>CAJQZP010001157.1:127500-733546 GCA_907164705.1 Parnassius apollo | reverse complement strand
CTCCGGATATTTTCAATCTTTATGCTAACGGCTTGATCGAAGAGCTTAGGAGTACCAAAATTGGATGTCACATTAATGGTGTAGCGTTTAACAACCTTAGCTACGCAGACGATATGGTGCTCCTTAGCCCATCCATCAACGGTCTTAGAAAGCTTATATTCATCTGCGAAAATTATGCTCGTCAGCATGGATTAAAATATAATGAGTCTAAGACTGAAATGTTAGTCTTTCGTGCTGGAAAGGGTCCGGGGAGAGTACCGCCAGTAAGCATAAATGGTGTGCAGGTTCGGGCTGTGAAGAATTTCAGATACTTGGGTCATATGTTGTCGGAGAACCTGAGTGACTACTTGGATATTGAGCGTAAACGCAGAGCTCTAGCTATACGTTGTAACATGCTGGCGCGTCGCTTTGCCTCGTGTTCTGAGGATGTTAAGATTACTCTGTTTAAAGCCTATTGTATTAGCTTTTACACCGGACAACTTTGGATAAATTACACCAAAAAATCCTATAACATCCTCAGAGTACAATATAATGATGCTTTGCGTATTTTTTTTGAAACATCCACGCTACTGCAGTGCGTCCACAATGTTCGCTGAGGCTGCCGTCCCAGACTTTTACGCAGTGTTACGTTGTAGAACGGCCAGTTTCTGGGAAACTGTACGTAACTCAACAAATGAATTAGTTAACGTCGTTGCTCAGGTGTCTCCTGACAATAAATTTTATAAACACTGGCAGGGTATGCATCAGACGCTGATGCGCGGTGATGAAAAAATTTTTTATAAGTACTATATTTTAACTCATAATAGAGTTTAATTTATAATTTTGTATGTGTATAATACTCTAATTCATTGTTTTTGACGCAAAATGTACTTAACATATGTGGGTTGATACCGTAATAAATAAACTTTTATTATTATTGGGGTGTAACAATATAGTTTTCTCATCTGGTTGGGTTCTATAAATATATAATTATAAATGGAAATGAAAAGATAAATATACATAAAAATCAATAAAATTAAATAAATATAAAAATACATAAATAAATAAACGCCCAACCAGATTATTATTATGGGGTATCTATATAATTTTCTCATCTGGTTGGGTTCTATAAATGTATAATTATAATTTAAAATGAAAAGATAGATTAAATTTAAATTTAAAAGAAAAGATTTAAAAAGAAAGATATTTATTTATGTATTTTTTGTATTTATGTTATTTTATTGATATTTATGTATATTAACCATAAATATCAATAAAATAATATAAATACAAAAAAATACATAAATAAATAAGATCCAACCAGATGGAAGCCCTCGGCAGGGGAGACCAAACGGCCGAGGGTTAGGGGGAAAGCGAAAGAAACCGGCGGACGATGCGGGCTGTATCGAGGAGCACCACCTTCTGCATTTGAGCCTGGAGCGGTCCGCCACGTAGTCCCAGCCACCTCAGATGACCCGAGAGGCCGAATGGGATTAAACCGTTTGCAGAGATGACTACATGAATAATTTCGGTCGGCAGTCCACCCCACATGTCGGTCACCACGTGAGCCGGGTCCAGGTATTTTGTTTGCTTATCTGTTTCGGCTTTCACGAGGTTCTCGTCATACGGAAAGGTAATGTCGACTAAAAATATCCTTGACTGCATCAGCACAATATCAGGCTTATTTGCAAGAATTGTCCTGTCTGTGATGATGGCCCGGTCCCAATAGAGCCTTGCGCGATCATTTTCGAGCACAGCTTCCGGCAAGTACTTGTAATACGGCAATTTCCGATCCACGAGACCGTATTTCAGAGCGAGCTCCTGGTGAAGAATTCTGGCTACTAGGTTGTGCCTGTGCAAGTACTCAGAGTTAGAAAGCGCCGAACAACCGGAGATGACATGCCTAAGTGACTCACTGGGATGGCGACAAGCTCGACAGACGTCGACAGTGCCATCGTTTAGGATGTATCTCTGATAGTTGTTGGTCTTAATAACCTGATCCTGTATTGCACAGACAAAACCCTCGGTTTCCCCCGAAGAGGTCACCGAAACGTAGCCAGTTGAGGGAGGCGGCTGTATCTTCGTGGGGCTCATATAGAGCCCTGTAGTACCTTCCGTGCAGCGCCTTCTCCTTCCATACGGTTTCCCGGTTGGAAATGCTCTGTACTGCCGGGTCCTGCCATTGTTCGTTGGTTAAGGATAGAGGGGTAAGTCCTTTATCACTAGAAATGACGTCATTATAGAATGGATCGTCCGATTTCGCCAGGAAGTAATGACGGAGGCTGCACACTTCGCGATTATGCATGGTGAGCGCGCTCAGGAAGCCACGCCCACCATGCTTTCGCGGCAAGTACAGCCTCATTACCGACGATCTCGGATGATGCATCCTATGGGACGTCATAGTAGTGCGGACTTTTCTATCCAGGGCCTTAAGTTCAGTCTGACTCCACCTGAATATGCCAAAGGTATACATGAGGACAGGCATGACCCAGCCATTATACGCGTGTGTCTTATTCACTTTGGTCAAGCGTGCATAAAACACGTCGCAAACTGACTGTTTCATACCAGCCTCATCGATACCGACGTTCTGTGACATACCCAGGTATCGATATGTTTCAGCCTTGGAAATGGTCCTTAAGTTGACGGGCATAGATAAGTCTATGCCCTCAAAGCTAGCAACCCTTCTTCTTTCAACATGGAGGACCGCACACTTACCCGTCCCCAGCTCCATTCCAATAGAATTGCTAAATTCACAAGTGATGTTTAGCAATTCCATAAGATAGGAGCAACTGGAGGCGAATAATTTGAGGTCATCCATATAGAAAAGGTGGGTCACTTTTGTACCTACTTTCCGAAGATGAAATCCCCTCCCGGAGCCCTCCAGTAAAGTACTGAGAAGGATCAAAGAGAGGCAGAACCAGATTGGACTCAGACAGTCGCCCTGGAATATACCCCTCCTTACCCTTATGCGGCTTTCCGCAGCTGTCATCCGCTCGCCTAGATGACAGAGGATCGTATTCCACTGCCCCATACTGGTAGCTCGAGGAAGTCTCTAACTGTACAGTCAATCTTGTGCAGCTCGAGGACCCTCTTTAGCCAAGTATGGGGAACCGAGTCGAATGCCTTTCTGTAATCTATCCAGGCGGCGGAGAAGTTCCGACGGTTGCGTTTCACCACTTTGCCAATGACCGCGTCAATGAGGAGTAGTTCCTTGGTTCCACGAACACCGCCCCGACATCAATTTTGAGCACGTAACATCACCTGATTTGAGTCCAGGTGACGAGTAATTCTCGCGCTCAAAATGGATGGTAGTGTCTTGTATATGGTCGGTAGACACGTGATGGGGCGGTATTTGCTCGGGTCTGTGGTAACCTGGTCTTTAGAAACCAAATGAGTGATCCCAGTAGTGAAGAGGCTAGGGAGCGACTTCTGATTGAGATCTTCTTGAAACTGACGGGTGAGCACAGCGTGACATACCATGAACCCCTTAAGCCAGTAGTGATGCAGCCCGTCGAGTCCCGAACTTTTCCAGTTCGGGGCTCTACGGACCGCCTCAGCTACGTCATCCGGCGTTATGATGACAGGGTCTATGGGCGTAATACTCGCACACTGACCCGCCACAACTTCCGTTCAAGGGCCCTCGCTGTGATTTACGGGCCCTGACCACAGGCCATGCCAGAATGAGACAGTGTCAGCAGATTTAGTACTGGGCCCGTTCCACATACCATTGGTCGCTCCAATGATTTATCTAGCCTCTTCTAATCACTCTGGAAGAGACGATTCAGGTGGAACCGTGTCGACCTCTCGGTATATTGTCGACTCCGCTTTCCCCAAGCAGCGATTCTCTGCTTTAGGTGGTCTATGCGCTCCGTCAGTTTTTGCATTATATCCGGCTGGGATAAACTAACATTTGTCCCAGCAAATGCCATCTTGACGGTGCGCACAATCCTTGGCCTGTTGTTGCCTGACCTGAAGCATATCAGTCTGCCGATGAGGGCCCTAGCCTTTGCGCTACGTTCATCAATTCTTATTCTCCAGGCTGAGATAGCGCTACTTTGTCCAGTAGCGCGTCTAGCCGTGGAAAGTTTGGCGCCTATAATACGGCATACTGCCAGTGCTGCGCCAAAAAGAATTGCGTTCGTCTTGCAAAGGTCCTGGCTGGCTTCCAAATAGGTCACCAGCATTGGGTTTAAAGCCCTCACGACAGCCCGATTCCGCTTGCTTAGGGCTATGCGGGGAAGTCGCGGTTGATTTTCGAGAGGCGTACTACGCGTTTCCACAATCGCCTCCTCATACGCTCTAATTATAGTTCCTGGGTGACTGTTCCATCATCGTTTGAATCAACCACAACTGGGGTATTCACGGCGGCATCCACGTTTGCGGGTTGCTCTGAAATTAGTGGCGCCGCATCCTCAGCCGTAGCATTTTCATCCAATGACGGAACAGCCTCACATCGTAGTCGTTCGAGTTCGGCGACATCAAATATATTTGAGCGCAAGATATACCGAACTCGGTCTGCCAGGTTTTGCTCTGTGACGGTTAAAGATGGCGCCAGCTTAGCAAAAAGACAATGCATCCTAGCCCGATACGACAAACCTCCAACTTCTCCCCCTTTCGCCCTAAAATACGCCCGCAATGCGTTAGTATTCATTTCGATTGTCCATCGCATGCGACGTACTCCACCAGTGGCGGGTGCCGATTGCTGGGCCCGCGAAGACCCTGCCGACACCAAGCCAGCTGGTGGGGATGATGGATGCGAGGGGCTGATGGGTGGTCGTGTAGTACCTCTCGCTCGGCTGGCGGTTCGCATGCTGTCGCGGCCAGCGCCAGCTCCAGACGCGCCCTGGCGACCTCCAGGTTATTATTATTATTGTAATGGGGTATATATATAGTTTTCTCATCTGGTTGTGATGTATAAATATATAATTTTAAACGAAAATGAAAGGATAAATATACATAAATATCAATAAAATAAAATAAATACAAAAATACATAAATAAATAAAAGCCCAACCAGATGGAAGCCCTCGGCAGGGGGAGACCAAACGGCCAAGGGTTAGGAAGAAAGGGAAAGAAACCGGCGGACGATGCGGGCAGTATCAAGGAGCACCGCCTTCTGCATTTGAGCCCGGAGCGGTCCGTCACGGAGTCCCAGTCGCCTCAGATGACCAGAGAGGCTAACTGGGATTAGCCCATTCGCAGAGACGACTACAGGAATAATTTCGGCCGGCAGACCACCCCACATGTCCGTCACCTCGTGAGCCAGGTCCAGATATTTTGATTGCTTATCTGTTTCGGCTCTCACGAGGTTCTCGTCATACGGGATGGTAATATCGACCAAAAATATCCTTGACTGTGCCCGGTCCATCAGCACAATATCAGGCTTATTCGCAAGAATAGTCCTGTCTGTGATGATGGCCCGGTCCCAGTAGAGTCTGGCGCGGTCATTTTCGAGCACGGCTTCCGGCAAGTACTTGTAATACGGCAATTTCCGGTCCACGAGACCGTATTTCAGAGCGAGCTCCTGGTGTAGAATTCTGGCTACTAGGTTGTGCCTGTGCAAGTACTCAGAGTTAGAAAGCGCCGAACAACCGGAGGTGACATGCCTAAGTGACTCCCCGGGATGGCGACAAGCTCGACAGACGTCGACGGTGCCATCCTTTAGGATGTATCTCCGATAGTTGTTGGTCTTAATAACCTGATCCTGTATTGCACAGACAAAATCCTCGGTTTCCCCGAAGAGGTCACCGAAACGTAGCCAGTTGAGGGAGGCGACTGTATCTACGAAGGGCTCATGTAGAGCCTTGTAGTACCTCCCGTGGAGCTCCTTCTCCTTCCATACGGTCTCCCGGTCGGAATTGCTAAGCACTGCTGGGTCCTGCCATTGCTCGTTGGCTAAGGATAGAGGGGTAAGCCCTTTATCACTAGAAATGACGTCATTATAGAATGGATCATCCGATCTCGCCAAGAAGTACTGACGGAGACTGCACACTTCGCGATTATGCATGGTGAGCGCGCTCAGAAAGCCACGCCCACCATACTTCCGCGGCAAGTACAGCCTCATTACCGACGATCTCGGATGATGCATCCTATGGGACGTCATGGTAGTGCGGACTTTTCTATCCAGGGCGTTAAGTTCAGTCTGAGTCCACCTTATTATTATAATTATTATTATATTATTTCATATATTTATGCGAACGCTACATATTGTATTAATCCAATTTTATTATTTTTGAGCCCACTACTAATGGTAATGTTTATTATTGATATTACAACAAAAAAAAAAAGAAAAAATTATTAGGTACATACAGTAAAGGAATAAATATTATTTGAAAGTTTAAGGAAATAATAAAATCTTTGTCATCACCTCTTAAAAGTCATGGGACTCTCCTGTTGTAGACAGAATTTGCTTATAAATTATTTATAACTTAGAATTTATCTATAAGAAATTAAAAAAAATTTAAAAAGACTTTGAATTTAATTATAAAGAAGACAAGAAATCTCACACCGTCGTCGGACTGGGAATTTTAAGTGCGACCTAAAGTGATTATACTGCTATCTATTGAAATAGTCGCCTATGGGAAATGTCAGAAATATCTAAAACACCTTTCTGTTACTACCTATAGTCAACTCTTACGATACCCACAGTACAAAATAGAGATATGGATTCTCTTACCGGATAAATACATATAACCAGAATAATTTTATTTATGTTGTATATTTGGAGTATTTATACGATAAAATGATATAAATATTTTTATAGTTATATAAAAATTGTGGAAAATATGAAAGTATTGAGTCTTAACATAATATAGGACCTTATGCAATCTTTTACAAATCAATATCGATACCTACCAGGAATCGGTTATTTTATCGTGTCCGTACTCGTTTATTATCGTAGAACGACAATGGTTACGCGGAAACGATTCGTGTATTTTAATTTTGTTCGAGGGTATATTTGTCAAGTGTTTACCCATCCTTTGGCCTAATATCCCTTCCGTACACACTGAAAGGGGAAAGGGGGGAGTCTAGAAGGTTACGCGATTCTTTCGACCAATGACAAGCGCGCCCGACCGAGGTGCATTGGTGGCAAAGCCGAGGCAATATAGGCTCGCGCGCTATCCTCGAGCGGCCTCTTGCCACGCGCCGCTTGTGTGAACCGCACCACCTGCTCCAGGTGGTGCGGTTCAGACAAGTCGTACTCCAGAAGTAACCGCCTCATAGTGTGAGATACCGTCATTTGTTTCCATTCGTCAGTTTGCCATTATTGCCACGCTTGCTGCGGGTTGACAACCACAGTTTTTTATTATTTTGAGTTGTCATCCTGAAGATGCAGCTGCCCATCTCCAGTTTCAGTTTTCCACTGTCGTCTCTTAGGATACGGACGGCACGATATGGGACAATGGATATTTCAACACTACATAGTCAGAGTACTAACTGATCGCTACGTACCACTGGGTAGTGGGACGCCTTGTCTACCCTGGCGTCTGTCTGTGTATGTACACCCTCTTACCTAGTGCTGCAGGCAAATTTTCGTGTTTCTGTCTGGAGGGTATAGCGAGCCATTATAAACTCTTGCTCTGACGCATGCATGCATGCATGTAGCTTTCTTTGTTTGAAATTGGCTGCAGGTGACCATGGATTTTAGTAATCTCGTACTATTAGCTTTTTTTATAGAATTAGAGTGACAAACGAGTACACAGTCCACACGACGGTAAGTGGATGCTGTGGCCCGTAGACATCTATAGTTAACCTCGATTAAGAATCAAAATGCAGATCCGTTGTCACCCCTGAGGACTAAGATATTCCATCTTATATATATATATATATATATATATATATATATATATATATATATATATATATATATATAGGTCTGATCCCGTTTATGAGTGGGAGTTGGATCGACTAGACCGCGTAATGCGCTGGAGCAGAGTGGCGGAATAATCTTTATATGTCTGCAAAAGATTTTTATTTCACAGACACGCAGGTTTGTTATATTTTCCTTCACCTAACTGCCTCATTGGTCTAGTGGTCGTAGCAGACCAGGACGGATCAGTTGCTGAATTTTTCTGTCAAGAAATTCACAGTAGTATCCCGGAGGCAGGAAGTGGGCGGTGTTTTACCCCCGTGCCTCGGAATTCACGAAAGTCCTTAGTCCTGTGCCTGAGCTCTCCCCAGTCGTGTCAGTTTGATGTCCTCTCGTACTACGTGAGTGAGAAAATAGTGAGTGTAGTGTAAAATAGTGAGAGTCCTGCACAGATGGATGTTCTCTGTTGAGACTGATCGCCGTGACCGAAATTTTTATTATTTCCTACACCACCATGCTACCTTGATAGACCCCACACATTAGTTCATTGGGTGAATATCAGAATATATTGCCACGCCTGCCGGACGGCTTGGTAACCGTATATTTTACTATTATTGACTTGTTATCAGAAAGATGCTGCTGCTCATCTCTAGTTTTCATTTGCTCTGTAGCCTTTTACGACACCCACAGGTAGATTCTCCTGTGCCACCACTACATGACATAACCACTTTATCGCTAACCACGTGGTAAATCAATACTTGAAATTGTAATTAATTGATACTTGCGGGGATCAAACTTGGGTTACTCACGTTCTGTATAATTTTTTAATGAAGCAAAAAGAATATATATTGGCCTAAGCTTAGCGCGACCTATTCACAGGAAGGTGAAAATAAAATTACCATCAAGCAAGTAAATTGGAGCTGCAAATGGACGTCTCCGTATGAATATTTAACGGTTCAATCACTTACGTTATCACTTAGTCGAAAATGAATGCTTCAGAGCTTAAAGTAGGTTAATGATGTTAAATTGGATTTTATGTGGGCTCGATTCCAGTAAAACAGGTCTTCGGTTCGCTACACTCACCATACGAAACACAGCAGCATCAAGCTGCTATTTTACGCTGGTATTCTGTGAGAGCGTGGTCCTTTTCCAGATGAGCAGAACCTTTCTTAATATAGCTGCAGCGTGGCGCTACCATATATAAAAACTATAGTAGTTTGTATGTTAACTATACTATATATGTTTTAAACTGGGTTTTGTCTACTTAGTTTACAATAAGTAGATTATTTACTAGTCTTTTTAACTAAAACAACTCACTGCAGTAGACGTTCCTTACTTAAACAACTGCTGTTCGAGCTGTGAATATAAATGGATTTTAATATAATTGCAATTCTTGAAGTGAAAATGCTAGCTGAAGTTAAATCAAGGTAAATGTTTGGCTTTCCTTGGTGCCGTCGTTATTTTATATATCTTCGCGTTAATCTATTCTATTAACCAGCATTCATTTGAGCTCAAAAGTCTGAAAACAGACATTTGCATTAATCGCGATGCAAAAATCTCGAGAAAATCTTATCAAATCACTACTAAATGCTAATAGACAAAGGGTCATGGCATACAGATAAAAAAATATCTTCCTGACCGATTTTCGGGCACGGCGACCAGCCTCAACGGAGACTAGCCATCTGCAGAGGAATGAATTATAGTATGCTATATAGTGCAGTGACTTAGCATTGGGTTGCGGCGCTGTAGAGCCGCGGGTTCGAATCCCGCACAAAACAAATGTTTGTGAAGCTTATATAATTGTTTTGTATCTGAGTATCTCCGATATTCAGGAGAAAATCTTACTGTGAGTATTGTTTAATTTTATAATTAGATTCCATATCCTTATCGGTAATTAACTCATATCATATCTAGATCAAGTCTAAACTTACAGCTACATATAGATCGATGAACCGACAAACGATGGAAAAAAAAGGTTCTCTAGTGGCAGCTTCGTGCCGGTAGGCGAAATGTAGGGGGACCACTCTACTTGGTGGAGTGACGACCTGGTAAGACATGCAGTAAATCGATGGATGCAGGTGGCTCAGGATCGTGCTTTGTGACATTCCATGGAGGAGGCCTATGTTCATAAGTGAAATTGTGAAGGGTTGTAATAATGATGATAAATTGTCTATGAATATCTACATTTTGTCCCCGGTTAAGAAACAAAAAGCAGTTGCGTTGTCTCCTCTAAGGAAAAGACGGAATACCTTATTACAGTGAAAAGGGTTAACTGTTATTTAATGCTAGTATTCTGTGAGACCTTGGTACTTATTCGTGATACCAGCATAATATATCCGCAGCACGGCTCCACAATGTGAATGTAATAGAAATATATTGTGTGGTAGCGGCAAAAGATAATCTAATATCTCACTTCATCCTGTGGTTGTCATATTAAGAAGAACGAAAGAATATTTATATATTAAAACAAAAACACCAATACATATGTTACAAAATAAATTGCAGACTAATCAACTTATAACTACAGAGTTAGAAAAAACTAAATCCTAAAATAAAATGAAAGCAAAGCAATCATAAGCTTTATGTGTGTGGATTTTGTATAAAATAACTACACTTAGCATAAATTCGTGGTGATATCCACGAATATGGTTTTTAGCACGCCCTCCGGTGAGTTATGTACGGACGAATGCATAACAATAAACACAACTATTATTACAACTACAACTGTTTCATCTAATTTACTGGGGACGTAAAATAATTACACCGGCATCATGTAGCAGCTTTAAAGGTGCGAGACTTCTGGTAGGTACAAATCTGTCTGCCAAACGTGATCTCGTGATAAAAGCAAACCACTTACAACAGTACTCTAGCCGGTTAGGAGGAGTTCTGTCTAATACACATTGACAAAATAACTATATATATAAAGATGAAACACAAAATTTCGCAGCTTAAATCATGTTGCATTTTATGATACTAAATAGGTAAGACTAATTAACTAACATGGCCCATGCAGACGCAGCTGCAAATAGCACACCTATATATAAGTTTACGGGGAGCCATATGTTCTGCAGTAGACTTTGGTAGCAGTCAATGTAGAGAATCGTAGACCCTTTTAACTGGAAACGAGGCTTTCAATCTTGGTTCCCAAGGGTAATAAATAATCTTTATTTAGATTCTTAATCGAGGTAGATGTCTACGAGTCGCAGCATCCACTAACCACTAGGTGAACTAAGTATTTGACGTCCGATGTAGACGAGATGGTTATACCGTCTTATATCCAATAGAATCTCCTAATAGCATCTTGAGGGTCTTTGTGGAGCGGCTAGATGACGCGACACTGGGTAGGTTTGTCAAGCTACGTATATTAAATGGAGCTTGATAAACCCCCTAATTTTTGTGTATTGCTATCTTGTTTTATTTATATGTTCTTTTTTTCTAACATTAGTTCTTAAGTTTTATTTCTATTACTACCGTGCTATTGGGCGGGGCTACAATGCCTGACAAATAAAATATTTTTATTATTACTATTTATTTTTTATTATTATATTGAAAACACAGTTTTAGCAAAAAAGGGGAACAGTCATTTACCCAGATTTTCTGTCCGGTTATTTTTTAAAAGTCTCATTTTTGAATCGGTAAAAGTAAAAAAGTAAAGTTACAGCCTATATACGTCCCACTGCTGGGCACAGGACTCCTCTCATCTCTGAGAGGGTTTTAGGGCAAGGAATAGTCCGCCGCGCTGCTCCAATGCGTGTTGGCGAACTTCACATGTCTTCGAAATATTTTTTAACTTATTCCTTAGACATGCAGGTTTCCTCACGATGTTTTCCTTCACTGCCGAGCACGTGGTAAATCAGCACTTAAAATTGCAATTAACAATTTCATTGGTGCCGGCGGGGATCGAATCCGGTTTGCTCGCGTATTGTGAAATTTATAGCGAGCGCTAACCATCTGAGCTACCACGGCTCGGTGGTAAGTTATAACTTTCATTAGAGCTTTTTATTTTCTAGAACTATAACAAACATAAGATTTTTTTAAGAATATTATGAATTAATTTCCACATTGTAGGTTCCGAAATCGATACTAAGACATAGTGTATAGAAAAATCAAATCCACCGACCGAAGTGTAATTGTTTGACCGTTTTGAGTGGTTTAATGAATAGCACAAGCTCAAGTTCGGAGGTAGAATATCGTCTGTATATTAACACAAATCATTATTTACCCTGTTTCCAACCCTTAAGAGTAGATTTTATATCCACCTCTGAAGTATGATAAAAATAATCACAAAAAATGTTCACAATTGACGAACACATCGCATAACATGATAACAATTATCTCCAGATATAACGAAGACTAGCCATTTTCGCACGACAGGTATATGTATAGTGCACGAGTGTATGCGCACGCACAGCTGCACTCTCAATTCCCTCAATCTTTTAGTCCTTTGGAATGGTAATCCGATACGACCGGAGAGAGATCAGGCACAGGATCAACGACTTTTCGTGCTATCCGAGGCATGGAGGTGAAAAACCGCACAGCCGGTGGAACTTTTTTTTTTTTTTTTTTATAATAGGATAGGGTGACAAACGAGCACACAGTCCACCTGATGGTAAGTGGTTGCTGTGGCCCATAGACATCTACATCTATCCTCGATTACGAATCAAAATGCAGATGCGTTGTCACCCGTGAGGACTAAGATGGAATGCCTCGTTTCCAGTAAAAAGGGTCTCCGGTTCTCTACACTCACCATACGAAATACAGCAGCATTAAGCTACTATTTCACGCTGGTATTCTGTGAGAGCGTGGTCCTTCCCCGGTCGAGCCGACCCGTTCGTGCTACAACTATACTACTAATATAACTGCAGCATGGCTCTACCACGTTGAAATCCTGACTTAAGACTGCTACTGAAAATTTCTTGACAGAAAAACCCAATAACTGATTTTTTCCGACCCGGGATTCGAACCCGAGACCTCTTGATCAGCAACTGTGTTGAAGACCACTAGACCAACGAGACAGTCAATGCGTAATATAAGAAGCTCCTCCTTTTTAGTCGGCTAATACGCCTTAATAATAAGAATAAAGTATTTAGTGTTAAAAAAATTGTTTTAATACGACATACATTAATATTAAACATTATTTTTATGAAGTTTTATAAGTAAGTTGAAAATATTTTTTAAAATGAGTTAAGAGATTTTCTGCTACGCTGTCATAAATTCTCAAACTTACAAGCGGCATTCAAGGCTCCCTTAGTTCATAAAGGACGCGGTTGCATTTGAAATGAGAAACGGTGAATGAACACATTTCATGGTCCTTACTATAAAAAGTTTAAGGAATACTAAAATTATATTCAAATGAGAATAGTTTCGACAGCTATACCAAAGAGTTTATAATCGGTAAGTTTTAAGCTAAAGACCTCTTAAAACTGGTAGTTGTTTAATAAAAAGAATATTAAATGGATTTAAAAAGGGTATTTATTGTGTATCGTTAAAAGAGTTTTTAATAGTATTGACTAGAGAAGAAAGAAAGGACATGACATACCTACGGAAAAAACGTGTATACCTGAACTCAGTACCGTACCGTGCTGCGCACTATACATATTGTCGATAATGTGACGCTTATTTAGAAAAGATTCTTTCGTGTGATTAGTCTCAAATGTGTGTGTTCTTAGATAGGTTTTTTTTAAAAAAAAAAAAATATGACTTATTTTGGCGCCAAATCGTAAGTCCTTAATTTTTTTTACTCAACTTATCGATAGGGGTATCAAAATCATCATCATCATCATCATCACAGCCCTTCACAAGTCCACTGCTGAACATAGGCCTCCCCCAAGTAATGCCACAAAGCACGGTCCTGAGCCACCTGCATCCATCGACTTCCTGCATATCTTACCAGGTCGTCACTCCATCTAGTGGGGGGTCGCCCTACACTACGCCTACCGGTACGAGGCTGCCACTCGAGAACCTTTCTTCCCCATCGGTTATCGGTTCTTCGAACTATATGGCCGGCCCATTGCCACTTCAGCTTACTAATCCGTTGGGCTATGTCGGTCAATCTGGTTTTACTGCGGATATCCTCATTTCTGAGTCTATCACGCAGAGAAACTCCGAGCATAGCCCTCTCCATAGCTCGCTGAGCGACCTTGAGCGTCCTCATACGGCCAGCAGTGAAGGACCACGTCTCTGATCCGTAAGTCATCACTGGCAACACGCACTGGTTGTACACTTTAGTTTTCAGAGATTGAGGTATACCTGACGAGAAGATATGTCGTAATTTCCCGAACGCTGCCCAGCCGAGTTGAATCCGTCGATTGACCTCTCGGTCGAAGTTGGACTTACCTAGTCGGACTATTTGTCCCAGGTAAACGTACTCGTCAACAACTTCGAGCATAGTGCTCCCAACAACTACCGGCATAGGTGTGACATGGACATTAAACATAATCTTTGTTTTGTCCATGTTCATCTTAAGACCTATCCGTTGGGAGGCACTATTGAGGTCATTGAGCATGGTGCTTAAGTCCTCCAGCGATTCTGCCATAAGGACTATATCGTCGAAATCGAAGGTGAGTGATGTACTCGCCATTGATGTTAATACCGTATCCTTTACAGTCCAGTAGCTTGAAAACGTCTTCCAAAGCAGCGGTGAAGAGTTTCGGGGATATAACGTCACCCTGTCTTACACCTCTCTGCAGTTGGATAGGTTTCGAGCTCTGGTTCTGTACTCGGATAGCCATCGTAGCCCTACTGTACAAACACTTCAGCACTTCGATATACCGACAGTCAACTTGGCACCGCTGAAGGGACTGCAGCACCGCCCAAATTTCGACGGAATCAAAGGCTTTCTCATAGTCCACATACGCCAGGCAAAGTGGCAAATTGTACTCTTCAGTCTTCTGTACAATCTGCCGCAGGGTATGTATGTGGTCTATGGTACTGAAGCCTTTTCGGAAACCGGCTTGTTCGGGAGGCTGGAAGTCGTCGAGTCTGCGTGCGAGACGATTCGTAATGACTCTCGAAAACAGCACGTAGACGCGGCTCAGAAGGGAAATCGGTCTGTAGTTCTTCAAGAGAGCGTTGTCGCCTTTCTTAAAGAACAAGACCACCGCACTTCTGCTCCACGCCTCTGGAGTAGTGCCACCATGGAGGACGGAATTGAAGAGCTTCTGAAGGACTTCAAGTACCGGTGTTCCACCCGCTTTCAGAAGCTCCGCTGTAATTCCATCCTCGCCTGGGGCCCTGCCGTTTTTAAGGTGCTGGAGAGCCATTCTAATCTCGCTTAGACTGACGTCCGGGATATCATCGGAATAGTGTCGGATAAGACTTGCTCTTGGATCGTTACTCACACTTGCGTGTGGCTCCAACGATGATGTGTACAGCTGCCCATAGAACCTCTCAATCTCACTCAAAATCTCAGGTGTCCCGGAAACGATGCTGCCACACTCAGTCTTCAGCCTTGACAGTTGGCTCTTTCTGGCAGATAGATCTCTGGCAAAGACTTTGGAGCCCTGGTTCCGCTCGATCGCTTCTTTAATACGAGCAGTATTAAAGTTGCGTAAGTCTCGCCGCATGCATTTGGAGATCTGTCTGTTCAGTTGCCTGTATGCTGTCAAATCTGTTGACGATTGCAGCCTCATCTCCCGTCTAACAGCCATGAGATTAAGAGTGTGATCGGAGAGTTTTTGTGTTCTTCTGCGGCGGGTCTTGCAGAACTTAGCTCCGACCGCATGGACAGTTTCCACGAGCTTGTCATTCATATCGTCCACTGCATTGCAATCTTGTAGGCACTGAAAGCGGTTGTGTAACTCGAGCTGAAAGTTTTCGGGATTTTGGATCAGAGCACGAGGGGGACGGAGCGTTGACTTCATTAGACGAGACCTCTCCAACTTAACGTTTAGGTTCAGTGTGCCTCTAACCATTCGGTGATCGCTGCCAGTTTTCACCCTTGCGATCACTGAGACATCACTGAACAGTTGGCGTCTGGTCGTCATAATGAAGTCAATCTCATTTTTTGTCGAACCGTCGGGGCTCGACCAGGTCCACTTCCTGTGGGGCCGCTTCTGGAAGAAAGAGTTCATCATAAAGAGTCCCTCTTTCTCCATAAAGTCGGCCAGCTGCTGGCCCCTTCGGTTCCGTTGCCCTACTCCAAATTTCCCTAACTTCAGCTCACCGCTTTCTCTTGTGCCTAGTTTTGCGTTGAAGTCTCCCATCAACACCGTGTAGTGGGTTTTGGAGGAATGTATGGCTTTGGAAATATCCTCATACATTTCCTCCACCTCCTCATCGGAATGTGCCGACGTTGGTGCGTAAACCTGTATGACCTTCAGCGAATACCGTTTGGTGATTCTGAGTATCAGGTACGCGACCCTCGTCGACACACTCTCAATCTGTACAACGTTGTTGACGAGAGACTTGTGGACGATAAATCCGACACCTCCTTGGGACAGATGGTCGCCCTCCCGGTGATAGAACAAGTTGCCGGATTCGAGAATCACCGTGTCCTCCCCCTCTCTTCGGACCTCGGATAATCCTATAATACTCCAGCGCAACTTGTCTATCTCTTCTTCCAGCTCCAGGATCTTCTCGTCAGTCCTCAGTGTGCGTGCGTTAAATGTTGCCAGGTCGAGTCGTCGTAGGTGGCAACCGAACCTCCACCGGAGATTCTTAGCACCCCCTGCCCCGCCGTTACCATGGTCGCCACCGTAGCCAGGAATAGCGGGGCCGCCGGGGACTGGGGGCCGTCTATTTGTGTAATTGTTCATGGGGGGTATATTGCCATAGTTGCCACGCTTGGCGAGCGGGTTGGCAACCGCAGTTTTTTTTGTCGTACAGTTGCTGTTATCAGGAAGATGCTGCTGCCCATCTCCTGCCTGTCTCCCTCTGTCGCCTCTTACGACACCCACGGGAAGATATGGGGTAGTGGATATTCTTAACCGCCACTACACGGCAAAATAAAGGAAATTAAAAGGAGATTACCGAAAATTTGTAAGTTATACCTATGTTTTCAGTTCATTACTTTTAAGCAGTCGTTTTTTTGTTTTTATAATGTAACTATCTATTATTAATGTTATAATTATCTCCTGGGAATTACTAAACAAGAAATACTAATTAAAGAATTTTGTTTGTTTGTTAGACAATAAATTAGGCTCAGTCATCATACTCACACTGATCAAATTGTAATAAATGCAAAAGTTTGAATGTTTGTTTGTTCCTCAATCACGCCAAAAGTATCAGACCAGTTTGAATGTATTAATTTGACACAAAAATAGTTTATTACCTGAATTAACATATAGGATACTCTTTATCCCAATCCCGGTCCCGAGGAATAGAATAAGAAATTTCGTAATAATCGAATTCCACAAGAGAAACATATTAAAAATAACACACTCACATCACTAAAGTTGCAATGACAACTAATATAGTTGTCCTTGACTGTGACAAAACATCGCGCCCAGCCGCAGCGAAAAAATTGTTGCCATATTCGGTAATGATAAAACTAACTGTTGTCCATTTTTACATACGAATATACGCGTAAGCTAAGAAGAAACGCCGATATTTCATTACATTCCTACAACTAACAATCTTTATGTCATGTCCTTTTTTTCTTCTCTAGTCAAATGTTTATAGTTACTACGTTTTATTATCGTGTCCAGAAAAGAATATTGAAAAGATCTCCGTTTTGTCCCTGGATAATGACACTAGAGTGTAATATGTGTGTATAGATGTGTAATATATGCTTACATTATTATCTATATCTACCATCGACACGTTCTGAATCTATTATAATAAAAAGTAGGAATCTTCTAAATTTACTAAAATTGACATCAAAACTTTCCATCGCTTTTGGTGAAGAAGTTGAGTCAGGTGTTTAACAACCTGATGTCAATGTCAACCTTACCTTCTCGTGTATGATTTATTTGTATTTAGTAGAAGATCATTAGTAGCAAACCAATTTTTAAAGTCATACAGTGTGCTTTTCATTTTGGTATTTAGTTCGTCTATCGAGTTAGCAGATACAATCGGGTTTGTATCATCCGCATAAATAGTTAACTTTACGTCTTGTTGTTTGGTATGTATTTAAGCAGTTAAATCATTAATGAATATTATAAATAATATGGGTCCCAAAATGGAGCCTTGTGGAACGCCCTTCTTTAAGGTTATCAATTTAGATTTGTATATAGTTTTGACGCTGTCTATTATTGTTTTAACCTCAACAAATTGTTTTCTGTTTGATAAGTAGGATTCTAATAACCTTAAGATAAGAACCTCTAACTCCGTAATGTTCCAATTTCAGTAGTAGTATATCATGATTTATCGTGTCAAAAGTCGAACTTAAGTCTAAAAATGGACCTCCTACCTTATATTTATCGTTGAGTCTACATACTACATCATCGACTAGCGTATTTATAGCATATATACTACCTACACGCGTTTGATAGCCAAATTGCCTCTCACTTAATATGTTATTTTGTCGCAAATGTGCTACTAGCTCTTACCTTTATCAGCTTTTCATAAATTTTAGATAAAATTGGTAGCAAGGAAATCGGTCTATAGTTTTTGGGGTCCATTTTACTTCCCTTTTTATGTACCGGAAGTACTCGTGCAAGCTTAAGCTGATCAGGAAACAGAGATTGTTCCACACACTTATTGAAAAGATAAGTTAAATGTTCAGCCAATATATCAATATTATCTTTAATAATCTTGATGGGTATTTCATTATAACCATGTGATCTTTTATTTTCCATTTGCTTAACTGTTTTTAAAATTTCATGGCTAGTAATAATCTTAAAAGGCATGTCTGTTACAATTTTCTGCACACTTTGTTTGAGAATTAATTGTGCGTGGATTGAAACACTAACGTTGTTGCTTAATGAATTAGTTTCACTTAAATGACTTGAGAAAACATTTACTACATCCTGTTCACTACTTACGATGTTATTGTTTACCTTTAGTAGTATATTCTCTTCTTTTTTTACGAAACGAATTTTTCCTACTTCCATTTACTATATTCCAGATTTGTTTATTAGAAGTTAACGCCGTTAATCGTTTTTCATAACGCGGTACACATTCAAGGTATGAAGCGTATAGACTGTTATGACCCACACTTATTATGAAATTGCTAAAGAACTCAAGATATCGCATTATAATTTTCTCATATTTCGGAACGATAATGATCGCAGATTTCAAGTTAGACTTTAGGGGTGGAGTAAATTAAAAATTCATCAGTATGCGTAACTAAATTTCTAATTGAAAGCTTTAATACGTGTTACTTAATTTATAATCGAAAGCTTCTAATAAGGTTGCTAAAGATATAATTAAAAGATGGCAAAATTTCAAACCATATTACATTTCATCCTTAGTCTCATGGCCTTAAGGGTAGAAGTGACAAAATACTGAAGCACATGTCTCTTAGATTTTATTCTTTAGTCTAAATACACATTTTTGTCGATCCATATTTAAAGGGTCAATAGGGACAGATTTTGTAAAGCTCGAAAGTACGTCATCATCCATAACTACCATAATTTCGATTTAAGTGTGTCCTCACCACTATGCAAGTTAGAAAAAAATATTTTCCCCACGAAAACATTATGCATTATTATAATATTAACACTTAATGGTTATAATAATAAAAATTAAACCAATTGTATTTCAATATTTTAATCCAAGAGTACCAATTTTCAAGTTACAAAATTCCTTTAAACAGTGTCTTAAAAACTGTAATACCTTATTTCACCCTCTGAGGAATTGAACTTTTCGAAATATTGTCTTAGTTAATGCCTACGTGATAAAAGGAAGCTAAATTTTCATAACGTCATGCTTCTAAAACCAGCGGTCTGAGCTGTGTATTATATCAATATTTTTCATATAAAACTTGTACCCTTTTGTTTTAAAACTGGCCTTATATAAAAATTCGAATTTTATTATTTTCTATCTAGCTTTTTGGGCTGTGCGTCTTAATACAATATTTTTCATACACACTGCACCCTCGATTTAAGATCACAAGGGTAGATTTATAAAGAAATTTAAAATGTGAATGTTATTATTTTTAATTCCAGAGTAAATACACTAATTTTCGAATAAAAAATTAATAAATTATCTTTCATACAAATTTAAACGTCCTCTGACCCCATTTAAATTTAAAAAAAAAACGCTAAATCTGAATTCGTTTATTTTATTTAAGTTTAGTCAGTTTCTACCGTAAGTTTCGAATTAATCACCCCGTAAAAAAAGGTTTCCTACAAACTGTAATAACCTATTTTACCCCCTTAATTTTCCAAAACTCTTTATTAGCTAGTTTATTAATAAAACATGCACGTGTTTTCCTTATACAAATATTTATACACATTATCATGTATTACAGGTATTTTTGTGCGTGTGTTTTTTATATTAAATATCGTCTCACACATTTATTGACAGTTAATTTTTCTAATTAAAGATGAAGCGGTTTTATGGTACATGTTTTAATTTTATGATTGTTCTCCGCTTCGCATATAATGACTCAACTGGGACGTAATTAATTTTCCGCCTGGTGTAGTGAAGCTAAGCATCCAGGTCCATTAAACGCTAAAAGCAGATGTAGTATAATGGGTTCATAACGTTTCAACTAAGGTGCCTCGAATTTGTCTTTTGTCCTTGAATGTTTTTTGAATAGTACTTTTGTGTAACTAAACTAACATTCAATTATTATTGTCGTATAACCTCATCGATTTAATTGACTGAACTTTCGGAATAAAAATTAAATTTAGAGGAAGTCAAAAGTTGTTCACGTGGTAGAGCCATGCTGCAGCTATATTATAGTTGTAGCAGGAATGGGTTGGCGAGACCGGAGAAGGACTACGCTCTCACAGAATACCAGCGTAAAATAGCAGCTTAATGCTTCAGTATTTTGTAATATGAGTGTGGAAAACAGGAAACCCTTTTTAATAGAAACGATGCATTCCATCTTAGTCCTCAGGGGTGCCAACGCATTTGCATTTTGATACTTAACTGAGGACAGATGTAGATGTCTAAGGGCCAAGAATCCACTAATCATCAGGTGGACTGTGTGCTTGTTTGTAACCCCTACTCTATAAAAAAACACTGCTAGTTTACGGCAGACAGATAAGACCTGTACCTGCCTAGACAGACTTTTAGGTAGAAATAGTGTCTTACCCTATAGTGGGCTACCGGATGTATTAGTAATATTTATATATCTCCATTTAATTATTAATATGGAATTTATAGTCCATACTCATAAAGATACAATTTATCAAAATTTACAATAAAGGCAATAAATACAAGCAGGCAGAAATGTATTTGCGAGAAATTTATTTTTAATCTTTATTGCATTGATTATAAGAAATAATTCAACGGGAGGGCTTAGAATAGCAATGTGCATTTTTAAGAATATTTATCTGCTATAATATTATCCGCCAAGTCGAGCAAAAAAGCGGCACGGCCGTACCATACTTTTCTCGAAGCAATTCAGGCCATTTTCGACCCCCTATAACGTTGTAGTCAATAAAACCAGATGCTTGAATCAGTAACCGAGTAAGAATTGTATAAACATGGTATATTTCAAATTTCATTCAATTTGAACCAATACTTTAAGAACAGTTAGTGTTTAGTGTATAAATCAAGGAAAAACTAAAATATTTTTCTTTTTTCAAGTCAATCTATATATTTAAAACATAAAACATTTTTAACATTGATATAGTTACTATAAAATGTTGTTTTATTTTCTACGACTATGAACTATTTCTTTATTTTTTGAAAAAAGAAATAATATCCTTAAAGGTTTTGTGGTGGAATATGACCTAAATCCCTCTTGGCATTGCTTTCTACCTGTTCGTAAAGTTGAGTCACGATCGTTTCTGCTATTCTGAAGATGAGAACGTACAGACAGACAAAATTTTTTTGTAGCAGTCCAGAGTAGGGAAGTTGGCGGTGTTTTATCCCCGTGCCTCAGAAATCACTTAAAACCGTGGTTCTTGTGCCTAATCTCTCTTTGATTATGTCTGATAACCGTGCCATCGGACTTTTAGAGTGAGGGAATAGAGAGTGTACCTCTGCTTGCGCATTATAATCCAGTCCAAAAGTTGTTCAATCACGTATTTTTCAACAGTTTAATAATCAGGCGTAATTCGTTCGTCAATTCAGTTTTACAAACAATGGCTGACACAGTTAGGACATTTGATGGCGTAACTGCAACTTGTAAAACAAATAGATGTTCGCAAATGTTTTTAGTTTAAGCGTAAGATAATTAATAGAATCAGGCGTTATTATGCGAAAATCCATTTTATCAAAGGTGTTAATTAGCTAAGATCTGCAACACCACTACACTAGTAAATACGGTGCCTGTGTATTTCCTAGTGTAATGGTGTTAGGTCATTGTTAATAATACGATACGTGTTTCGCAAGAGGCATTCTCTGGTGAAGTAGACTCTGCGGTAGCTAACCCCTACACTTAGCGGTTCAGTTTAAATTAACATATTTAATGCTTAAAAACGTAAGCACATTAACACTTTTTTGGACATAAAGTTATATTTGTATGAAGCAATCTACGAGGGAAGCCTATTTTCAGTAATGGACTTTTAAGAGCTGTAGGTATTGGATAGATGAAATGTACACAGCGAGTTTGTTTTATGTTATCGTGAGTCATGGAGCAAAGTTCTGGCGTTCGTCATATCAAGACTGACGCAGAAAGGGTAGGTGTCTCTTGTGCTTGATTTTTCTTGAGCTTGCACAACAAACATGAACTGTAAAATAAAGTACCTAACAAATTTTTTAAATATTTGTTTCATTTTAGATAAGTGACTAATTTAAAATGTTTCAATGTTTGCCTGTCAACATTTTCAACACAGAGATATTAGATTTTTTTTATTATATAGATATTAATGTAATATCATTATTGTTGGTTACAAAATTACGGAAATAAGCTGTAGTTAATATTAAATTACCTATTTAGTGAATATTTACATAAGCAACTGTGTTGAATATAATTGTTATTTTGGATTAGCGATTTCCAGTTAGTACCATGAAATGGTTACATATGAAATTCTTAATTTATTTCCGTACTGTCAATACCATATAGTGCTAAAATAAAAGTTGTAGAGTAACGCTGCATCACGAATGGAACACCTCGGTGAATACCAGCGTAAAATAGCAGCATAATAATGCTGTGATTTGTACGGTGAGTGTGTAATGATACTGAAAGAATGCTTTTGAATTTTGATTCTTAATCGAGGATAGATGTAGAATAGCTATAGCATCAATTTACCATCAGGTAGACTATGTGCTTGTTTCTTACCATATTCTATAAAAAACTCATTTGTAGACTATTAAACTTGTTCCTTGGGGAGTCATACTCTCAACTTACCAGTACCTACTTACCTTGCTTGTATATTTCCTGATTACAACTGCATTAATATGTTAATTAAATTGAGAAACAATTTCAATCGTATCTTAAATGTCAAAATTTACATAAATGGAAAATAATTCACTATACATATATATACTAAACACGGTTCATAGCCGTACAATTTCCACTTGGAAACGAGTGCTGGTTTGAACGTGCTCGCATATTAGCCTCGCACCGCATAATGGCAAGAAGAAAAGTAAGAAAGAAAAAAGAAACAATACGAATAAGCACACGTTTTATCCTTAACATATAATAGATTATTTAACACTATTCACTAATAATATGCACCAAAATGAGCATACTGATTTGCGCAATCTCACCTGTGGTCGATTTTGACTTATTATTTTTTAGTAATTATCGTGTTATACTCGTAAGATATACTGTGTAGTAGTGGTGCAAGAATATCCCTTACATATCGTCCCTTGGACGTCGTAGGAGGCAACCGAGATCAGGAGATAGTCAGTAGCGTTTTCTTTATAATAAACATATTTAAGTTGTGGTTGCCAACCCGCCTGCCAAGCGTGGCAACTATGGCAAATATCCCCTCTATGAGACAATCTACCGGGGTGGCCTGTGTTCAGCAGTGGACTTTGATAGTCCCGAACGGTAACTATAACTCGTAAGATCGCATATCTTATATTCAATAACAACGCAATGCAGACCAAATTTCGGTCACAAAAGCTAATCCTAACTGAGACTAGCCATCTGCGCAGAACAGGATTGTAGTGCCAAGTGTATGTGCAGCGACATGTGCACTCTGTTTTCCCTCACTCTCATAGTCCGATGGGACGGACCGACATGACCGGACAGAGAACAGGCACAAGACCAACGATTTTACGTAATTTATGAGGCACGGGAGTGAAACACCGCAAACTTTCTGACTCCTACTGAGTATTACATGACAGATAACCTCATTAAATACTGTGTGTAGTAATAAAAGTTTTGAAAATCCGAAAGCGCACGACTTATAATCTCATTTGATTATATAAAAAGAAAAATTTCTTTTTCCATATTTAAAACGAAAGGAAAGATCCATGAAAATATTTTTTGTAGAAAAGTACCGGTTGTTTTTTTTTTACATTTTCATTAATTACAGTTACACGAGACCAAATTACTCAGTGATTTTTAAAAGGCACCTGCGCGTTGTGATCCTAAACCTAATAAAAAAAAAGAATTATTTTGATACATTCATTCTAATGGATTTTTTTTTTCAATCAATTTGTTTTTACACTAAATAAAGAAAATTACTTTTAAAAATGATAGAAACATGAAAAAGAATAATTTTTCTCGACATATATGTGTTTCTATTATTCTAAAAGTGCAATAGCAAAAAAACAAAGACATTTTTAGCTCAGGAAATTACTGGATTTCCATTATGTGAGAGTAGAGCACAACCTCAACGCTTCGCTTATGCGAGGCGTGCAATATAGAGTTGATTGAGCACGACCTGGGATGCGAGCCCTAGACCTTTTAATCAACAGTCGCATTCATTACCAATAGACTAACGAGGCGGTCAATATTTTACATATACAGAAATATCAGGAATGTGAAATATTTATTACTGGTCAAAAATTTCCTACTGCTCGTGATGGAGTGCGTATATATATATCGTTACAGTTATACAAAAATATGCAGGTAATAAAACGATAAATTGTAAATGTAATTAAATGGTTTTTATTTGTGTAATCTATAGGGAAATCATAAAAAATATTTTTTTAAACTGAAAAATGAAAGCTCGTTAATGCTTTTACTATACAAAACGCTTTGAAATAAATTTCTGTATTATCATGATAGATAAAGATGATTATTTCTTAAAATAAAACAGCCTTCATTATCAAACATATCTTAATATTGAAACGTTGAGGCGAATCTGTAGAGATCTATACCGAATAATAGAAATCTATTGGGAAAGTTGATTAAATAGGCTATGTTAATGAACTAAAAAAAATTGAGTATTATCTGACACGATTAAATAGGCTGTATGATTAGTTATCATTGCCTGTTCCGAAGGAAACGTAACTTTGAGTTTCAACTTGTCAGAAGTTTTATTAATGCATTTTGTATGTAATATTATAATTATTAACGTGCCTTGCTGCATGTACATTATTTGAATTACAATTTGAACTCTTAAATACGGAACGAAAAATTACATTCCATAAAAAAATGTTTAAGTCGCATGGCAAGCGTGGCGATTGAGGAAAATTCTCTCATACTATAGGTGAGGTCCATTGCTTTATAGAATAATGGTGACAAACGAGCACGCAGTCCGCCTGATGATATGTGGGCGTTGTGGCCCATAAACATTAACCCACGATTAAGAATCTAAATACAGATGACAAGGCATCCCATGAGGACTTATGTAGTATGCCTTATTACCATTAAAAAGGTTCTCCGGTTCTTTACACACACTATACAAAATACAGCATAATTGAGCTGCTATTTTAAGATTATATTTTGTGAGAGCATGCTCCGTCTCCGATCGAGGGGTACATGCAGTGCAGCAGTCCATGTCCAGCAGTGAACTTTACGGGCTGATGAAGAAAGAGGTTTGTATTATACAGATGTAAGAATTTAAAGTAATTATACTTTAATGACTGATGATATAAAAAAATTATTACAAGAGTAAAAATTTGAAAATATGTTTATCTACAATATTACAGATTTATTTTTCAGAACGAAATATAAATTTTTATATCTTGTTTCGCCTATGCTTGCAGCAGGCAGTTGTGTCGCGTGCACCAGATTCAAAAATGGAAAACCAATTCAATAAAATGAATAATATATTGTTACGCGCCTAAGTCGACGGCACTAGCGCCATCTAGTGTCAGAGACGAGAGCGAGGGGAGCTTTCCAGAAAATGACATCACTAATCTTTCAACCGACAGCGCCATCTAGTCTCGAGCCGAAGAACTAAACTTCTAGAAGTTGAAACTCGAACTCTCGGTACCTTGCGCGTGTTTACTTGAATATTCTGGATATTTCGGTGCTAATTTATATTTATAGGCGCTGCAAGATACGATGGGGGGAAGTATTGAATTCGGCGAGACAAGCGAAGCTTCGGAGCGAAATAAAGTGAATCAGTGTGATTAATTATTGGTGTTTTAAGTTTTAATTTGTGTAAAGAAAATTAAAGTGTTAATTTAGGTAATTCTATCGGCAATTTTTATTGTCACGAACTTCAAGCTCGTAACAATTGGTGTCAGAAGTGGGATAAAATCATGCCGATTTTACCTAAGGACGAAATGGAGGGTGTCCGTACCCGAAGTCAACGTCAGCAGCCGCCGGCCACGGAAGCCGGCCCGTCAGCAGCTCCTACGTCTGTGGCACCTGACTTAGATGCTCTGATGTTGATGCTGCAGCAGCTGCAGTGCGTACAGGAGGAACAGGCCCGCCAGCAGGAGGAACAGGCCCGTCGTTTAGAAGAGCAACTCCAACGCGATAAGGAAGAGCAGATGCTCTTCATGAAGGACCTTCACGTTACCTTCGGAAAAGAGATACGGGAGGTGAAGATTAAGGTTGCTCAACATGACAACCGCCTGTCGGAAGCTGAAACCCGAATCGACCAAGTAAACAATCGGGTTGATAACGTAATAGCTGACGTGAAGAAAACGCTGGACGACCTCAAACTTAGAGATGGAACAACAGCTCCCGTAGTAGCTACAACACCTTCGCTACGTGGATTCAAAGTGCCGCCGTTCGACGGGACTTCTTCCTGGTCGGCCTACAAAATCCAGTTTGAGGCCGTCATGGAGGCGAACGGCTGGAATAAAAGCCAAGCCATAACTGCACTCACCCTAGGCCTGCGCGACCAAGCCTTAACTGTGTTGGAAGCTCTCGGTAAGAAAGTGACCTACGAGCAGCTCCTTGTTGGAGGCGAGATATGGCGACGCTCACCTGGAACACGTCTTTCGCGCGCAGCTTAAAGATCGCGTGCAGCGCATCAACGAAAACCTGCAGCAGTGGGCTCTAGAGGTGGAGAAGCTGGTGCGAAAAGCATACCGGTCTTTACCTGCGTTCATTGAAGGGAACCTGGTGCAGACATTCATCGACGGCATCCACGACCTGGAAGTCAGAGCTGCTGTGAGGCTCGGGCACCACGAGACGCTTAAGGACGCCTTGGCCCATGCACTGGAGGTGGAAGCCGTGCGGCAGGATCATCGTTCCCATCGCGTCAGGGGAGGTTGCAGCAGCTACAGTTCGCGACCGCAACAAAGGATACAGCCCTAGGTGCTATGGCTGTGAGGAAAGGGGCCACCTTCAATCCATCTGCCCTAAGCGAACCCTAGAAGGGGAAGTTGATCGATCTCGAGAGGGTAGTGCAGCTAACGGCACCGCCTGGCGGCGGCAGGATCATCGTTCCCCTCACGCTAGGGAGGTTGCAGCAGTTACGGTTCGCGGCCACGATAAAGGATACAGCCCTAGGTGCTATGGCTGTGGGGAAAGGGGCCATCTTCGATCCAGCTACCCTAAGCGAATCCTAGAAAGGGAAGGTGAACGATCTCAGAAGGGAAGGGCGGCTAACATCACCGCCCAGCAGCAGAAGGAATACGACTTAACTATCAGATATCGCAGCGGGAAATCTCATGGCAACGCAGATGCATTGTCAGGAAGACCTTGTTCTGAAGATTGCAAACATTGTACTAGGCAAGAGAGTAAGGAAGTGGTATCCGTGAGGATGCTCAGGACAGACCACCTCAGCAACGAGTGGAAGGATAGCCTACGACATGGACAGCAGGAAGATCCGGACATCAAGCCGATTCTGGAATGGATGAAGGCCCGTGCTACCAAGCCTAAGTGGAGGGACTTGCTTATCAATCGGACCTACTTAAGTGTATGTAGTAGGTCCGATTGATAAGCAAGCTTGATTAGAGCTTTTCTTATTCATATTCTAAGAAAATTTAACTAAAACTGTTATCACTATTTTTTAAACTCCGTGAACGCGCCGGCAATTCTCCTGGTGCTGCAAATGTTCATGGGCGGCGGTCGTCACTTCACCAAGTAAGCCACATGCTCGTTTGCGCCCTCTTTATTAGAAAAATATGTGTACAGTTCTCACACGGTGGAAGTCAAACTTTAAAGGAAATTAAATATAAAATTAAAAATATTTCACCGCAAATCTCGGTAAATTCTTGTCTTTATCTTGAATTTGCTTGTTCAAAATACGATTGTACGAGTATAATTTTGACTAGATCATAATTATTTGCGATAACACCTCTAAAAAAATCACTATTGTTGAAATTACAACGACATTACAATCTATATACTTGGGAATCACTCAAATATATTCATAACATCAATATTTATAATTTACTTGCTCATTATTTTGATTACATAAATGAATAGTTTAAAAAAAATATTTTAAGATTCTGACAATTTATATGCGGTTTTAATCGTCGCGGGCGCTACGCAGTTTTAGACCTTAAGACGGCGTTTTTAAGTATTTATAGAAATTATGTATTCACTCGGATCAGTAGCCCAGATAGCCCGGAGCCACTTTTTCGATGTTTCGTTTTAAGCTATTCAACCACACCACAATTGTCATGTAGTGGCGCGTAAAATAATCCACGTCGCCATATCATTCCGCAGGTGACGTAAGAGGCAACTTATTTAAACTGAAAAACCATCCTCAATAACGTGACAACTATGGAAAATATTTTGCAGCACCCTATGATGCAATTAGTTGTGGACAGCTATGTTCTGTTGAAATTTGATAGGAAGAACAAAACTAACAACCATTTAATGTATAGCTGTTACTCAGGCTGCTGCTGCAAGTTGCTATTTTACACTGGTATTCTGTGCGAGTGTGGTTTTTTCCCGGCGCATCTTGCTACAAATATATACAGGCAGCATGGTTCTACCACGCAAAAATCAAAATAAGCTCCCCGTTAAGGTACTTAGGATTAATAGATCTTGACAATGAGATAGTCTAAAACCCTAAACGTTATTAAATCTATAAATCAATTTAAACTATGTTTACAAGAAAGAAAGGAAACGTTAAATCACACAGATACTTTTGTTACCTATAAGATAAGAAAGATATAGATTGCCTCTTTGGTCTAGTGGTCGTATACGCGATAGCTGATAATGCAGTCCCGGGTTCGAATCCCGATTCGGGCTATAATCAGTTGTTGGTTTTTTTGTCAAGAATATTTATTATATAGTGCCCGAGGGCACTGTAATCAAGACCAATCAGAATCAAGATACCTAGTCTCTGTTGAAACGGGACGTTTCTTTTCCAATAAAAAGTCTCCAGTACTTTACTTTTACTGTACGAAACACGGGCATTAAACTGCTATTTTACGCTGCTAATGATAAGCTATAAACTGCGAGAGCGTGTTCCTTCTTCTTTCGAACCCACTCAATCATGCTGCAACTCATATATAGCTGCAGAGTGGCTCAACCATGTAAAAAATATTGACTTGTTGGTCAAATTATATGAATACTAAGCCACGCTTCTAAGCTTTCAATCTCAGTCAAATTTGACATTATTTCAACACAGAAATTTTCATGTCTTCTTACAGAGAGATAAAATACCAATAAAATGTTTTCTAAAATAAAGGCAAAACGAAATAGTCGAAGCAGAAAATAACAAAGCAACAAAAGCTTTGTCAATATCCGTATATCTTTACTTCATTTCGCGTGCCGCAAAAATCGATTGGTAATAAAAAGGTCTTTCCGAAATAACAGAGCACTATTTTGACAGAGCAAAATATTTATCGCCGATTGATGTTTGTAGCTTCATCTGTTCATAGATTAACTATCCTATATCCTATACCTTTAAGCGAGCAATTCTTGTATATATATAATCGGAATCTCGAAAACGGCTCCAACGATTTTCATAAAATTTAGTGTCCAGGGAGTTTCGGGGGCAATAAATCGATCTAGCTAGGATTTACTTTTAGAAAATGTCTTTTTGTCCGTGTTTTCAGGCAATGAAAAACTGCTACAATATAAGAAGGTAAATTTTGACACTGTGTACATAATCGTAGTAGCTCAAGTGGATATCGAGCGGTCGCGAAATCGTAATGCCTTGGTTCGCGTCCTGTCTTCGGTTCGATTTTTTTTTCCTTTTTTTTTTCAAGTCCCATTCTTTTGTGAGACAATCTATTATTTCGAGCCCTTTTTTTTAGTATTTTTTAAAAATAAGAAAATTTTAATTAAACTAATTGCACTCATGATTTTTTATTCAAATATTCAATTCAGTTTTTTCTATTATGTCAATAAGATCAAAAAATATTATTTATGTTTCATCAGTATGTAATTTGTATCTAAATGTAATTTCAAAAAAAAAAAAAAAAACCGAGCAAAGCTCGGTCCGGATGACCGGATGATTTTTTTGATATTGGTACTAATAATTATAGCTTATTCGAATTTAAGTACCTTTTTTACAGGATAGGGTGACAAACGAGCACACATTCCACCAAATGGTAAGTGGTTGCTGTAGTCCATAGACATCTACATCTATCCTCGATTATGAATCAAAATACAGATGCTTTGTCACCCGTGGGGACTAAGATGGGACGTCTCGTTTACAGTAAAAAGGGTCTCCGGTTCTCTACACTCACCGTACGAAACACAGCAACATTAAGCTACTATTTGACGCTGGTATTCTGTGAGAGCGTGGTCCTTTCTCGGTCGAGCCAACCCATTCATGCTACAACTATACTTCTAATATAACTGCAGCATGGCTCTACCAAGTATCAAACAATGTAAATGTTAGGAAATTGCGTAGCAAATAAATCATGTCAAGTAAAAGAAATTTTAATATTTAATATCGAAGAAATAAATATTTAACTTCTTTTCAAGATTTCTTGTAATAAAGAAATAGGTTTGAAATTCCATCAACACCTTTCCTAAAATATAACTAAAATTCAATGGGAAATAATAATGGTTCCGAAAAACAAATTAATCTCCAGCGATCTGTGGCGGACTATTATTCTAATTAACTAGCATTATAATAAATTACCGTCAAAAAACCGACGAAAATATGTCGAAAAAAATACAAATTTAACAAACAAAGGAGAGAACGGTCAAATTACATTTCTCCTAAAAGAAAATAGATCTTCGAATAACAAAAATAAACTTCCGAATAAAATACTGAACCTCCGACAAGATTACTAAGTTACCGACAACAAAGGTTTTGACAAAATAATCATATTTTTACGACTTGCATGAACTATTATAACTTCTATTGTTGGTTATCAAATATATTTTTAACTCTCAATAATGATGAAAATACCTTAACTGTTTGTTCCGCGCGATCGGGTTCGGGTCGCGTTCGGCTGTTTTCGCGAGGTCGGATGGATGTTCCGAGCGCAGTGCGCTTGCAACGACCGATCCTTGTGTATTTTGTTTGTATAAGTTATGAAATTAAATAGTTTTTGTTGCTATTGGTTTAATATTATGATGTCAAAAAACTAATACATCTACTTAGGTAACTACTAACTTAGTATCTATTAAGGAAACTTAGTATTGTTGCGAAATATTGATGAGGTACCTGTGTACCGTTCTGAGTCGGAGGAGGAAGAAGAGGGAGCTGGTCCATCGGTACCGGCGAAGAAGAATCGTCGTAACAAAAGTTGGGTGTTGATCAAACGGTGCTATAATGTACAAGAAGCAGAGAAATTTGTGAGTAATGAAAAGACTTGGTCAAGAAATTATACTCGGGACAGTGATGAAGGCCAAAAACGTTTCTATCGTTGTAACAAGATAAAATCCAAGGGGCCACAGTGTGATTGTGCGTTGTATTTATTGTTTGTGAACGACTGTAATGATATTCTTATTTGTAAGACCACTTCAGAGCACAAACATGACCAGATTGGTACGCGAAGTGAGTACGGAATTCCGGAAAACGTTAAAAGAGAAATAAATAAGCTGTTTGATTTATGCCTAAAGCCAAAAGCTATATTAGAGGCTCTAAACAACATGACAGGGATAAAGGCGCCTTCAAAACGGCATCTTAACAACTACTTATATGACAGAAGGCGCGAGAAGTTCGGAAGAGCTGCAATTTACTTAGGTGAACTTGAAAAATGGATTTTCGATCGAAAAACTATTCCCGATGATGAAAATGAAGTTTTCGTGTTCAGATATCACGTGATAGAAGCGGAAGAACCAAGTTTTCGTCTGGCATTGTCAACTAAAAAATTACTCAACATAGTTTGTTCCGCGGACATACTGCACATAGACGCCACATACAAACTCATATGGCAAGGGTTCCCCGTTTTAGTTCTTGGTACCACTGATAAGAACCGCAAGTTCCATCCGCTTTGTCTTGGTGTGTCCACGAATGAACGTCAAGAAGATTTTCAAATGATTTTTGATGGCCTTAAAGAAAAGGTTCTGTCTTTATTTGATCACGTGATGCAACCTAAAGTTTTAGTTTGTGACGCTGCTCAGAGTATAAGAAATGCTTTCATCGCAGTTTTTGGTACCACACCAGTTATTCTAAAGTGCTGGGCTCACGCGAAGAAAAATATGGACCAAAAAGTACAGAAAACCATCAACAATAAAACGAAACAGAAAGAAATCATACAAGACATAGACGCACTACATAATGATACATCATATTAAGTATTTAATGCTGCATCACAGGCTTTTGTCGAAAAATGGCAGACTCAAACCGAGTTCATTTACTACTTTGAAGAAGAATGGTTAAAGAAACATCCAAATTGGTTTTTAGGCGCAGCGCCGTGTTCACCCGCCACAAATAATGCATTAGAAGCATTCAATCGGAACATAAAAGACCAAAACACCTTACGTCTTCCACTTTCACATTTCTTGACCATTGCTACTGAGATGGTTGCTCAGTGGTCTTTACAAAGCTGCAAAGAACCTTTACCTGAAACACCTACTATTGAGCTGAAGGACTGGACCGATGGGTATTGCTGGGCAAGGAAAGATTTAAGAATAAAGATTTTATCATCCAACACGGCATACACTGAATACTTGATCCCAAGTAGTAGTAGTAGCCAAGTAAGAGAGGTGTCGTACGGTGAGCAGTGGTTAAACTTTGAACATTACAAGATGAAACATTTTGCTTTCTGGAAAGTCACAGTGCCTAAACACGAAACACAAAATGTAGAATGGAGAAAAGGATCCTGCACGTGCCCACAGTTGCATAAAAAATAGTGTTACGCGCTCAAATCGACAATACACTAGCGCCATCTAGTGTCAGGAACGAGAGCGAGGGGAGCATTGAGAAAATGACATCACAAATTACTCAACCGACAGCGCCTAGTCGAAACTCGAACGCTCGGTACCTTGCGCGTGTTTACTTGAACATTCTGGATATTTCTTTGCTAATTTAAATATATAGGCGCTGCAAGATGCGATCGAGGCAGTGTTGATTTGGCGAAACAAGCGAAGCTTCGGAGCGGAATAAAGTGAATTAGTGTGTTTAATTATTAGTGTTTTTAACTTTAATTTGTGTAAAGTAAATTAAAGTGTTAATTTAGGTAATTTTATCGGCAATTTTTTATTGTCACGAACCTCAAGCTCGTAACAATACGTTTGTAAACACCTTCTAGGGCTCGCTATTAGATTGAAGCTCGCAACTCCACCTATGGAAGCGAAAGCACTACCTATAGGACCAAAAAGGAAACGGGGTCGTCCTACTAAATCCAGACCTGCTCTTATAATACAATGAAGATAATTAAGACACTGACAACTAACTACCTACCCCCCTATTTAGTTCAGTACAGTTAAGTACACTTATGTATGACATTTTGTACTACCTAACAAACAATATTTTTATAATGAACACAATTTTGTTTTATTTTTATCTCTTTTCTCGCTAACATTATAAAAACAAGGGAATATGTCGATTAAAAAAAAAACAGGATAATAGTAAAATATTGTAGGAAACCAAAATCCACCTGGGTTTAGATTTATCTATATGACTGTTCTGATCTTGCCCTAGTAGCATGGTCACTAAAACACGATATAATAAAGCGATTTATCGCTTTGAACTTTCAAAATTCCATTGTATTTAGACAGTTCATAGCGATAAATCTCTTTATCATATCGTGTTTCGATGGTCATGTTATGGGGGCTGAAGTAAGTACTGATATCGAAGCATACCTGTGGTAAGTATAATTCATGATAAGTAAAAGGTAATATTATTACAACTACTTTTTTATATTTTTTATAAGTTTCTGTATAACCACTCAGAATAGTATTTTCAGTATAACGTTGTAGTTAAAATAGCGCCACAGTCTATGAAATATGGAAGGTAATTTATATATTAATAGTAGGTAAGTACAGATAAAAATTACAAAGCGTAGTTTTCAGTAAAACCTAATTTAAGCTGGTAGAAAAGTATTATAGCACTAAAGGTTAATATTTAATTTTCGAAGATTTCAGTATTTCATTCGGTCGTTTCGTCATTTTTATTCGGACAAAAGTAGTCGGAAAGTTAGTATTTGAGGCAGTAGATTTCATATTTTGAGTAAGGGCAATTCTTATTTTTTTGTCGGAGCTTTTATTACTACCCAAATTTATTTTTCTTCTGATCCGGCTCAGAATTATTTTCGTTCAAACGTAGAATTCAATTATTGCTCTGTACACTTGTGTACGAAATCATAAATAGAATTTAATTTAAATCGCAAGCGTTATTAAAATAAATGAAAAAGTTATTAGGCAGGTAAAATACCATTCCATTCACCTACGTGTCTACGCTGTTCTCGACCCGTATATGTGTTTTATTTAGGAGTAATGGTGACAAACGATCAAATAGTCCATCTGAAGGTAGGTAGATAACGTTACCCATAGACACTTAGATCTACTCTATACTGCGTTGTCACCCCTGGGGACTAAGAGGAACTGCCTCATTAATGTCTTGTTACTAGTTAAAAGGATATCAGGTTATCGTCACTTGCTGTATGAAACACAGCAGTATTATACTCTGATGTACCGACGTTGAATGGAGTCTGCAGTGTGTGTAAATATTCATTAACATGTGCACGTGCACGTGTAGAGCCACGTTGCTGGTATGTTATGATTGTAGCACGAATGGGTAGGCTCGACCAGGGAAACACCACGCTCTCACAGACTAACAGTGTAAAATAGCTTAATGCTGCTGTGTTTCGAATGGTAAGTGTAGAGAAGTGGAGATGGTAATATAGATGTTTAGGGTCACAGCACCCATTTACCATCAGGTGGGCTGTGTGCTCGTTTGCCACCTTTATTTTATAAAACAAATAGGTCATTCCCGCTATTACATCAGATTTGATAAACCAAAAATCCTCGCAAAAGAACATCGATACTACCAAAGACGATTCGCAAGGCTATTAAAATTTAAAATAAAAACATCCAATTTTAAGGCTATGTATTTCGCAGAGACCGCGCTTTTGAGTTCTCTTAAACCATCTGAGGCATAGAAATTAGTGTTTTAAATTCTGATAAAAATATATACTATTAGTTAAGGATCTAGTCTAGTCAAAATCGCATTCAGTTACAAAATCTAAAGAACTTCACTCGATAGAAAAAAAATCCCGAAGTGACCCCTTTTTGTATTGTTTTTTCAATATTATGACTAAACTACTAACATTTTACACTTAAATTTTGTACTCAAATAAAGCCACTTAATTTTTACAGACAAATTCGCAGAGTTTGACTTGATAAAAATATTGTGTTAATTACTATATTTAGATACCTCCTAAAAGCGCGAGCGCGGCGGCTCGGCAAGCCTGACCAGTCGCGCGCTGGCGCTTATGGACGACGGACCCGTGTCGGTTTTCTCCGTGCACCAATAAATCAGTTCTTGACGAGTTCGTATAATTGTTGTCACAGACTAAATATTGCGTGCTATAAATATAAATCCTGTGGTTTTAAGGACGCGTTTACAAAATTGATAGGTATAGAATCGCACTACTACATTGACAAAAGTCGCACACACAAGTGCACGCACGGTTGGCTGTGGGAATCGTAGTCAAATGAAATTATTTTGATAATTTGAAAGATTGAATTTGTTTTTTATTTCTTATACCTCAGAAATACCTGCTCCAGAGACTGCTTGGCACTGGAAGCCCTCTACTGGTAGTGAGATGTTAGCTCTGGACTTTGAACTGGTTTTGTCAGTTATAATAAGACCTTACCTACCTGCGGACTTGATGGAGTGACCTGAAGGTGTAATTCAGTGATTACAACTGGAACTCCTAGACTAGTACAACTAGGTGTGCCGAGTTTGGGTCCGTTTTGTTAGTAACGATGAGACCTTACCACCGGACTTGATGGAGTGACCTGAAGGTGTAATTCAGTAACTACTGCTGGAATTTCTGAACGAGTAAAACTAGGTGTGCCAAATTTGGGCTTCGTTTTGTTAGTTATGACGAGTCCATACCTCCGAATTTGATGGAGTGACCTGAAGGTGTAAATCGGTGATTGCAACTGGAACTCCTAGACTGGTAGAACTAGGTGTACCGAGTTTGGGTTCGTTTTGTTAGTAACGATGAGACCTTACCAACGAACTTGATGGAGTGACCTGAAGGTGTAATTCAGTGATTACAACTGGAACTCCTAGACTAGTAGAATTAGGTGTGCCGAGTTTGGGTTCGTTTTGTTAGTTATGATGAGACCTTACCACCAGACTTGATGGAGTGACCTGAAGGGGTAATTCAGTAACTACTGCTGGAATTTCTAAACGAGTAGAACTAGGTGTGCCGAATTTGGGCTTATATATAGAAATATAAATCCTGTGGTTTTAATAGTTATAATGAATTTCACTGTAAGTTTGACTTTCTCCCCTAGCGTTGTGTGTGTTCACACGAAACTTAAAAACAGTTCTCTACTCATACAGTTTTCATACCTATCAAAAGCGAACTGGTTGTTAATTTTCTATTTATTATGTAACTCTAATTTATCGTTATAATAAAAAAAGTTTGATCATAAAAAATGCATTTGTAAAGTCAAATAAAAAAGTCATCCTACTGCTTATTTCTATACTGTGTCGCTGGTGGGCTCATGCAAGTTCACTGCCGCGGAGTCCGCGCGAAATAATTCGTGCGCGGCCGGGACAGCGCTAAATGCCTACTTTTGCAGGAATACATGGCCTTAACAGAGAAGTTTTCTGAGTGTTACCATCTGCTTGGGATTGTAATGTTGGGACTATGTATGAAATTAAACTAACTGATGTAGTTTAATAATTCGCTCTTTATTGATTAGGAGGAGACTTATATACAGTTGTGACGAAGGTACGAGTACATAGGTAGGGGTAAGGTTTGTATTACGTGGTTCCAGAGACACATGAATGGTGTCTTGAACCAAATAGATATTATTTCTACTCCTTATACGGAGTCCACGTTGAGTGATGATATCATTTAATATTCTAGCTATACTTTGTCATAGTACCTACACCACAGTATTCTATAACTAATAAATTAAATCAGAACCGAAGCATACTCTTAATTCAAGTTCAGTAAGTTCATACTGGGTATAAATATTTTAAAAAATATTATCCAAAAGCTGAGAGCCTGGTTTAACAATGACATCAGGTCGTCAAACTTCTCAGTCTCCCTGTGGCCATGGGTGCTTCAAAGAACCCGAAATGTTGGGAAATAAAAATTGTTCATAAGAAATGCGACAAAACCCGTAAATATATTTTTTAAATCAAATTATCATTATGCTTTTTTACAATGGTTGTAAACAAGCACGGAAACTCACGATGTGTTCCTTCACCGCCGAAAACGTGGTATAGTATCACTTAAGATAGCAAGCGGAAACCGGATTTCTCGCGTACTGTAAAAGCGGTGACACTTAACCCTGATCTACCACGGTCTGTCACCACTATGTTAGAAATTATATTTATAAATAATTTTTAATTTGGTTCTTATTTTAGTAGAAGTCACAAAAGTTATTCGTTAATTAATTTACACATAATTCAATTATGAATATAAATCTCCTATTTCTCATCCAATAACACTTTAATTAGTGTATTTTGTAAATCAGAGTAAACTGTATAAACGTTACACACGCAGTCTTTGGACCAACTTCACCCAAAAAGCATACGAGGCCACTCATCATTGTACTCTATGTCTATTAGCATAGAATACAATGATGTGTAGCGTTATTAGCCGTGCCGGTCCGTGCATCAAGAAAGTTAAAACGGACGATTTTATACAATCATGCGAAAAACTAGCCTCTTACAGAACGAGACGAGCCAGAAGTAAAACTTCTAGCTCATCGGCTTAATAGTTTTGCATAATTTTTTATGTTCAGATTTTACTAACATAGCATGTAATAAAAATTGTACCTATACTAACATATATGGATCTGAGTCAGAAAATAAATGATTTAAAATAATAGTAAGTATTTTATTAGGTACTCCAAGGAGCCAATTTTACTTCCGCTGTTCGTGTTGCAACACAATTTTCAGCAGAAAATTTTGTTTAATGTTAGCTCTTACAACTGCAGAGGCTACTTCCGTGAGGCGATTATTTCAAAACACGCAACCTAACTATTAATATATACAAATGAGCACACAGTCTACTGATGGTAATTGTGGCTCATAGTCATACATCTTCCACAGTCACATTTACATATATTTTCGATAAAGAAGTTGTCACCCTTAAAGAACTAAAATGAAATGACTCCTTTCCAGTACAATTATTCTCCGATTCTATAATACTTTTGCTGTTCTTTGCTGACATTCCGTGAAAGAGTGGTTCTTTCCCAGTCACAAGTCCAAGTGGATCTAACTGTGCTGCATAATAAAGCTGCAGCGTGGCTGTACCAAACATAATAATAATAATAACTGTTATGAAGTTATCCCATGCGGATAATGGAAGCTTAAGTGCACTGTGAAATAATAGATCTAAATAATGATGACTGGTTTGGTAATGGTCTGTTTTTTTTAAGAAATAGTAACATAGAAGTAGAGAACAGAAGATAGTGATAAAAATAGCAATGATTTGCATCCTATTTTACAAAATGGTTTCATCACCCAACAAATTAGTTAAAGTTGAACTAAATTTAGATCACTCAATTCATTTCAAGAAAAAATAAACTTATAATTTTAATAAGTAAATTGTAAAGGCAAATGGACTTACTCCATTTAAAGGTTCAGTCACTTGAATATATAAGAATTCTGAATAATAAAGCTATATTTATTTTTTATATACCAATTCTGAATAATATATAAGAATTCTGAATAATAAAGCTATATTTATTTTTTATATACCAATTCTGAATAATATATTAGAATTCTGAATAATGAAGCTATATTTAGTTTTTATATACGAATTCTGAATAATATATTAGAATTCTTAATAATGCAGCTATATTTAGTTTTTATATACGAATTCTGAATAATATATAAGAATTCTGAATAATGAAGCTATATTTAGTTTTTATATACGAATTCTGAATAATATATAAGAATTCTGAATAATGAAGCTATATTTAGTTTTTATATACGGATTCTGAATAATATATAAAAATTCTGAATAATGAAGCTATATTTAGTTTTTATATACGAATTCTGAATAATATATAAGAATTCTGAATAATGAAGCTATATTTAGTTTTTATATACGAATTCTGAATAATATATAAGAATTCTGAATAATGAAGCTATATTTAGTTTTTATATACCAATTCTGAATAATATATTAGAATTCTGAATAATATATAAGAATTCTGAATAATGAAGCTATATTTAGTTTTTATGTACCAATTCTGAATAATATATTAGAATTCTGAATAATGAAGCTATATTTAGTTTTTATATACGAATTCTGAATAATATATAAGAATTCTGAATAATGAAGCTATATTTAGTTTTTATATACCAATTCTGAATAATATATTAGAATTCTTAATAATGCAGCTATATTTAGTTTTTATATACCAATTCTGAATAATATATTAGAATTCTGAATAATGAAGCTATATTTAGTTTTTATATACGAATTCTGAATAATATATAAGAATTCTGAATAATGAAGCTATATTTAGTTTTTATATACGAATTCTGAATAATATATAAGAATTCTGAATAATGAAGCTATATTTAGTTTTTATATATTTATAGTCCCGTGTTGTGGCAGGTAAGAATAACCACTACCCCACGTCTTCCCGTGGGTGTCGTAAGAAGCGACAGAAGAAAACTGAGGCAGAAGATGGGCAGCAGCAACTTTCTGGTAGCAGAAAAATAACAGTAGAAAACTGTGGCTTCCAACCCACTCCATGATGAGAGTTATGAAGAGACCTGGTCCCGTTATCCCTGGCTAAAAAGAGTAAAATAGTTTGACAGTCTGCAGTCAGAACTATATTGCGTAAACAAGAATTGAAGCCCCGAATTAAAGAGCGAACGAATTCGTATAAAATTTCTATAAATTCCGAATTATTATAAAATTTCACCCATACAAATTAAATGGGCTCTACCTCCTTAAGTGTGATCTATTTTAATTTTAAAAAATATCAAAATTTGGTTCAAAATTAGCAAAGCGCGTATGTTACATACAAAAAAAATTAAAAATAGACATACAGTCGAATTGTAAGCTTTAGCCTATTTTGAATAAATATTTTGAAGTCAGCTTAAAAGTTTACTCTGAATTATGCAATAGTTGTTGCGAACACGTGTTCCATAAAAATTTTCATGCGTTCGCTGGTTGTACATAACAATAAAAATGATATTTCTATATTCTAAAGTAAAAAATCAAGGACTAAATCATCTTTCTTATTTACTTTTTCAATGTTTGAAAAAAGGGGGGAATTAATCCTTTTTTTTTTTTTTTTTTTTTTTTTATAGAAGAGGGGGCAAACGAGCATGTGGCTCACCTGATGTTAAGTGACTACCGCCGCCCATGATCAACCGCAACACCAGGGGAATTGCAGGTGCGTTGCCGGCCCTTTAGAAAGGAGTAAGCTCTTTTCTTGAAGGTCCCCAGGTCGTATCGGTCCGGAAAAATCGCCGGTGGTAATATATTCCACAGAGAGGTTGTACGCGGAAGAAAACTCCTTTTGAAATGTACAGTGGTGGACCGCCAAGCATCCAGATGGTGTGGATGGTATCGGGACGTTTGCCGTGTAGTGCGTTCACGAAATTTGGCGGCTGGGATTAATCCGAACAATTCCTCAGAGCACTCCCCGTGATAGATGCGATAAAATACGCAAAGAGATGCAACATCTCTTCGCAGCGCCAGTGAGTCGAGCCGATCGGAAAGCACTCGGTCGTCGACGATTCGAGCCGCTCTGCGCTGGATGCGGTCAAGTGGAAGGAGCTGGTACTGGGGAGCCCCAGCCCAGAGATGGGAACAGTATTCCATGAGCGGCCGAACCTGCGCCTTGTAAAGTTGCAGGCGGTGTGCCGGCATGAAATACTGTCCCGCTCTGCTGAGCACGCCAAGCTTTTTAGAGGCCAATTTGGCCTTCCCTTCCAAGTGACCACGAAACTGCACGTCACTCGATATGTCGACGCCGAGGATTCCGATACTGGCTGAGGCAACAAGGGGAGTGCCTTGAAACTGAGGGGATACGACAAAGGGGTTCTTTTTAGCGGTTAACGCGCAAACTTGTGTCTTCTGGGGGTTAAACTGGACTAGATTTAGTCGCCCCCAATCCGAGACTCTGTCCAGCAGAGACTCGACTTCAGACACAAGTTTGTCCCGGCACTCAGAGACGTTTTCCCGAGAAATATTGGCTCGGCCGGTGTAAAGAGCATCACCAGTGCTGTCATCTGCATAGCAATGAATGCTACGGGTTTGCAACATATCATTGATATGCAGAAGAAACAGCGTTGGCGATAGCACGCAGCCCTGTGGAACACCAGCATTAATAAGCTTGCAATCGGAGCTTGCACCGTCTACAACGACCTTGATGCTCCGATCTGCAAGAAAACTGGTGATCCAATCGCACAATTTCTCGGGAAGCCCATAGGAAGGGAGCTTCGAAAGAAGCGCTTTGTGCCAAACCCGATCGAAGGCCTTCGCAATGTCCAAACTAACGGCCAATGCCTCCCCCTTGGACTCTACTGCCTCCGCCCATCTGTGAGTTAGGTAGACCAGAAGATCACCAGCTGACCTACCACGGCGAAAACCGTATTGGCGGTCACTAATCAGCTGGTGATCCTCAAGGTACCTCATGAGCTGGCAGTTTACAATGGACTCCATTGTTTTGGAGAACAAGGAGGTGATGGCGATAGGCCGGTAGTTGGACGGGTCTGAGCGGTCGCCTTTTTTAGGGATCGGGTGGACGAAAGCCGTCTTCCATGATTTTGGGACTACGCCTAGGGAGTAGGAGTACCGGAAAAGACGCGTTAAAACCGGTGCCAACTCTGGAGCACACGTCCTCAGCACAATTGGGGGGATTCCATCAGGCCCACTCGACTTATAGATGTCCAGGGAGAGGAGTGCTTTGCGAACCGAGCGCTGAGTGAACTGCACTTCCGGCATGGAGCACTCACACCGCGGGATGGTCGGCGGCGTACTCCCCCCGTCATCGAGAGTCGAGTTAGACGCAAAGAAAGAGCCTAGAAGATCGGCTTTCTCCTTTGCGGTGTGGGCCAGTGAGTCGTCCTCCCTGTGCAGAGATGGAAGAGATGGCTGACAGAAATTCCCCTGGACAGCCTTGGCGAGAGACCAGAATGCACGGGTTCCAGAAGGAAGACGAACTAGTCTCTCGCCAATTCTGCCTATGTGCTCTGACTTTGCCTTGGCAATGACTCTTTTGAAGGACCTAGAGGCGGAATTATACTTCTTTTTTAGAGCGCTGGTGTTTACATCCCTGGACGCTGAAGCGTCAGCCCAGGCTCGGTAGCACTCCTGCTTATAGCATGATGCTATTTTACAGGAGCGACCAAACCATGGCTGAGATTTGCCTCCAATGGGCACCACAGAGGAAGGAATAAAAAGTTCCATACCCTGAAGTACCACATCAGCGACAGAATCCGCAACAACGTTGGGATCATCCGGCGAGAAGCAAACCCGCCCCCAAGGGTAGGATGCAAAGAAAGACCGCATCCCATCCCAATCGGCTGACCTATAGTGCCAAACACGGCGGCAGCCTGCAGAATGCAACCGCGATTTCAGCGTGAGTGGCACCACACTCCGGACAAGACAATGGTCCGAGGAGCCTAAAGGGGCGTCGACGGAAATCTGATATCCGTCCGGGTGAGAGGTCAGCAGAAGGTCCAACAGGGAAGGTGCATGATCCTCCACATCTGGAATCCGCGTAGGCGAAGTAACCAGTTGTGTCAGACCATATGCCAAGGCAAAATCATGAACAGATCTCCCCGCATGATCGGTTAAACGTGAACCGAGCCATTCGGCGTGATGGGCGTTAAAGTCGCCGAGGATCACGATCTCTGCGGAGGGGATCTGCTGTAGCAACGAATCTGCAGCCATTTGGACGTGGTCGAAGAGTCGGTCTGTTTCGGCATTACCGCTATGGGACCTATAGAGGCACCCGTAGATGCGCGGATGGTCGTCGCTGTCTACGCGTAGCCAAAGGATGGACAGGTCCGAACCTTCAAGTCTGCCGAGGCGTCGAGAACAGATGTCCTCTCTGACGTAAACGCAAACTCCAGCCCGAGGCACAAAGGAGTGTTCCAGTTTGTACCCCGGGCAGGAGAGATACGAGACATCAGCCGGAGAGGACACCTGCGTCTCGGTCAGAAAGAGCAGAGCCGGCCTCGCCGTCTCGAGATGGTAGTGGACGGCGTTTAGGTTAGAGTGAAGTCCCCTGATATTGCAGAAATTCACGGACAGCGTGGCAGGGGTCGCCTTGGTCTTGTTGCTCCGTTTGCCCCGAGCAGTTTTAGTCTTGAGCGGAATATTGCCCCCCCAGAATACGCGGGGCAGCCTGAGCACCCACGCTCAGAAGTGGAGAAACATGGTCGTGGATGCTCAGCGAGGGATTCTCCAGGGGTGCTGGTACCCTCCTGGGGTAGTCTATCATTTAATTCCGCTACCATGTTGATGGGGGGGGGGGGGGATTTGGGCCTCCGGCCACCTGCACTCACCAGACGAAACGCGGAAACAGAGCTTCCACTTCACGCCGGTATTCTGTGAGGTCGTGGTACCACCCCGGCTTGAGCCGGCCCATACGTGCGACAGCAAAGCTGCCGCGTGGCTCTACCACTGTTAAATCCTGTATTAAATCTAAATATATAGATGAAAATTGGTTTATATTTTGTTTTATTGTGGACTCTAAATTCTTTAACTACATTATACAGCAATTTACTAGGTGGCAGCACTCCTTATGGAGGAGTCCGTCTGAGCAAATATCATCCTGCCATCTATTTCTGCCACTGATTAACAATAATTGCACTGCTGTGTTGCACTTGCTTGCCGGTCTGAAGCTGAAGGGCCAGTATAATTAAAGGCTGCGAGGAATTCCATCATGGTTCTCAGTGGTAACAATGCATCTGAAGCCGTCATTGTTTGAAGTCGTTTCCAAATGTTCATCGGCTGCAAAACCAATCACATCACGTGAACTGTGAGTTCCTGTCACTTTGGATTTATAAAAAAAAATTATCAATATAGGAATACTTTAAAAAAATATCATAAGAGATTCTTTCTTTGCAAACAGAGTAAACACAAAATCCTAATTCTGGCTTGCTTAAATATTGACAAACGACAAATAAAATTAAATCCGTGATGTTTAAAGGTAAGGATATCCCTATGTTAAATCTTAAAATACGTTACAAGAAAGTTATAGTTGAAGGAAAAAAAAATTAATGCGACACAAAATATCTTCTAGACATATGTACCTACTTATGCCGAGTCAACTTTTATATCTTTTATCTTTTCACATGCAGCTTCGTGCCAATATTAGCAAACTTGTATCAACTTGTAGTCACTTTGATGTCTGTGTCTTTTTATTACAGGATTTTTTTTTCAATTCTCAAAGACGTAGATGATTGAAATTTGGCATGGATATGATATACCGACTAAATAAAAATTTATGTGACTCTTTTATATCGTGTATATCATTCTATCTATTCTAATCAACAGTAAATGTCTTGGAATCAGAATTTTGTTATTTAAATTTAGCAATTTTATTCATTCATAATCAAAGTTAATGTTGAATTTCATAGTCTTCTCTTAATTTACGGATAAATGTTTTTTTTTTTAATAGTTAATTGATAATATTGGCCCCTTTGCATATTGGCACCATGGAATTGATGCTGAATTTTTTGGGTTTAGTAGACTTTAAAATTTTATAGAAGTAATTCTATTAACGGTGAGCGTGAGAAGTACTACAATCAAGTATGGCAACTATACTAAATATCCCATATGAAGCAATCTTTGGCTCCCCAGTAGGCCTCCGCCTATGTTTAGCGGTAGACATTTGATAGGCTGTAACGGTAACGGTGTAATGTTTCATTGCAATGTCGTGCGGTGTGATGGTGCAGTGCAATGGTGACAAAAAAGAATAATTCACTGCCCTACGTTATCTTGTGGGTGTCGTAAGCGACGGCGAAGGGAAAATATAGCAGGAGAGAGAGCATCTTCCTGATAGAAACTTACAAACGCGCCCGCCGAGCGTGAACACTGTGGCAAATATCGCCCCTTTAATTTATGGAGGAATTCTGTGTTAAGCAGCAAAAAAATATACCGTGACAGTTTATTAAAGTCTGCTGCGGAACTTACGCCTCTCCTATAGATTTATATTTTATTATTAATCGTCATTTGGAAGACATTGTTGTCCATCTCCTGATTTGTTTCCCTCTGTCTTTTTGTTCTCTGCCGCCTCTTACGACACCCGCGGGATGATATAGGCTAGTGGATATTTTACACCACCACTACACGGGTATAGAAATATATATTTTATTATGATATTATTTATTATTTATATTATTCACTAATTTATAGTGAGAAGTTTTCATCCGCAGTACATACCAATGTTATCAAAGCTTAACGCTAGTAAGGTTCATTAGACCAGCTCTTATTAATCGAATCTCATTAATCAATCAGCATTAGTCAAACATTTTGATGAATGATTTGTACGTAGCGGCTCCGCGCTGGATTTATATTATAGTTGTAGCACGAATGAACAGAATAACTGCGTATATTTATTTCTATAAATTATTATTAAAATATATTATTTTTGACATGTAGTGTACTAACTGTCTGTCAGTTGTTTATGTTGAACAAAATGTTAAAACAACACACCGAACTTCCGTATAACTTAAAATCCAATAGTATATCCAGTAATATAATTGTAAGAGAATTTCTGAATAAATTAAATTACGAAGACAGAGAAGTTGTTAGTAATTTTTAAATAGTTTTTAATTGATTGTAGGTAATAAATAATTGTTATTTAGTTACTATATTTTTTATATAATATAGTTTAATTATTTAAATTATCTAGTATCCTACATTATGTACATGATGGTCTGAAACACCGGTACTCAACCTAGTTCAGGCTGGTAGCTAATATTATAAGCTTGACTTTTGAATTTTTATTTAGTGGATTCTACATTATTAAGCTACACATTGTTTTAGTTTTTATTACAGCATGTTATTTTTATTACTCGTCGGTTAAGGGTACTCCTAATTTGGCCCGTTTTCAATAAATCGCCAATTAGGAGTACCCTTAACTGACGAGCATGTATGCGTAGGTGTATGGATGTGAAGGAGGCAAGAGAGGTGTGTCAGGATCGTGCCAAATGGAAGTCTGTAGTCTCTGCCTACCCCTCTGGGTGACAGGCGTGAGTGTTTATGTATGTTTATGTATGTATTTTTATTAGACTTATTGTTACTTTATTTGATTGTAATCATATTGACTCCTGTATATAAACATGTTAAACTGGAAATGAAATAAAAATTATTTATTTATTTAAAATATATTTACTATTAGCTGCAAAATAATATAAAAATTTAATTTAAAAATTAATAAACTGAATGCTGATTTCAAGTGATCTAGTTTCACTGACGAGCGATTGTTATGCACGAGAGGGTCGCGGTGGGTACGGAGTAAGTACTTTCCTATAAGCTACTTACGGCGTTCATTTTGTGGAAAATTAACCGTAACAGTATATTAAAGTCTATCGCTGAGCTTATGCCTCCCCTGCAGTTGCCGCGCTCAGCTTGCGTGTTGGCAAGCGCATTTTTTTTGTTTTTAATCGTCATTAGGAAGACGCTGACGCTTAAACTATAATTATATAAATATATTATAAATAAAATATAAAAAATAAATTAATAATATATTATAAAAATATGCGATCAAAATTAAAAAAAGAAGAAATAACTTTTTAAGAAGAAAGAAAATTATATTAAACATGGGCCAGAATAAGAGAACCTTAACCGACGAGCATGTATGCGAAGGTATATGGACATAAAGGAGGCGAGGGAGGTGTGTTTGTGTGTGAAATTTGTCGCATTTTCATTTTAATTAACGGAATATAAATTCCTAATTCACTTCGGCGAATATGAAAATAAACACTACAGTCGCCAAAAACATTCGCTCAACTTTTCTCAGTGTTTTGTGAAACTACATGTTAATTACGTTCAAACAAAATATATCATAGAGCTGCTGAATGTTGTTCAAATGGAGGTAACCGAAATAGTTGCCTAAACTGGAGCTTTTGACATGACAAGGGTTAATCATTTCTCATCTGAGTTTCTAGAATCTGCCAAATGAAATAATATAATATGAGGAAAATTTTTATATCAGAACAAGTGAAATTTCGACATGATAGAGTCATGGTGCAGCTATATTATGGTTGCACCACGAATGCTTGGACTCGCCCGGGGAAGGACCACGCCCTCACAGAATACTAGCGTAAAAAAACAGGTCAGGTGTGTATTGTATGGTGAGTCTGAAGAACCGGAGATCTTTACTGGAAACGAGACATTCCATCGTAGCCCTCAGGGGTGGCAACGCATCTGCATTTCGATTCTTAATCGAGGGTAGATGTAGATGTTTATAGGCCACATCACAAACTTACCATCACGTGGGCTGTGTGCTCGTTTGTTACCTATATTCTATAAAAAAATAAAAACCTATGTATTAAAAAATTTTATGTACCTGCCACTTTTTTCATATCCTTACACTGTCATCCAACTTTAAGCTACTCGTTTTTTTTTAATTATACGTCTCTAGCTCATCGGGAAGTTAATTTAAAATACATTACTAAATAAGAATTGAACAGACATACACGAAGGCGAGTTAAAAACATAAGAAAAAATTAACAACTTTAAATTTTCAAGGCTCGCTTAAGATTTCTGTAAGAAATTAAAATAATATTACGAGACGAGAAATTCGCTAAAAAAAGCAAGTGTAAGTAAGAAAAGTAAATGGCGAAAAACTTCTTTTACATGTAATTCATTTATTTTATACTAACAACCCGCCCCGGCTTTGTCTGGACAGGACATTAATGTGGCTTTATTTACAACTTGGATAAATGACAACATTTAAAAAAATCTTTTGATAATAGTCAAGGTCTTCAAATAAAATATAGCCTATATTTCTCCCAGCGTTGCCCCTTATCTGTTCGTAAATTTCATCACAATCGGCTCAGCCATTTCGAAGATTAGCCTGGACAAACTGAAAGGCAGACAACATCCTGAGCTTCATAAAAGCCAGTTATTTCAATATTATCGGCAGGCACTTCAATTATATATACTTTTTTTCTAAATTACATTTGTAAAAATATTTGAACAATTTCTTTGCCCTTTACCAAAGGGCAACCAATGTCAAAGATGCCTACAAATTTTATTGTTTTATGGCCGTTCATAAAGTAGGATATGATTCTAATTTCGATAGATTTTAATAAATTTCTTTATTGAATTCAAAATTTTGGTTTTTATTTTTTGTAAAATATCTGTGCCATAGGCTTCTACTCCGTTATCATGTTACACCCTATTTTTTTCCAGGCGGTAAAAAGGGTCATCCAGTATATTTGTATACGTAATACTTACACTAACATAGTTAATTTTCATTTAGTTATTATGTTGATCTTTAATTTTTTCTTTCAAAAATCTTATTGCACTTTCAAAGTTGTTTTCTTTGCTTACTTATAGTTTGTCAGAAAAAAATGCCTAAAGGCGTAAAGTCAGCCTTTTGTGCTACAAAGTTTCATTCATCATCATCAATATCATCATTACAGCCCTTCACAAGTCCAATGCTGAACATAGGCCTCCCCCAAGGAATGCTACAAAGCACGGCCCTTTTTTGAAGTTCTAATAACTTAAATAAACAAATTGAATAGATTTCTTCACCGACCAAACTTTATAAATTAGAACAGTTCAGCTGGAGACCATTCATTTTTCGATAAAACGTACTTAAGAATTACAGTATCATGTCGGATAACTATTTAAATTTAGAACGCAAAATTAAGATAAAGTATCTAAGAAACACTGAACTTGATGTTCTGGTATCATGATCGGGTAGACAGGGGTTAAACAGTAATTTTTGATATAGAACTTCCATAAATCGAACGCTGATCAATAAGCCGTTACTTAATGTGACAAGGGTTCAATCAAATCTTTTGAGTTCTATCAATTCATCTTAATAAATAACGCATGAGAAGCACGTTTATATTTTGACGTTTATATTTTGCTTAAGATATTAAAGTGGCATTTAGAAATACCATTATTATTACAGACTATCGAAGTCCACGGCTGAACACAGGCCTGTCTCATAGGAATGAGGAAGGTTATGAGGCAATCTATGGGGGAATAATCTATCTAATGTTTAATATATTTACTACAATTTCGTTCTATATATATTTACTACAATTCACGTTTGCCAGGTCGGCTGACAACCGCAGTTTTTTTTGTTTTTTACTTAATGCTTCTTAATTAATGCCTGGTACACGGAGATATTAGGTACCACGAGCGCCCGCTGGTATCGAGTAGCAGAACTAGGAGAGTCAAGGTCCTTCTAGATATTTCCATGCCAGAACTTTCTACACTTAGTCAGTCGGGACCGGTACATACTCAAACATTTTAGATGTTTTTGATAATTGATGTTGATGATGTTATTTAAAAAAACGTTTATGAAGACAATGACATGCAAATAACCCTCTCAGCTCACTGTGAGGCAGTTATTTCGATATTAAAAATGGATAATACTATTCCTACATTATACAACGTTTTGCCTTACGAACTGATTGATTACGCACTGATGTGTGCAGCTGACAGAATGCACGTACATTTCAAAAGGAAATGTTATTAATGGCTAAGCATTATTGATGGATTTGGGAAGTAAAATATTTTTGTATACTATCGCGGTCACCTCGTTTTTTGGTTCTAGAAAATCGAAAAATTATCCGATTTCGATAATTTTTTTAAATTTTCATTATTACGGCGGATTTATGGAAAGAATATGAAAAATATCTCACTTCAAGATTTCATATAGTTTTATGACTATAAATGTGATCATAAATGCACTTTTTCTTCATTATTTTTTTCTTTGAAGTCGATATTTACCAGTACGAGTTCTACCGTGGCACCAGTGCTGCAGAAACAGCTCGAAGGATTAATGATGTGTACGGCGCTGGTATCGCAAAAGAAAACGCGGTACGTTTTGGCAGTAGTGGTGTTGGGAGTAGTGGTATTGGGAGTAGTGGTGTTGGCAGTAGTGGTGTTGGGAGTAGTGGTGCTGGAATTGGTGGTGACGAGATTAGTGCACGCAATTGAGGGAGGGCGGGAGGTGCTCTTCAAACTAGGTAAGACATACCATTTTGTTAAATTTGGCGAATGCTTGCAAAATAACTATTAATATCATTTATTATAATGGATTTCCGCAAAGTAACGCCTGATTCTATCAATTATAATAATATAACTTCTTAATTATTATGTCTATATCGCGAACAGGACCCTCTTAACACTATTGTAAATACTAACATTATGTTGGTACTACTTTACTACTAAGATTGGAAAAAGCACAAAGATATGTCTGTTGTTCTAACTAGAACTTAATTTAACTTTGTCAGTTACTAAAAATAAAGGCCCGAATGCAGTGCGCCAGAAAAACAGCAAGTGATTGATTTCATTTTATACTACAATGAATGGCGCTTTTAAGTACCATTTCACTTTTGAAGTACTTACACAAAGCGTCAGCCTCATTTCAACTGAACAAGAAGATTGAAGAGTCAAGGGATTTGGTCGCTCCTCTGTTCCGTTTTTCCTCTTCCCCAAGCAGTCTGTTTTTCACGAAGTCCATTTCCAATTCCTCCACAGTTTCCAAAGCCGTGATAATGCCTTCATAAGATTTCGGCATGGATAGGAGTAAATAGTTAACCTTTTCTTCCTCCGAGAGCTCACTGCCAGCATCCCTAAGTTGTGCAAATAGCTTTTCCATGTCAATAAAATGTTCCATTAAACGTTTCCGTTCGTCGAATTTCATATCGGACAACTCTCTTCTTATAAATAATTTAGATCGTGTACCTTTTTTCTTAAAGCTGTTTTCCATGCTTTTAATCATTTGATAAGCAGATCTGTCCTTTAAGTATTCGAGGTGACTGTCGGCGGTTGCCGCTATTATGATAGCCTGGGCCTTAGCTTCCAATTGCAATTGCTTGTTATCCGTAGATTTACTGAAATCCTCCTTTTCGATCGCCTCTATTGCTCCATTATCCCGCAGGATACTTTTTAATCGAAACTCCCACGCGTTGTAATTGTCCCCCGCGAAAGGGACAATTTGATATTTTTCTTTTGACATTTTCTGTCCTTTAACACTTATTAATCCACTATAAAACTGATGGCCGTCCTGGGCCCATAACCCTGTTAAGGATTATGGGGATAATTAAAGATATAATACTTTGCACATACAACGTGCTTATTATTAACCTCAAAACAACAACATGGAGAGCCTATAACGTCATATTGAATCTTCCTTCATAACCACAGCCACAGTGTTGACAACCGACGCAGTGTTGCCATTAAAATACAATATTATATAAATCATTGTTAATTAACAGAGAATACATTAATGGCCACCTTTTGCGTCATGTTTGTGACGTATGATGAAAACCATCGCCATCGACATTAAGACGGGTCAGACCATGGAGTCACAGTGGAATGGACCGTTGCCGCTAAAAATGGAATATCTTTAAAAAAATAATCTCGCTAAAAACAAAATAGTGAAAATACGGTCAATTTCAGTACAAATTTTTTATCAGGTTATGACGGTGCCAAGCTACATGGCGTTTCCAAAATGGATGAAAATTCATAAGAATCTTAAGATTAATGCCACACAGCCTATTATTTTTGTGCATGTTAGAGTCAGGCTTCAAATATATATATATATATATATATATATATATATATATATATATATATATATATATATATATATATTTGAAGCCTGAGTGGAGAGGAATGTGTTATGGCAAACACTGAACTCATATGGGTTGAGCGCTGGTTTGATACAGGCATTAAGGTCTCTTTATAGGGACTCTAGTGCCTGTGTCAGGATCAATGGGGTCTACTCGGACTGGTTTGGCATCCAAATAGGTGTCAGACAGGGCTGTGTGGCTTCGCCTTGGCTGTTCAACCTATTTATGGACTGGTGTTTGCAAACTTTGAAAGATGAAGAATGTGGGTTAAGAATGGGCGAGTTAACCGTCAAATGCCTTTTGTATGCCGATGATCAAGTCATACTTGCGTCATCGGCGGCAGAGTTGCAAATGATGGTTACATTAATGAACTGGGAATTAAAAGAAAGGGGAATGAAAGTGAACGCAAGTAAGACGAAAGTGATGGTTTTTGAAACAGAAGAAAGCAAAACGGTATGTGAAATAAGAATAGAAGGAGAGTTGATTGAGCAAGTGGATGAGTTTGTGTATTTGGGATGTGTATTTAGTAGGGATGGTAGATATGATAGGGATATAGAACGACGAGTAAATGCAGGGAATAGAGTGAATGGGGCACTACACTCTATTATGAAGAACCAGAATTTGTCAAAACAGGCACGTATGGTAATTCATAATGCTGTGTTAGTCCCTACTTTAATGTATGGTAGTGAAAGCTGGGTGTGGCAAAAGAAGCACGAAAGTACAATAAATGCTGTAGAAATGCGGTCTTTAAGGAATATGCTAGGGTGTAATCTGAATGACAGGGTGAGAAATTGCGTGATAAGAGATAAATGTGGTATGCAAGATGATGTTGTGACCAGGATTAAGAAAGGAATGCTTCGGTGGTTTGGTCACGTAGAAAGAATGAATGAGGAAAGAGTGACAAAGCAAATTTATATGGCAGATGTGAATGGCCAAGTCGGGAAGGGACGCCCTAGGAAAAATTTTATCGACCAAATTGGCGATATTTTGAAAATGGGCCACGTTAGAAGTACCCTTAACCGACGAGCATGTATGCGTAGATATATGGATGTAAAGGAGGCGAAAGAGGTATGTCAGGATCGTGCCAAATGGAAGTCCGTAGTCTCTGCCTACCCCTCTGGGTGACAGGCGTGAGTGTTTATATTTTATATATATATATATATATATATATAAAATATATATATATATATATATATATATATATATATATATATATATATATATATATACTTTAATTCTATATATGTTTGTAGTACGATTGAGTTCCCTCAACTGGGAAAAGACCACACTCTCTGTCTAATGCTGTTGTGTTTCGTCTTGTAATTAAACAGAAACAAAACACTTTTGATTTCTTATATTTACGCGAACACTATACATGATTAAAACTACTTTTACGGATTTTATCGCGTTTATTTTTACTTTTTATTTACTTTTATTTTTAATTCCTGACGTTTCGGGCGCTTTCCAGCACCTATGGTCACGGGGGACTGAGATGACAGACGTCCCGATGTCATTGTTAAACCCGGTGTACCTTCAGGTTTTTTAATTATTGTTTATGGTCCGATCTATGCAAAATGAACTGACTATGTCCTGAGGTCTTGCAGTGGTATGCTTGTGTTTAGTTTTAATTTTATTGATTATAGGATCCCAAGCAGGTGGTTTTTTTTTATAGAATAGGCTGACAAACGAGCACACAGTCCACCTGATGGTAAGTGGTTGCTGCGGCCCATAGACATCTACATCTATCTTCCATACAAATCAAAATGCAGATGCGTTGTCACCCGTGAGGACTGAGATGGAATGCCTCATTTTCAGTAAAAAGGGTCTCCGGTTCTCTACACTCACCATACGAAATACAGCAGCATTAAGCTACTATTTCACGCTGGTATTCTGTGAGAGCGTGGTCCTTCCCCGGTCGAGCCGACCCATTCGTGCTACAACTATACTACTAATATAACTGCAGCATGGCTCTACCACGTAGAATACCCAGCCTCCTTCTCTATTGAAATTAGGATGTTTTTTAATTTCAATAGCCTCACGTATCATCCTTGGTAGGAATCGGTGTTCTTTCGCGAGGATTTGTGGTCTATCAAATCTGATGTAATGGTTGGGTCCGTCTATGATATGATCACAAACTGCAGACTTCCCGGAACGTTGATGCTTCACATCAGCTATATGTTCTTTTACGCGGGTTAATTGATCTTTTTGTTTGTCCTATATAAGATATATATATACTTTAATTCTATATATGTTTGTAGTACGATTGAGTTCCCTCAACTGGGAAAAGACCACACTCTCTGTCTAATGCTGTTGTGTTTCTTCTTGTAATTAAACAGAAACAAAAACACTTTTGATTTCTTATATTTACGCGAACACTATACATGATTAAAACTACTTTTACGGATTTTATCGCGTTTATTTTTACTTTTTATTTACTTTTATTTTTAATTCCCGACGTTTCGGGCGCTTTCCAGCACCTATGGTCACGGGGGACTGAGATGACAGACGTCCCGATGTCATTGTTAAACCCGGAGTACCTTCAGGTTTTTTAATTATTGTTTATGGTCCGATCTATGCAAAATGAACTGACTATGTCCTGAGGTCTTGCAGTGGTATGCTTGTGTTTAGTTTTAATTTTATTGATTATAGGATCCCAAGCAGGTGGTTTTTTTTTATAGAATAGGCTGACAAACGAGCACACAGTCCACCTGATGGTAAGTGGTTGCTGCGGCCCATAGACATCTACATCTATCTTTCATTACAAATCAAAATGCAGATGCGTTGTCACCCGTGAGGACTGAGATGGAATGCCTCATTTTCAGTAAAAAGGGTCTCCGGTTCTCTACACTCACCATACGAAATACAGCAGCATTAAGCTACTATTTCACGCTGGTATTCTGTGAGAGCGTGGTCCTTCCCCGGTCGAGCCGACCCATTCGTGCTACAACTATACTACTAATATAACTGCAGCATGGCTCTACCACGTAGAATACCCAGCCTCCTTCTCTATTGAAATTAGGATGTTTTTTAATTTCAATAGCCTCACGTATCATCCTTGGTAGGAATCGGTGTTCTTTCGCGAGGATTTGTGGTCTATCAAATCTGATGTAATGGTTGGGTCCGTCTAGGATATGATCACAAACTGCAGACTTCCCGGAACGTTGATGCTTCACATCAGCTATATGTTCTTTTACGCGGGTCCTAATTGATCTTTTTGTTTGTCCTATATAAGAGAGACCTAATTCACAACCAAGCTTGTACACTCCTGCATCTTGTAGAGGAATATGACACTTGACGGATGGTAGGAACTGACTAATCTTCTTCGGCGGCTTGTAGAATGTTCTAATAGAAGCTCGCTTCAAGATATAGCCGTTACAGAGAGCACGAAGGATCTGTGACAGCAAACACCTGGCAGCCGAGCTTCAGCACGTCAAGCAAGTTCTGCACGACAACAAGCTCCGGGTCCCGTGCCTACGTCACAGTGACCGAGTGAAGCCGGCCACAGTCGAGCGTGTGCCTGCTGTACTACCATATCTCAGAGGTGTCACAGATAAGATTGGCTATATCTTGAAGCGAGCTTCTATTAGAACATTCCACAAACCGCCGAAGAAGATTAGTCAGTTCCTACCATCACGTGAACTTCGCTTACGCAATCCGTGTAAAACTAATTTCATTCAATGTTTAGTATTCGCGTAACCTTAGGAAATTATTAGATATTTTACTTGATGAGCATTCCCCCACCCCCTCACTGGATGGAGTGTCGACCTAGTAAGATACGCAGGAAGTCAATGGATGCAGGTGGCTCAGGACCGTGCTTTGTGGTATTCCTTGAGGGAGGCCTATTTTCAGCAGTAGACTTGTGAAGGGTTGTAATGATGATGATAATGAGCATTTTCGTCGTGCTATAACTAGAATTGCACTAATTCTGACTTTTATTAACCGGACTTCAAACCATTGTCATAGAATCAAACTGTGCTAAGGTACATACGTTAAGTTATAACCTTCAACGTAATCAACGTTGCGCTAACCGTTCCTTTTCGGACGACTCATCGCCATTGTACTTTGGAATATTCATTGAGAAAAGCCAATATGCATCTTAATTTACTAGCTACCTACATGTAACTCTAACTTTGTCTGAAATCGTTGGTTCTATCACAATTTACTACAGAGTAGAAGTCATCATTATCACCAGCATATAACTGACATCATCATTATAGTCACCATCGTCATATAACTGACGTGTAGTGCTAGCCAGACATTTTGTGTTTTTCGCACTAATTAAACGTCGCTGGTAATTTTAAACATTAAATTCAGATTCAGATTTAGCAATTTAATTTAAATTCAAACTTATTTCATCTAAGTGTTATTGTTTCCCTTAAATAACACTATTTTCGATTAAATTAATAATTTGACAATATAGGCGGTTTTGATTGGTGATGCTGCACTAATATCTACTAAGCTATGCTGTCCCAGGGTTGGCATAAGAGGCGACAGAGTACGAACAAACCAGAAGATGAGCAGAAGCACCTTCTAGAAAGTAAAAAAATTGCGGTTACCAACCCGCCTGACCAGCTCAGCAAATATGGAAAATTCCACCCTTAAGATGCAATATATTGAGGCACGATGACCAGTAGTGAAGTTAGATAAACTGTAATGATGAAATTATATAATTAAAATACATAAGTGGTACATTTTACTACGTACCTACATACTTTTATATTCCTAAATCGTTGCATATTTGCTACGGAGATTGTTTAATTAATAAAAACCGAACGAAACGAGCACAGAGAGTAAACTCTCCGAAGAAATGTTCACTGGCTTTGCAAACCAATATTTGAGTTCCTACGAATTCAGCGCAGAATTCACGGAATTCTTCGACATCATTTGCACAAATATTTTACAAATATTATTTTATTTTAATATAATTAATAAATGCATTCTACTTAATATAATCTATATAAGTCCATCGGTAAACAGAGGCCTCCTAGGATTTTGCCGTAGTTGCCACGCTCGACAGGTGGGCTTATAACCACACTTTATATTATTTTGAGTTTGTATCAGGAAATTACCCGATGCCAATAATGACAGAGAAAGTATAAGGAAGTAAAATAGAGCCACGCTCCAGCTATACTCGTATTACTGACATAGTTGTAGCACGAATGAATGAATGTCGGCTCGAACGGCGAAGAGCCACGCTAAGATCATTATAGAACTTGATTTATGAAATTTTGCAGTCTACTCAGATGTAAAAATAATATCAGCATTTATTTTATAATGCCAATCAATGTTTAACGGGCCCAATGATATGAATCAAATAGCGCAAATTAACAAAACACTGTAAATTAATGGACGACAATGAAACATATCATTGTTTTTTTATTAAATAAATTAACTTTAAGAACGAAAAAATGTAAATAACGCAATTTTGATTGAATGACGACTTTTCTTTATAGTAGTAGGTGTGTATAACATAAGATATTAATGCATGAAGAAAAACTTATTTATTCACGTTGTAGTGTGTGTTTAGTGTATGCTCATGTAGCTATATATATGATAGCCTAATAGACATTTTAGAGAGTAATAAACCTACATTCAAGACCAGTAGACGTATTATTTATTCCCCGAACCTCCCGACATTACATGGCGACCCTGCCAGGCGGTGCGCTGCTACAATGCAGGCACCTGCATAGAAAAATAAAGTAATTTATTGAAGAACATAAATCAATCAAAATAAATATATGAAAATAATATTGTAATAAAATGAACATAATACCGGACGTGACAATTAAATTTTTATATATGAATATAAAAAAGATACTTACTACAATTTTTTGACAAATTGAAGCCGATAATATAATTAAAGAAAAAATGTTATAGAAGAAATGAAGAAAAGACATGAAAAATAAATTATACAAGAGGCACTACTAACATTGCTATTAAATAAAGATAAAGACAAGTTTCAAGAAAGAAGATTCCAAGATGTACAGAAAACTTCTTAATCAACATTCCTTCAAGAGGTAAGTACCAACTTTATCAAAAATAAATATGAAAGAAAAAAAGAGTACGAGGAAGTCCAGGCCCAACCACATCGAGGAGCTAAGAACATCTTCGAGTACCAGAGCAGCAGAAAGAAGTCAGGGGTACAACGAGCGACTAGTCAAGTTCTGTAGCAGATACAAGACATCTCGAAAGCACCGAATGTAAGTTTAATTTTATAGTAGTGTCGATGTCTATTGTAAAATTATATTAATACTTATATAATGTTATACGCAGAACTGGGGAAAGAAAATTTTTAAATCATTCATTAAAAAAATAGGAAAAACATTAATACTATTAATAGAAAAATTCAAAATTATGTATTATACCGCAATAATTAATCGGTAAATAACTACTTAATAATGATAATAGTAATATTTGTTTCGCAACAATATGGTTGTGCAATGGTGTTTAAGTATAATTTAGTTCTACATATTCCACCATAGTAATGTGTATATTTTAATGGACAAGTAACTATAACAATATTTATCGAAATTTTAACAACATATAAATTATTCAATGTTTTTTAATTGACATGTTAACTTTCTAATTAATTATGTAACAGCATTAGAGGAAATACCAACTTTATATTATTATTATAGCTCAATGTCATATACTTGGTATAATCATTAATTTGTCGATCATTATGTATTATAAATTACAAATGTTACAACCAATTATTATCATCAATTTGTTTCTGTATTTACGTCAAATTTATTAATTCCATATTAAGCAATGTTCAAAAAAAACATTTATTACTAAGAACGTCTTATCGTATAACTTCTAATAAAGAATAACAATAACATTTAAAGGTACATAACACCAACATTTTCTTAAACAGGGTACACATTATAATAAAAACTAAAGGAAAACTGACTAGAAAAATGCCATTCTATTATAAAGTATTATATTATTATTATAAAGTATGTACGTCGCCTGCCTATAGTAATGTTTCTTATTTGAGTTAAACGTTGACTGAAAAAAATTATCCATTTTGTACAAAAATTAGCAAGTATTTATTTAAAAGGTGACAGGAATTAAAGATATATATATATATATATATATATATATATATATATATATATATAAAGTATAAGTAAGTAAGCGCGTATAAGTTTCGTCAATATTGGACTGATCACCCAAATATTTGATGATGCTTAAACTAGTTGCACTGAATCCGTTAGGAGTGAGAATTGTGCATGAAAGGAATAAATATGAAAGAAAATAATTGACATTAATAAATAGGTAATGGAGAGATACAGGAACGCCCAACACTGGTAAAACATATAGTCCTCGAGCAGGGTATGTTTCCGTGATTGGATGATATAATCGGGCGTAACGGGTACTAGGGAACAGTACTTTCAGTACAAGTGATATACAGTTTACACATATTAGTACTGTTAGGGACCAGAGAAGTCTTAAATTTGTTACCCTTAATAATGGTACATAGAGGTTATATCCTTCAATGGATCATGGTGTGAACTTAGTTTTCCTCTGTGACAATTGTTGGAGTCCTTTTAATGACTTAAACGTAGACCTCAAGGTTGTGCGCACAACCCAAGGTTACACTTTTACCTTGATATAATTACGATAAAAAGTTTATGTACCTATAAAATGAAATGAATGTTACGAAAATGTAATATAATACCCAATTAAATGGGGGGCCCATATTTATAAAGTACCCGCGTGATAAATATCACGAAATAAAATATAAATGAAATGGAATAATACTCCGATTCCCGGTATTTAATAAATAAATAAATATATAAGTAAATAGAGAGAAAGAGAGCTAGCTAAAGTTCAAAAAATATTAAGAAGAAATGAAAGAAAGTACGTACAAGAATTATGGAAAAAAGACCTATTAATCGATAAAAATAAGGATAATATTTTAATGGTATTGGGGATCCTCGAGCAAATCAAAAAGTGTGATAAATGTATGATAATCTAAAAGTGAGATAGGAATTGATTTTGCATTTTTGTATTAAGACTATTAATGCTACCGAAAATGCCACGAACAAGTTACACATGTAATAACTATAGGGATCGATGGATCGATTTACACAACTACGCGAAAATGTGTTGTGTATGTGTATGTATTGTGCGCGTAATTGTTTAACCACATTTGTTTATGAATTTACGAGATTTTTTTCATATTTAGACACATTAATTCATATTTACAATAACTCTACTTGTATTTCGTTCTGTCATATGTTTTTATGTAAAATTTGTACATTTTAAACTATATTTGGTTTATATTTTGCTTATAAAATAATGTCAAGAGTATATCGATACACTATTATTATAAATTTATTAATGTAATAGTATTCTTTTACGTTTCTTTTTTCTTTATAAGAGACAACGGAACCTAAAATTATGTTATCTGTTTGAAATAAAATTGCCTTTTTCAATGTTAATAAATATTTCGTAAAACAAACTTTAGCTGTGTACCTTAGTAGTGTTTTTTTATATAAATTTCATGTCATGAAAAAATGAGTTTTCGAAATTATAAATAACTTAATTAATGTTATATAAATTTCCTCTTACATGCATTGACTTTCATTCCCCTTTCTTCTAATAACCTATTTATTAATGTAACAATCATTGGTAAATCTGTCACCGACGACGCAAATATGACAATCATTGGCGTATAAAAGGTATTTGACGGTTAACTCACCCATTCCTAACCCGCATTCTTCAACTTTCAAATTTTACAAACAACTGTCCATAAATTGGTTGAACATCCACGGGGAAGCCACACAGCCCTGTCTGACATCTTAATGGATGCCAAATCAGTCCGATTAGTCTAGGGAGCTGAGGCCGCCCTGCCTCACCTGCCTTGAAGCTCCGGACTGACACCAAACTTTGCCTTATGTAGGTGAATGTGTTGGCTAAGTTGCTGGTCAAGCAAATCATTCAGCACCTTTGCAACTATGGCAGCCAAAGATATTGGGCGATAATTGAACCAAGTGGATGCATCACTAGTCTTGTTTTATAGTATTGATACAACTACGGCTTTCATAATTTCTCCAGCTAAAGCTGTATATTTGTAGCTCTCTGGGAGGTAATGTACTGATAGGAGTATGTTTTTCCTATCAGTCAGCCTCAATAACTTGCACGTCAGATTGAACAAACTCATCGAGCGAGTCCGAATATATGACACAAGGGTTCGATTGTTCGACCGTACTAGAATATGAGAAATTTGTGGGCAGTGTAATTGGTTCTTGATTGATGCTCATGTACTGTGGACAGCTCTTTCCACTTCGAGTGCTATTTTGTTCAGACTCCTAATATTATCATTACGTTCAACTTAGTACCTTAATATATGTCTGAAGCATCAATTTAATTCACTAAGGCATTTTATATCCCCGAACATACTATATTTGATTTAAAAACCTACACAATCACCACGATTACATTTCATGGAACAAGATGCACATTAGACAAATTCCAGGATTTGGGCACCATTTCAGTCCTTAACGAGAGGTTGAACAAGCGCATCAACGCAGGAGACAACTCAGATTCACAAGATTTTCGGACCACAGCTGGTATACGATCTGATCTCTGGGACTCCGCAAGGTTTTACTTATTTCTTTATTAGTGATGATATGATTAAAACTACTTTTACGGATTTTATCGCGTTTATTTTTTTTCCTTACTTTTTATTTTTATTTTTAATTCCCGACGTTTCGGGCGCTTTCCAGCACCCATGGTCACGGGGGACTGAGATGACTGACGTCCCGATGTCATTGTTAAACCCGGAGTACCTTCACGTTTTTTAATTATTGTTTATGGTCCGATCTATGCAAAATGAACTGACTATGTCCTGAGGTCTTGCAGTGGTATGCTTGGGTTTAGTTTTAATTTTATTGATTATAGGATCCCAAGCAGGTGGTAGTACCCAGCCTCATTCTCTATTATTATATATACAAACTGCAGACTTCCCTTTGCGATCATATCCTAGACGGCCCCAACCTTTACATCAGATTTGATAGACCACAAATCCTCGCGAAAGAACACCGATTCCTACCAAGGATGATACGTGAGGCTATTGAAATTAAAAAAACATCCTAATTTCAATAGAGAAGGAGGCTGGGTACTACCACCTGCTTGGGATCCTATAATCAATAAAATTAAAACTAAACCCAAGCATACCACTGCAAGACCTCAGGACATAGTCAGTTCATTTTGCATAGATCGGACCATAAACAATAATTAAAAAAGCTGAAGGTACTCCGGGTTTAACAATGACATCGGGACGTCAGTCATCTCAGTCCCCCGTGACCATGGGTGCTGGAAAGCGCCCGAAACGTCGGGAATTAAAAATAAAAATAAAAAGTAAGAAGAAAAAAAATAAACGCGATAAAATCCGTAAAAGTAGTTTTAATCATGTGCAATGTTCGCGTAAATATAAGAAATCATTATAGTGATGATGTTTTACATCGAGGTATCGCAGTGAAGTAATTGATGTGGAAAGTTTGTTGCCATTGTCTTCTTGTGAATTACAAGCAAAGACAGATGCAATAGGTTCACATTTTAGCCGTATGTGTTAATGTGCCATCCGATTTTACCAGTAGAGAACGCTTTAGCAAACCAAAACACTCTAATGCCGGATGAACTGGTAAAAAGTTTTACGCCAATATATTTAACGTGGTTGAAACTAGGTTTCCGCAAGATACGCCAAAAGTTTGCGCTTTAAAGCTTAGACCCATTCGGCGTTGAACCAAAGACTAGCTTTGCCACCCATGGGTACGTCAGTAAAGGGGATAAAAGTCTTAGTCTACCACAATTGTCAACCAGTCTAAATTACGAAGAATATGAAAGACTCAACGAGGAAATTGAACAATTGAGAATGCAATTAAATACGGCTAACAACGAAGTAGATAACTTAACCATGGAAAACATCACTTTGAAGAAACAAACTGCTGAACAACAAAATACCATAAAAAAATTAAAAAAAAATTGTAGCGAAACACCAAGTAGTACAAAAAAAGTTCAACTATAAAAAGACAAAGGTTAAAAATCTTAATATTAGGTACTGAGAGAAAGATACTGGATATGACTTTCACTGATCTTGAGACAAAACTTGTGAAGGAAACACAACTGAATTAGCTACTTGCAATACCATAAGAAACCTGTCATCACAAGTGCACAAACTTACTTTTAAAAAGTGCGATCAATACACAACAGATGTCACTTTATTAAATCTGCATAAAGAAAACAAAGTAAACAGCAATAAGCAACTTTCTAAACCCATTGAAAACAAACCAAAATCCCAATTAATTATATTCGGAGGGTTGGCTACACTACTTATACAATCAAGAAATAATACTCAGTACAAAAATTACCAGATCTTTTCAACTACAAAAATCTATGCCACTACGGAAGAAATTCTATAACCTATTTATAAACTGGACGATTCGGAAGATAATTATCTAATTATATGTATAGGAGATAATGATACTAACCCTAACAAAATAATAATAGAATTAGTAACAATGCTGAAATACTTTCAAAAAACTAAAATATTAGTATGTAATGTTTTACAGAACAAATATTTAAGTGAAATGAAAAAAATGAAAAAAAAAGTTAAATAATAATTTAAAAATTTTATGTAACAACTTTAAAAATTGTTCATTTATTAATACAGAATGTAACTATCCGTATAATAAATACTACTACCTATTAGATGTTTGTAAAAGTTATTATAAAAGTATTTTTATGTGCCAAAAATATGTTATTATTAATGAAAAAGGCTAAAACAGAATGCAAAACTATTCCAAAGAAGGGCACAATTCCTTTCTACTTTAAGTCTTGTAAAAATGTACATTCAGGTGATAATTGCCAGGAATTGAACTCTGCTACTGCCTATTAGAACAAAAAGCAAACGGTAAATACCGAAACTTATAAGAAGGGAACAATACCCTATTATTTTAAAAAATCAATACAGTGTTTAAATGGACAACCTGACACACAGTTGCCTTTAGAAACAAATAAATGTTTTCGTCCCTAAATTGGAATTAAATTTTAGAATATTTCACCAGAACATTGCCGGCGCTATAAATAAAACTGAGGAACTAACATTTACATTTCGAGAGTTGTCACAAAAAGGTTCAAAGATAGATATGGTATGTTTGAGAGAAACTTTCCTTGAAAAAGGTACAGAAATGCTTTTTAAAATACCTGTTTACAAACTAGTTGCATCGTATTCACGGGACAGTAAACAAGGAGGGGTATGTATAATATTAAATAACAATTTTAAATATAAAAACGTGACTAATATTAATAATTTGACATGTAAATTTAATTTTGAATGTTGTGGCGTAAAAGTAAATAAGATTAAGATTATCTGTTTATATAGAACTCCTAATAGCAATTCACAAATATTTCTTGAAAAGCTAAAACAGTTACTAGCAAGACTTACTAAAAAGCATAAAAGAATTATTCTTTGCGGTGACTGGAACTTGGACATATTAAAATCAAATAAGAGTTGTGAGGAGTTACAAAGTATATTAAGTTTTTTTTAACATTGAGTTGCACATTAAAACACCAACAAGACAATTGTCATGTCTAGATCAATTAGCAAGCAACATCAAGCAAGTTAAAGCCGAGATACATCACCTGGCCTTATCTGATCAAGAAACAGGACAAACACTTTCGCTCAAAACGAATAAATCGTATGAAATATGCAGTTGGTATTAGGATGTCAGAGATTATAGTAAAGAAAACATGGACAAGTTCTGTAGTTGCATATCGTCTCTTTCTTTCTCAACTGTACACGAAAAAAAATAACTTACAAAAGGCGTTTGTTGAATTTCATGATTTATTTAAACTATTTTTTGATCTTTGCTTTCCAATACACATAATAAAAAGGGCAACTAAAAAAGGGAACCATAAATGGTTGACGAAGGGCATTAGAAAATCCTGTATAAGGAAAAGATATCTCTACCTTAGTCAACAATATAATAAAACAAACGGAAAAATACTCAATAAAAATATAAATCATATACCTAGTTCCATACTTAAAAAGTGCATATATAAATCGAGACAGATGCAAAGTAAGAAATATATTGACAATAATAAAAATAAATGTAAAGCCACATGGGCGGTAATTAATGAAAATATTGACGACCAAAATACGAAAACACAAATTGACAGAATAATAAAAAATTATCGGATATATGACGACGCAAAGAAAATAAGTGACTTTTATATAAACTTGACAAATAACAATAATTTTAAATACAATGTTGACGAAATAAACAAAACTATCACGACTAATAACATACATGCAATATTCCTTAAACCTACTGATGTTATGGAAATATTTCGGAATATTAAAAGTCTTAATAATACAAACGCAGTAGGATTTGATAACATAACAACCACTTCAATTAAATTATCCGCACGATACATATGTCAACCGCTATGTTATTTAACATGTCTTTTGAAGAAGGTACCTTCCCAAATATACTGATAAAATCAATCGTTAAGCCACTTTTTAAGAAAGGCGAAAAATACGAAGTGAATAATTATAGGCCAGTGACGCGGATACCCATATTGTCAAAAATATTCGAGAAGATTATGCTGAGAAGGCTCCAAGAATTTACGACAAGTCATCGTTTACTTAAAGAGGAGCAATTTGGATTTAAACAAAATAGTACAACCTCGTTAGCATGTTTTAATTTGATTAAAGTAGTCACCCAGGCTATAAATGATGGCCTTCCAGCAATTACGGCAATCTTCCTGGATATGAGCAAGGTGTTCGATTTCGTGGACCATAAATTGCTCCTACACAAATTAGAAAAATATGGGATAAGAAGTAAAGCTAACGACTGGTTGAGAAACTATTTATGTAAGAGACAACAATGTGTAGAAATATCTAAAGGCAATAAAGACAAAAAAAATGTTATACAGAAGCGACAATCAGATAAATGACTTTGGCGTGCCACAAGGCAGTGTATTGGGACCATTCTTAATCCTTATGTATATTAATGATCTCTCTAATATCACTCGCCATAACACAATCTTGTTTGCTGATGACACAACCCTTATCGTGAAATGTGAAAATGCAGATACATATGAAATAGAGATAAATAAAGCAATCAAAAACATACACTGGCTTTATTGTAATAATTTACAGATAAATATGGAAGAAACTAAAATGATCCAACTTCAGACATATCAAAGAAAACTATTGAATATTAACCCTAGAAAGATAACCATATTTTGACCGTCACAAAAGATAACCATGCGCTTCGGAGGCGCACGATATATTAATATTTTTTTTAATGAAATACCTATTTATTGTATTTATGTACTTGATCGTTTTGAAATGTGGTTAATGAACTAATAATAAAAAACTTATTTTAGTGAAATATTTTATAGTACCCGGATGACCGAGCTTAGCTCGGTTTATTTTAAGTTACATTTATATACAAATTACATGAATAATAGTTTTTGATCTTATTGACATAATAGAAAAAACTGAACTGGTTATTTGAATAAAAAATAATGAGTGCAATTAGTTTAATTTAAATTTTAGTATTTTTAAAAAATACTAAAAAAAGGACTCGAAATAATAGATTTTCTCACAAAAGAAGGTAACTTGAAAAAAAAGGAAAAAAAGTCGGACCCAAGACGGGACGCGAACCACAGAACTCCGATATCACGCCCGAACAACATCCCATCTGAGCTATTACGATCGTTGATAACCTATCAAAATTTACCTTCTTATATTGTAGCAGTTTTTTTATTGCCTGAAAACACGAACAAAAGGACATTTTATAAAAATAAATCCCAGCTAGATCGATTTATTGCCCCCCGAAACTTCTTGGACACTAAATTTTATGAAAATCGTTGGAGCCGTTTCCGAGATCCCGATTATATGTATATATATATATATATATATATATATATCTATATATATATACAAGAATTGCTCGTTTAAAGGTATATATTTTATATATTTTAAACATTAAACTTAAATCAAAAAACCTCTAGAAAAAATCAACAAAATTTGCAGTCTTCTGTTTACAGGAACATAGTATTGAAAATATTTTTTTTTCTTAAAAAATAATTAAATTATTTCGTATTAACTAATCAACTAAGAAAAATCAGCCAAAACTATAATCGGTTGGCTCAAATTTGGTTTAATAGGCATTCAAAACAAACATCATTTTTGTGTTCGCTGCAAACTGTTTTCCTGCATTTGACGCAAGTCATCTTAGACATTCTTTTTTTTATTAGTGCAAAAGGTGCAGTACCGCCTTTTCTTGGCTGAAGGTTCTTCTTCATTATCTGTATCGTTCTGCACAACCGGTTTCGGAAAAATATTTGCTATATTATCTCTCACATGCTTTGGCAAAGTGGGAGCTCCCAGTCTTTCCTTCATCCACGATTCCGATAACTGGGCGCTTAACTTTTTCCCCTTCTATTTAGAGGCTTTTCATTTTTTGCAAGAATGTTGTGACAATATGTAACATAAAAACTGACGAATGCTATATTCAGAATGCCATAAAACATAGACATTGGCCATCTATTGCTTTTCCTCGAACATGACATTGAGGAAACATTTGATCGAAAGTGTCTACCCCGCTTTTGGTTTGATTATAATACATTATAATTTCAGTCTTACCAGTTATTGGGATACCGTCTTCATCACACGATGATAGCAGGTAGCTTACGCATTAACACAACAAGAAAATAAGTATAAGAGGCGCTAGATCGAATCCCAACAGCTGAGGTCTTTTTTAACTTTATTTACATAAATTTCTCAGTTTGAGATTAATAAAACAATTAATATGAATTGCTCTGCCTGCAACAAGAAGCTACTTCGCACTGACCGCTGCTTATAATGTAATCACTGTCATTCAAAATATCATATTGAGTGCCTAAATTTAAAAAAAGAACAATTTACGGCTTTAACTACTGAATATAAATCAAAGTGGATGTGTCCATCTTGTAGTAATATAACTAAACCTAAACGATCGAATGTCAATACGCCTGTCCAACAAACGCTTGTACCACTCGTAGAGAAACCATTGAATTCGCCCCTTGAAAATTCAAGCTGTTCATCAACCGATTCCCATTTATTTTCCTCAAACGATGACAATCTCGTCACCATGGGTAAAATTAGTACCGTATTGGATAAAAAACTTAATAATTATCTATCTGATTTCGTGGAAAGTTTTAGAAAAGCATTGAAGGATGACGTCAAAAACCTAGTTCAAGCTGAGATGGACTCAGTCGTGCAGCAGCTTAAAGACGACTTTACTGTAACCACTAACTTTATATGTGATGAACAGTCTTCCCTAAAGCAAGAAATTGAAAATAAGAGTCACATAATAAAACACCTAGAATCTGCAACACTTCGATTTCAAAAGGAGATTAATGTTCTGACCAATCGTTTAACATCAATCGAAAAAATTTCCCGTCGCCAAAATTTAGAAATTCAGTTAGTACCAGAAAGTCGAACTGAAAATCCAATGCTGTTATTCCGCAACCTGTGTAAACAGTAAATATTCAATTAGACGATGAGAACATTCATTCTTGCCGTAGAGTTTCCAAATATGACATCTCCTCCGAACGCCCCAGAAATATTCTTGTAACACTCATTAACCCACGCTTAAGGGACCAAGTTCTCTCCGCATGTTCATCATCATCATCATCATCACAGCCCTTCACAAGTCCACTGCTGAACATAGGCCTCCCCCAAGTAATGCCACAAAGCACGGTCCTAAGCCACCTGCATCCATCGACTTCCTGCATATTTTATCAGGTCGTCACTCCATCTAGTGGGGGGTCGCCCTACACCACGCCTACCGGTACGAGGCTGCCACTCGAGAACCTTTCTTCCCCATCGGTTATCGGTTCTTCGAGCTATATGGACGGCCCGTTGCCACTTCAGCTTACTAATCCGTTGGGCTATGTCGTTCACTCTGGTTTTACTGCGGATATCCTCATTTTTGAGTCTATCACGCAGAGAAACTCCGAGCATAGCTCTCTCCATAGCTCGCTGAGCGACCTTGAGCGTCCTCATACGGCCAGCAGTGAAGGACCACGTCTCAGATCCGTAAGTCATCACTGACAACACGTACTGGTTGTACAATCTAGTTTTTAGAGATTGAGGTATACCTGACGAGAAGATATGTCGTAATTTCCCGAACGCTGCCCAGCCGAATTGAATCCGTCGATTGACCTATCGGTCGAAGTTAGACTTGCCTAGTCACACTATTTGTCCCAGGTAAACGTACTCGTCAACAACTTCGAGCATAGTGCTCCCAACAACTACCGGCATAGGTGTGACATGGACATTAAACATAATCTTTGTTTCGTTCATGTTCATCTTAAGACCTATCCGTTGGGAGGCACTATTGAGGTCATTGAGCATAGTGCTTAAGTCCTCCAACGATTCTGCCATAAGGACTATATCGTCGGCAAATCGAAGGTGAGTGATGTACTCGCCATTGATGTTAATACCGTATCCTTTCCAGTCCAGTAGCTTGAAAACATCTTCCAATGCAGCGGTGAAGAGTTTCGGCGATATAACGTCACCCTGTCTTACACCTCTCTGCAGTTGGATAGGTTTCGAGCTCTGGTTCTGTACTCGGATAGCCATCGTAGCCCTACTGTACAAACACTTCAGCACTTCGATATACCACAGTCAACTTGGCACCGCTGAAGGGACTGTAGCACCGCCCAAATTTCGACGGAATCAAAGGCTTTCTCATAGTCCACATACGCCAGGCAAAGTGGCGGATTGTACTCTTCAGTCTTCTGTACAATCTGCCGCAAGGTATGTATGTGGTCTATGGTACTGAAGCATTTTCGGAAACCGGCTTGTTCGGGAGGCTGGAAGTCATCGAGTCTGAGTGCGAGACGATTCGGAATGACTCTCGAAAACAGCACGTAGACGCGGCTCAGAAGGGAAATCGGTCTGTAGTTCTTCAAGAGAGCGTTGTCGCCTTTCTTAAAGAACAAGACCACCGCACTTCTGCTCCACGCCTCCGGAGTCGTGCCACAATGGAGGACGGAATTGAAGAGCTTCTGAAGGACTTCAAGTACCGGTGTTCCACCCGCTTTCAGAAGCTCCGCTGCAATTCCATCCTCGCCTGCGATCCTGCCGTTTTCAAGGTGCTGGAGAGCCATTCTAATCTCGCTTAGACTGACGTCCGGGATATCATCGGAATAGTGTCGGATAAGACTTGCTCTTCGATCGTTACTCACACTTGCGTGTGGCACCAACGATGATGTGTACAGCTGCCCATAGAACCTCTCAATCTCACTCTTAATCTCAGATGTCCCGGAAACGATGCTGCCACACTCAGTCTTCAGCTTTGACAGTTGGCTCTTACTGGCAGACAGATCTCTGGCAAAGACTTTGGAGCCCTGGTTCCGCTCGATCGCTTCTTTAATACGAGCAGTATTAAAGTTGCGTAAGTCTCGCCGCGTGCTTTTGGAGATCTGTCTGTTCAGTTGCCTGTATGCTGTCAAATCTGTTGACGAGTGCAGCCTCATCTCCCGTCTAACAACCATGAGATTAAGAGTGTGAGCGGAGAGTTTTTGTGTTCTTCTGCGGCGGGTCTTGCAGAACTTAGCTCCAACCGCATGGACAGTTTGTACGAGCTTGTCATTCATATCGTCCACTGCATTGCAATCTTCTAGGCACTGAAAGTGGTTACGTAACTCGAGCTGAAAAGTCTCGGGATTCTGGATTAGAGCACGAGGGGGACGGAGCGTTGACTTCATTAGATGAGACCTCTCCAACTTAACGTTTAGGTTCAGTGTGCCTCTAACCATTCGGTGATCGCTGCCAGTTTTCACCCTTGCGATCACTGAGACATCACTGAACAGTTGGCGTCTGGTCGTCATAATGAAGTTCAAAATCATCACAGTATAATTATATGATTCCTCTTCACCCGCGAGGTCAAATAGCTAATCTGCTTTGTGATACCCTTAGAATATGTAACCTTGATAATTATAACAGTATATCAAATAACAACGGACAATTTTTAGACCTAATTCTTCTCAGTTCGAACAGAATTCAGGTTTATGAAGTGGAGCAATTAAGCCGCTTAGATAACCACCATCCCTCATTAGTTGTAGTTATTAATGTTGTTGAAATAAACTCAAATAATTTTAAAACCCAAAAACAAAAACGACCTAATTTTTCAAAAATAAATCTTGAATTAAAATCAGTTAAATGGCATAATATCTTGCCAATTCATAAAGATATTGATAGCATGACTGATGCATTCTATGTAGAGCTTAGGAATGTTATTGCAAAAAATACACCTATGACCAAAATTGACACAAACAACTATCCAGTATGGTTCACACCTGCTTTAAGTCAAAGCTTAGAAGAAAAACTAAAATATCATCGTCGTTTCAAAAAATATAAGAACCCTCGGGATTATGATACATTGTCCATGTTACGCAACGGATGTAAAAAACTTATTAGTAATGACTATAAAAATTTTGTTTCGTCCGTCGAATCTTCTTTAGATGACGACATAAAATTCTTTTGGCGTTTTGTTTGCAAAAACTGTTTTGTTTGCGTGCAATGTAAAGAAAAATAATTCTAATAGTATTCCCAAAACGATGAAATATGGTAATCACATTTCTTCCGATGAAAAAGAAATATGTGATGATTTCTTATATTTACGCGAACACTACACATTGAAATAATACTAGTTTTTACGGAATGATTTCTTAAATTTACGCGAACACTACACATTGAATAAAACTATTATTTACGGATTTTTTCGCGTTTAATTACTTTAATTTATTTTTATTATTATCCCGACGTTTCGGGTGCTTTACAGCGCCCATGGTCACGGGGGGGACTGAGATGTTTGACGTCCCAATGTCATAGTTAGTCCGGCTACCTTCAGTTTTTTAATATTAATTTTTGGTCCGATTTACGCAAAACGAGCTTATAGTTCATGAAGTCTTGCAGTGGTATGCTTGGGTTTGGGTTTAATTTTGTTAATTATAGGATCTCAAGCAGATGGTAGCACCCAACCATCTTCTCTATTGAAATTTGGATGTTTTTAATTTCAATAGCCTCGCGTATCATCCTTGGTAGGAATCGGTGTTCCTTCGCGAGAATTTTTTTTTTTTTTTTATAGAAGAGGGGGCAAACGAGCATGTGGCTCACCTGATGTTAAGTGACTACCGCCGCCCATGATCAACCGCAACACCAGGGGAATCGCAGGTGCGTTGCCGGCCCTTTAGAAAGGAGTAAGCTCTTTTCTTGAAGGTCCCCAGGTCGTATCGGTCCGGAAAAATCGCCGGTGGTAATATATTCCACAGAGAGGTTGTACGCGGAAGAAAACTCCTTTTGAAATGTACAGTGGTGGACCGCCAAGCATCCAGATGGTGTGGATGGTATCGGGACGTTTGCCGTGTAGTGCGTTCACGAAATTTGGCGGCTGGGATTAATCCGAACAATTCCTCAGAGCACTCCCCGTGATAGATGCGATAAAATACGCAAAGAGATGCAACATCTCTTCGCATCGCCAGTGAATCGAGCCGATCGGAAAGCACTCGGTCGTCAACGATTCGAGCCGCTCTGCGCTGGATGCGGTCAAGTGGAAGGAGCTGGTACTGGGGAGCCCCAGCCCAGAGATGGGAACAGTATTCCATGAGCGGCCAAACCTGCGCCTTGTAAAGTTGCAGGCGGTGTGCCGGCATGAAATACTGTCCCGCTCTGCTGAGCACGCCAAGCTTTTTAGAGGCCAATTTGGCCTTCCCTTCCAAGTGACCACGAAACTGCACGTCACTCGATATGTCGACGCCGAGGATTCCGATACTGGCTGAGGCAACAAGGGGAGTGCCTTGAAACTGAGGGGATACGACAAAGGGGTTCTTTTTAGCGGTTAACGCGCAAACTTGTGTCTTCTGGGGGTTAAACTGGACTAGATTTAGTCGCCCCCAATCCGAGACTCTGTCCAGCAGAGACTCGACTTCAGACACAAGTTTGTCCCGGCACTCAGAGACGTTTTCCCGAGAAATATTGGCTCGGCCGGTGTAAAGAGCATCACCAGTGCTGTCATCTGCATAGCAATGAATGCTACGGGTTTGCAACATATCATTGATATGCAGAAGAAACAGCGTTGGCGATAGCACGCAGCCCTGTGGAACACCAGCATTAATAAGCTTGCAATCGGAGCTTGCACCGTCTACAACGACCTTGATGCTCCGATCTGCAAGAAAACTGGTGATCCAATCGCACAATTTCTCGGGAAGCCCATAGGAAGGGAGCTTCGAAAGAAGCGCTTTGTGCCAAACCCGATCGAAGGCCTTCGCAATGTCCAAAATAACGGCCAATGCCTCCCCCCTTGGACTCTACTGCCTCCGCCCATCTGTGAGTTAGGTAGACCAGAAGATCACCAGCTGACCTACCACGGCGAAAACCGTATTGGCGGTCACTAATCAGCTGGTGATCCTCAAGGTACCTCATGAGCTGGCAGTTTACAATGGACTCCATTGTTTTGGAGAACAAGGAGGTGATGGCGATAGGCCGGTAGTTGGATGGGTCTGAGCGGTCGCCTTTTTTAGGGATCGGGTGGACGAAAGCCGTCTTCCATGATTTTGGGACTACGCCTAGGGAGTAGGAGTACCGGAAAAGACGCGTTAAAACCGGTGCCAACTCTGGAGCACACGTCCTCAGCACAATTGGGGGGATTCCATCAGGCCCACTCGACTTATGGATGTCCAGGGAGAGGAGTGCTTTGCGAACCGAGCGCTGAGTGAACTGCACTTCCGGCATGGAGCACTCACACCGCGGGATGGTCGGCGGCGTACTCCCCCCGTCATCGAGAGTCGAGTTAGACGCAAAGAAAGAGCCTAGAAGATCGGCTTTCTCCTTTGCGGTGTGGGCCAGTGAGTCGTCCTCCCTGTGCAGAGATGGAAGAGATGGCTGACAGAAATTCCCTTGGACAACCTTGGCGAGAGACCAGAATGCACGGGTTCCAGAAGGAAGACGAACTAGTCTCTCGCCAATTCTGCCTATGTGCTCTGACTTTTCCTTGGCAATGACTCTTTTGAAGGACCTAGAGGCGGAATTATACTTCTTTTTTAGAGCGCTGGTGTTTACATCCCTGGACGCTGATGCGTCAGCCCAGGCTCGGTAGCACTCCTGCTTATAGCATGATGCTATTTTACAGGAGCGACCAAACCATGGCTGAGATTTGCCTCCAATGGGCTCTACAGAGGAAGGAATAAAAAGTTCCATACCCTGAAGTACCACATCAGAATCCGCAACAACGTTGGGATCATCCGGCGAGAAGCAAACCCGCCCCCAAGGGTAGGATGCAAAGAAAGACCGCATCCCATCCCAATCGGCTGACCTATAGTGCCAAACACGGCGGCAGCCTGCAGAATGCAACCGCGATTTCAGCGTGAGTGGCACCACACTCCGGACAAGACAATGGTCCGAGGAGCCTAAAGGGGCGTCAACGGAAATCTGATATCCGTCCGGGTGAGAGGTCAGCAGAAGGTCCAACAGGGAAGGTGCATGATCCTCCACATCTGGAATCCGCGTAGGCGAAGTAACCAGTTGTGTCAGACCATATGCCAAGGCAAAATCATGAACAGATCTCCCCGCATGATCGGTTAAACGTGAACCGAGCCATTCGGCGTGATGGGCGTTAAAGTCGCCGAGGATCACGATCTCTGCGGAGGGGATCTGCTGTAGCAACGAATCTGCAGCCATTTGGACGTGGTTGAAGAGTCGGTCTGTTTCGGCATTACCGCTATGGGACCTATAGAGGCACCCGTAGACGCGCGGATGGTTGTCGCTGTCTACGCGTAGCCAAAGGATGGACAGGTCCGAACCTTCAAGTCTGCCGAGGCGTCGAGAACAGATGTCCTCTCTGACGTAAACGCAAACTCCAGCCCGAGGCACAAAGGAGTGTTCCAGTTTGTACCCCGGGCAGGAGAGATACGAGACATCAGCCGGAGAGGACACCTGCGTCTCGGTCAGAAAGAGCAGGGGCCGGCCTCGCCGTCTCGAGATGGTAGTGGACGGCGTTTGTGGTTTATCAAATCTAATGTAATGGTGGGGACGATCTTTGAACATGTTCGCAGACTGCAGACTTCCCGGAGCGTCGGTGCTTCACATCAGCTATATGTTCCTTCACGCGGGTTTTTATAGATCTCTTTGTTTGACCTATGTAAGAGAGACCACATTCACAATCTAGCTTGTACACACCTGCATCTTGTAGAGGAATATTACATTTGATGGATGTTAAAAATTCTAATCTTCTTCAGCGGCTTGTAGTATGTCTTAATGGACGCTCGCTTCAAGATGTAGCCAATCTTGTCCGTGACTCCTCTAACATATGGTAGTAGAGCAGGCACGCGCTCGACTGTGGCCAGCTTCACTCGTTCACTGTGACGTAGGCGCGGGACCCGAAGCTTGTTGTCTTGCAATACTTGCTTGACGTGCTGAAGCTCCGCGGCCAGATGTTTTCTGTCACAGATCCCTCGTGCTCTCTGAAACAAAGATTTACCCACAGTAGCTAACTGTGAAGGATGATGGTGAGATTCACCATTTAAGTATCGGTTGGTATGGGTCTTTTTCCTATACACAGTGTGACCTATAGTATTATCTGGATTTCGGATGACTAAAACATCTAGGAAAGCTAAAGAATTATTTGCCTCTAACTCCATTGTGAATTGTATTTTAGAGTTTATGGAGTTAAGGTGGTCTAAAAATGCAGTTACTTTGTCAGATGGTAAAATTGTGAAAGTGTCGTCTACGTACCGCTTGTAGAACCTTGGATTTACAGGAGCAGTAAGAAGGGCTTTCTCCTCAAAGTCTTCCATGAATATGTCGGCGACTATGGGAGACACAGGTGAGCCCATCGCCACACCATCTACTTGCTTGTAGAACTCCTCCTTCCACAATAGATAGCCAGATGTGAGGCAATGTTCAAGTAGTATTGCATATTCTTGAGGCATGTTATTTTCTTCTAGCTTCCTAGTTACAATTGAGATGCAGTCCACAATAGGTAGGCATGTAAATAGTGACTGAACATCAAAACTGACCATAGTTTCATTGATAGCGAGATGTAGGTCTTTTATCTCACTCACAAAATGGTATGAATCCTTTGTGTGTGCTCTGGTATGTCCTCTTAGTGGTGATAGTATTTTTGCTAAGTATTGTGCCAGCTTATAAGTTGGTGAATCGAACGTAGTGCCATATCGATTCCGTATGCCGTATGAGCCAGATACGGCATACGGAATCGATATGGCACTACGTCCCATAGTGAGCCAGATCGATTATAGGTGTGTGTATAGGAAAAAGACCCATACCAACTGATATTTAAATGGTGAATCTCACCATCATCCTTCACAGTTAGCTACCGTCGGTAAATCTTTGTTTCAGAGAGCACGAGGGATCTGTGACAGAAAACATCTGGCCGCGGAGCTTCAGCACGTCAAGCAAGTATTGCAAGACAACAAGCTTCGGGTCCCGCGCCTACGTCACAGTGAACGAGTGAAGCCGGCCACAGTCGAGCGCGCGCCTGCTCTACTACCAGATGTCAGAGGAGTCACGGACAAGATTGGCTACATCTTGAAGCGAGCGTCCATTAAGACATACTACAAGCCGCTGAAGAAGATTAGAATTTTTACCATCCATCAAATGTAATATTCCTCTACAAGATGCAGGTGTGTACAAGCTAGATTGTGAATGTGGCCTCTCTTACATAGGTCAAAAAATGAGATCTATAAAAACCCGCGTGAAGGAACATATAGCTGATGTGAAGCACCGACGCTCCGGGAAGTCTGCAGTCTGCAAACATGTTCAAGATCGTCCCCACCATTACATTAGATTTGATAAACCACAAATTCTCGCGAAGGAACACCGATTCCTACCAAGGATGATACGCGAGGCTATTGAAATTAAAAAACATCCAAATTTCAATAGAGAAGATGGTTGGGTGCTACCATCTGCTTGGGATCCTATAATTAACAAAATTAAACCCAAACCCAAGCATACCACTGCAAGACTTCATGATACTATAAGCTCGTTTTGCGTAAATCGGACCAAAAATTAATATTAAAAAACTGAAGGTAGCCGGACTAACTATGACATTGGGACGTCAAACATCTCAGTCCCCCCCCGTGACCATGGGCGCTGTAAAGTACCCGAAACGTCGTGATAATAATAAAAATTAATTAAAGTAATTAAACGCGATAAAATCCGTAAATAATAGTTTTGTAGTTTTTACGGAATTTATCGCGTATATTTAACTTTTTAATACCCGACGTTTCGAACGCTTTACAGCACTCATGGTCACGGGCGGGACAAATATGTGAGCTTCTCTCTAATTATTTCAGTTCTGTTTTTGCAAACCCAGAGGAGACTATCTTATATTCTTACAATGAATTATCCAATCGTAGTAATTGTACCCTAAGTGATGTCGTAATCACACAAGAAGACATACAGCAAAAGATAGCGTAATTAGACTAAAGAAAAGGCTCTGGACCAGATGGTATTCCTCCTTTATTCATTAAGAAATGCGACAAGGAATTAAGTAATCCCTTGTGTATTATATTTAATGCATCCATTAAGGCAGGTATTTTTCCATCAGTATGGAAAATAGCTCATATCTTTCCGATTTATAAATCCGGCGACAGATCAAATTTCGAAAATTATCGACCCGTAAGCATCTTGTCTTGCCTTGGTAAATTGTTTGAATCATTGGTGTATGATTCTCTTTATCACCATATTCAACCTTTCCTATCGCTTCGACAACATGGCTTTATTAAGAACAGATCGACGACTTCTAATTTACTTGAATACAAACACTATCTTTGCAGTGCTTTCGCCAAGATAAACTGGTTGATAGCATATAAACCGATTACTCAAAAGTATTCGAAAGAGTAAATCATAATATTTTATGTATCTAATTAGCAGGTTACAGAATACATGGGAGTCTGTAATAATAATAATAATGATTTATTTTCAAGAAATATGATAGTTACAGGATTAATAATTTGGTATGGTACAATCATATTTCGCCAGTGGCATCCAAATATATAATTTTATAATTGTCAATCTAGTGCTATATAAATGTTTTATGTATATCTATGATTAATTACAATTTAGTGATAAACCTAAGAATAAAGTGTCTCAAGATAAATAACATACATATACATAGACGTTAACAATAAACAAGAAATAATACAAAATTTGATCCGGTCTTAATGCCAAAATAAAATAAAATAAAAAATGTCAAGTTAAGGTGTACATGTCAACAGTTATCAAGTCAAGTCAAGATTATATTATATATCACTTTGGTCTATAACAATAAAATTCATCTAGGGAATAAAAACAATTCTGAATAAGCCATTGCTTCAATGTTTTTTGAAAAAAGTTAAATGGCAATTTTCGAATATCGCTGGGGATTTTATTATATACTCTTATATACATATTAGGACAGCTCTTCTGATAAAAGACAGTTTTAAACTTTCGTAAATTTAGTCTTGTAACATCTCTATGCGGAAATGTTTTATCTGTACAATTATCAATACATCTTTGAAATAAATGTGGATATTTCTTTACAAATGTTCCAATTTCATACACGTACACGCAACGCAGTGTCATAAGTTTTAACTGTTTAAAAAGTGGTTTACAAGAATCAAAAGGTCCACATCCACAAATCGCCCGTACACATTTCTTTTGGATGAGGAATGCTCTACTAAAAACCGTTGAATTGCCTCAGATCAATAAACCATACCGTAGCACGGACGCTACATATCCATGATAAGATGTTATAGTAGCTTCTTTACTTGTTAAATTGGTTAGTCTTTTAAGTGCATAAACGAATTTATCTAATTTATCACACTTTAAGCTTATATGACTTTTTCAACTACAGTGCTCGTCTAAAATAAGGCCGAGGAATTTTATTTCAGCAACCTTTTCAGTTTCTTGATTATGACTCACGACTTTTATTTTAGGGATATTTGCCCGGTTAGTACAGAATGTAATATATTTAGTTTTGAGTAGATTGGGAGATAAATTATTACTTTCGAGCCAATTTATTGTAGATGTGACAGTAGTGTTAACTTTAAGTTCATAATCAGATGGCTTTTCTTTACCTGTTATTATAACTGATATATCGTCGGTATATAGAGTACAATGTTGACCGATTGTCAATGGAAGGTCATTAATATATAAAATAAAAAGTAAAGGACCAAGAATTGTACAGTGTGGCACACCTTTTGTAGTGGGTTGTAATTTAGAGCTATATGTAACATAATGATTTCTTATATTTACGCGAACACTACACATCGAAATAATACTAGTTTTTACGTAGCTCTCGAAACGTCGGGTAATTAAAAAGTTAAATATACGCGATAAATTCCGTAAAAACTAGTATTATTTCAATATATGTAACATGTTCATTAAATTCATTAATCCTAGTTATTTGAACGCATTGTGCTCTGTTACTTAAATAAGATTGTATCCATTGGAATGCAAGTCCTCTAACGCCATATTTTTCAATTTCATTTAGTAACAGTTCGTGGTCTACAAAATCGATTGCTTTACTCATATCGAAAAAGACACCAGTAACTTTCATACCTTTATCAATGTTTTCTGTTATGTGCTGAGTTAGTGTGTAATTAGCTAGTGTTGTTGACTTTTCTTTTTGAAAACCGTTTTGTTCTTCTCGTAAAATCTTATGTTTATTTAGAAAACGATTCAGTCTAGTATGCATTGCTTTTTCAAATACTTTAGCTAATATTGGGATAAGAGCAATAGGTCAATAATTATTAATTTCTTTTTTGCTGCCCGCTTTATGAATTGGCTTAATCACAAAAATTTTAAGTTTGGAAAGATTCCATATTCCAATGATATATTAATAATATAAGAAAGAACTGGAGATACCAAATCAGCACAAGACTTTAAAATTTTTATGGAGATTCCATCATAACCCACTGAATTTGTATTATTTAACCCTTGTATAATTTTTTTAATTTCTTCTGCAGAGCAGGGTTGCAGAAATATATTGTTATTTTTAACAACAACGTACTTTAAGGGAAAACTTTTATTTTTTATCATAGTTTTTTTGGTAAATTTGTAAAGAAGCTGTTAAATGTATTTGCTATTTCTCCAGGATCTTTAATCAATGTTTCATTTTTGTGAATCGAAGTGATGTCCTTATTTTTCCGTAAATCATTTGATGACTCTTTGATGAGATTCCAAGTAGCTTTACATTTATTTTTAGCATTATTAATGAAATTATTATTTGTGGTGCCTTCTGCTTTAATGATACAAGATTTTAAGATTTTACTGTATTACGAGCTTGAGGTTCGTGACAATAAAAACTGCCGATTAAATTACTTACATACTTACTTAATTTACACTTTTATTACCCAAAACCAATTAAAACTTAGAACACTAATAATTAACCACACTGATTCACTTTATTTCGCTCCAAAGCTTCGCTTGTCTCGCCAAATTCAATACTTCCCCGGTCGCATCTTGCAACTCCTTTAAATACACATTACACCGAAACATCCAGAATATTGAAGTAAATACGCGCGCCAATCGACTAGGTGCCGAAAGTTCGAGTCTCGGGTTTCTAGAAGCTTAGTTCTTAGTTTCGATACTAGATAGCGCTATCGGTTGAAAGATTAGTGATGTCATTTTCTGGAAAGCTCTTCTCGATCCGTTACCCGACACAGATGGCGCTAGTGCCAGACGTCAACTTAGGCGCGCAACAACTATATGTCCTGATCCGTGTCTTCCTACTGTCTGTTTTGTTTTAAAAAAATTAAGACATTAATTTTCTTTTTGTGGAACATGATTTTTTGATTCCCTTTGTGATCCATTTTGTGACCGAATTGAATCTTTTTATATTAATTCTTAAAGTGAGAAAGCAAAGATCATAGAACATAATCAAAGTTTCATGAAAATTATTGAAAGCGGAATTAACATCCTTGTCTTCAATTACATCTTTCCATGAGATACTGGAAAGGTACTGTCTGTATTTTGTAATATATTCTTTGTTATAATCCCTAATGAATATAAAGTAATGTGAATTAAATGTGTGGGTTAAAGCTGCCGGTGTGAATTCTAACGTTTGTGCTGTGTCATGGTCTGATAAATGAAGTACATGTGTTTTACCTATTGCATTAGGGATATTGCTTGCAATATGGTCTAAGCATGGTGTTTTGCGAGTTGGGCCCAATATATGTGATTTTAAATTATTATTTGCTAAAATTCCTTTTAATTCTATCGACAATTTATTATTTACAAGAGTATTAATATTAAAATCACCTGCTATTACAATTTTTTTTTATTTTTTGTATGTGATAGTTTATTTAATAGTACTTGTAATTTGTTAAAGAAAATAAATGCATTCGAATGTGGTGGTCTGTAAAGACATACTATAATAAAATTCCAATATGGTATTTCTACTCCACACCACTCAAAAGATTTTTCTACTGATATTTCATTACAATAGTTTATAACATTAAACTCATATTGTTTCCTTACCAAAATACAAACACCGCCACTAATAATAACTAAACACGAACACTAATAATTAACCACACTGATTCACTTTATTTCGCTCCGAAGCTTCGCTTGTCTCGCCAAATTCAATACTTCCCCGCTCGCATCTTGCAGCGCCTTTAAATACACATTATCAGCGAAACATCCAGAATATTCAAGTAAATACGCGCGCCAATCGACTAGGCGCTGAAAGTTCGAGCGTCGGGCTTCTAGAAGCTTAGTTTTTCGTTTCGATACTAGATGGCGCTGTCGGTTGAAAGATTAGTGATGTCATTTTCTGGAAAGCTCTCCTCACTCACGACACCGACACAGATGGCGCTAGTGCCAGACATCAACGCGCAACACTGTCCCCTCCTAAGACATGCTCGTCCCGAGCATTATCGGCCCCATAATAACGCGCCAGGCGATCCACATGGACGATCTTAGGAGTCCCTCTTGCGCCTTTCTGTATCCGGTAGGTTACATCGTTGATCCTGGTTACAATCCGGTACGGGCCGTCCCATTTAGCTTGAAACTTAGGAGATTTCCCTTTGCTGCAGACTGGATTGTGCAACCACACTAGTGAAGCTTCGTCGAACCCTTTGTAGTTCATTTTGCGGTCATACCGGGTTTTCATCTTTTCAGACATTTGCTGGCCCGATTGTCTGACGTGCTCATAAATGTCATTCATTTTGTTCCGCAAGTCAATTGCATAATCGGTTATACTACGTGGGGCATCAGGTGGTATCCCGGTGATCAGGCAGCCGTAATTCTCTTCCAAAGTTTGCGAAAGCTGGTGTCACTGCTGTACTTTCGTGAACAGCGCTTCGATATGACAACATAAACCGTTGTATGTGCTTGTCCCAATTTCGTTACCGATTGTCTACAACTTTTGCAAGGTACCTCTCCAATGTCTGATTAAATCGTTCTACCATTACATCAGATTGCGGGTGATAAGAAGTCGTTCTTGTTTTATGAGTACCTATAACTCGGCAAGTTTCCTGGAATATTTGAGACTCAAAATTCCTTCCTTGATCGCCGTGAATCTCTAAAGGTACTCCAAAACGACAGAAGACTTCATGAAGTAGTTTATCTGCAACTGTTGAAGCTTCTTGATTTGGAATGGCGAAGACTTCTGGCCACTTAGTGAAGTAATCCATCACAACCATGAAATACTTGTTACCACTTTCACTCTCCGGAAACGGCCCCGCCACGTCAATGGCTATTCTCTCCCATGGTGCACCAACATTGTACAACTTCAACGCACCTCTACTACGAGTCTGAGGTTCCTTTAAAGCCGCACAACTTGTACATTTGCGACACCAGTCCTCGACGTCGTTTCGACATTGGACCCAGTAAAACCGTTCTCGGATCTTTAGTAGAGTTCGTTTAACTCCCAGATGGCCTCCTGAACAATCATTATGGTACAGCTATAGAACATCCGGTACTTTAGCTTTAGGGACAACCATTTGCAAATGACAGCTGTCTCCCCGAACATTTTCCCATTTACGGCACAGAACTTTATCCTGAAGCAGCAAGCGGTCCCACTGGGCCAAATAGCTTTTAGTGGTGGAAATCGCTGAGACGTCGCTCCACTTGGGCTTGGGAGCACTGGCCTTCATCCATTCCAGAATCGTCTTGATGTCCGGATCTTCCTGTTGTACATGTTGTAAGCTGTCCTTCCACTCGTTGCTGAGGTGGTCTGCCCTGAGCGGGTACCACTTCCTTACTCTCTTGCCTAGTACAATGTTTGCAAACTTCAGGACAAGGTCTTCTTGACAATGCATCTGCGTTACCATGAGATTTCTCGCTGCGATGTTCGATCTCAAAATCGTGTTCCTGCAGTAGTTCAATCCACCCCGCAACTTGTCCATCAGGATTTTTAAAATGCAATAGCCATTTTAGTGCAGCATGGTCAGTTCGTAAGTGAAATTTTCGCCCCAGAAGATACGTTTCGGATCTTGGCGGAAGAACAATATTCTTAATGCTGTACACGTTCCCTGGTAACGCACCTTCCACAAAAAGTTCCTCCTGCCCACATTTAAAAACACCTTGCTTAACGTCGATCTCACAACAGTTATTCCTCATAAAGTCTAGGCCCAGGACGCAGTCGTCCGTTATATCAGTTGATATGTTGCTAGATCATGTTGCCTAGCTTCAACTCCATCTCTTTCTCTCCACGGACGGGTATACGCTGACCGGTGGCTGTTACCAAATTAATGCGTTCTCGGTTGTATGCGGAGTCCCCAAGGAACTGACTTATATGTTTGTGAGATCGAAACCCTTGGGGCTCTTTTAACATCAGCCCGCACCCGCCCCTCAGTTCTGGCTTTTACTCGTTTCCCTGCTGCTGCTGGGCGGGGCTGTTAGCCGCATCACCCGCCTGATATCGTTCACCTTCCCTTTCTACGGTTCCCTTAGGGCAGCTGGATCGAAGATGGCCCCTTTCCCCACAGCCATAGCACCTAGGGCTGTATCCTTTGTTGCGGTCGCGAACCGTAGCTGCTGCAACCTCCCTGACGCGATGGGAGCGAAGATCCTGCCGCACGGCTTCCTCCTCCAGTGCATGGGCCAAGGCGTCCTTAAGCGTCTCGTGGTGCCCGAGCCTCACAGCAGCTCTGACTTCAAGGTCGCGAATGCCATCGATGAATGTCTGAACCAGGTTCCCTTCAATGAGCGCAGGTACAGACTGGTATGCTTTTCGAACCATCTTCTCTCCCTCAATGGCCCACTGCTGCAGGTTTTCGTTGCTGCGTTGCACGCGATCTTTAAGCTGCGCGCGAAAGACGTGTTCCAGGTGAGCGTTGCCATATCTCGCCTCCAACACCTCAAGGATCTGCTCGTAGGTCACTTTCTTACCGAGAGCTTCCAACACAGTTAAGGCTTGGTCGCGCAGGTCTAGGGTGAGTGCAGTCATGGCTTGGCTTTTATTCCCGGCGTTCGCCTCCATGACGGCCTCGAACTGGATTTGAATCTTTTTATATTAATTCTTAAAATGGGAAAGCAAAGATCATAGAACATTATCAAAGTTTCATGAAAATTATTGAAAGCGGAATTAACATCCTTGTCTTCAATTACGTATTTCCATGAGATACTGGAAAGGCACTGTCTGAATTTTGTAATATATTCTTTGTTATAATCCCTAATAAATATAAAGTAATGTGAATTAAATGTGTGGGTTAAAGCTGCCGGTGTGATTTCTAACGTTTGTGCTGTGTCATGGTCTGATAAATGAAGTACATGTGTTTTACCTATTGCATTAGGGATATTGCTTGCAATATGGTCTAAGCATGGTGTTTTGCGAGTTGGGCCCAATATATGTGATTTTAAATTATTATTTGCTAAAATTCCTTTTAATTCTATCGACAATTTATTATTTACAAGAGTATTAATATTATAATCACCTGCTATTACAATTTTTTAATTTTTTGTATGTGATAGTTTATTTAATAGTACTAGTAATTTGTTAAAGAAAATAAATGCATTCGAATGTGGTGGTCTGTAAAGACATACTATAATAAATTTCCAATATGGTATTTCTACTCCACAACACTCAAAAGATTTTTCTACTGATATTTCATTACAATAGTTTATAACATTAAACTCATATTGTTTCCTTACCAAAATACAAACACCGCCACGGCATTCACTTAATATACCACAGGAACTAGCAATTCGAAAATTTTTCAAATTGATGTTATTTTCATGTCCTGATTTAATAAAAGTTTCAGTAAAACATGGACAGGTACTTGATAGAAAATCCGTAGTTAAGGATCTTGGAATACTGTTTGATGAAAAGCTTACGTTCCGCGATCATTACGATCATGTGATATCTAAAAGTACAAAACTTCTTGGCTTTATATTTAGAACTGCAAAGTATTTTAAAAATCCACGAAGCTTTCTTATTTTGTACTGTTCCCTAGTATGCAGTGTTTTAGAGTACAACATAATTATTTGGTTTCCACGCTGTCCACGCAGATCGTATTGAACGTGTTCGAAAGAAATTTCTATCAATCCTCTGCTATAGGTATGGTTTAAGTAGAAGTCTGCCCTCCTATAAAGAGAAACTGAAAAAGTTTAACATTACATTACTACAAACTCGGTGTAAATATCAGGATATGACTTGCCTTTTCAAAATTATTCATTCTCTTATTGATTCCCCCAACCTCCTTTCATTTGTCAAGATTAATACTAAGCCTCATCGTCGGTATACTTTTCTAAATACTTTCGCTTTGCAAGTTTATAAAAACAATACGTCTTGTTACAATCCCTTTGTAAGAATGTGTCGCCTATATAATGACTTATTGATTAATAATAATAAAAATATAGACATTTTTAATAACAAATTAAAAAATTTCGAAAATTCCGTATTACATATATTTTGTAAATAAGGCATTCATAGGTCATCATCAAGTCATAGTATATTTATAAGTAAGGTTATAATTATTTGTGCTGTAAAATCGTTACTGTTACTTAATATCATGTTGTGTGCACATGTTTTGGAATACCATCCAGATTATAACTTTGTATTGATTATTTTCAATTGTTCATGTTTTGGTGTTATTCTGTTTTGTGTACCTAAATAAATAAATAAATAAATATTAACATGCTTGTACATTAAAGAAATATGCATATTTGTAAAACAACATCCTGAACACTTTGAAAGGCATATAGATGTAACTGAACGAAATGTAGCTCCTAGAAATAAACATAAATTATACTTACCTCAATGCAGGCTCAAATTGTATGAAAGAAACTCTTACGTAAATGCTATAAAGGTGTATAACAAAATACCCAACGACTTTAAAAGTTACCTTTAACTATGTTTAAAAAAAAGTTATACAATGGTTAAAAGAAAAATGTTTTTACGACCTAAATGAATTTAAGTCTTTTTGTGGAAAATAAATCCGAAGTCAGTAATATTGATATATATTTAAAAATTAAATAATTACAAACGTTGACAATTAAGAACAATCATTACACAATGTGACATTTTAAAACCTATTACTTAAATGACATGATATTGACATCAATTAATCATAAATGTACGAAATTGAATTCCCACTTGTTTAATTTTTTTTGCATGTATACTTATAAAATAATTGCACAACATATAAAGTGGTAGAATGTAAATGAGTCATTATACATAATTTAAGTTCATACTTTATTGTACACATACATTCTGGCAAATAAATGAATTTGAATTTGAGATGATGTTGGTCTGCTCTGAGATCAGAGGATAATCCCCAAATACAGAGAAGTGCATTTTCAATGAGAGGACGTGCAAACGCTGTTTAACCGTGTCTTTTTTTAGATTTTCTCGTAAGTATATGGGTAAATATGAATGGAGAATGGTAGTTAAACGAGACGCCGCGTTTATAAACCAGCGACACATAAATAGCTGCCTCGTCAGTGGTAGTTTATTTTAAAGATTTCGGGACGCCTGAAGCCTCCAAGAAATCGCTTAATTTTTATTGAAAAAAGGGCAAGTAAGCATGCACCAGAGGAATTGCAGCTGCCGGCTGTTGGATTTTTTCGTTCAGATGGAGCCACCCAGGTATTTCATTACTTGTTTCTGATCCAGTTACTCTCCGCGACCAAGCACCCGATACATCAACAATTGTCATTTCGCACTCAATTCACACATGCGATGCTAATGTTCAGATCTATTCCCCATATTATAGCTACACCAAGCATCATGCCGGAACACGACGATGTTTTTTGGTGATACAGCTTTGCGTGGCAGACAAAGAGCAAGCGCCCGTAGCGCACCACTAGAAATTGGTGCTGCTCGTTTAGCACTACCCAAGGGACACGTGTTGGGATTCAGATTTTAAACATTTTTTAGAGTCGTGAGCAACCTCGGTGAAATTGGACTTTTTATCCCAATTATATTTTAAAAAATACCGTTTAATATTTCTTGCAATAGACCTGCCATGGCAATTGTAGTCCGGTAGTCCGGAATTATAATAATTACTTACGCATCCCGTCGCATTATAAACAAAATTCTATCCTCTGCATCGTCGGTTTTAATAACGTTTAATATCACGTTAATATAAAAAAAATATTCAAAGTTAAAATGTTACGTGAACTGATTTTTTTTGTTTTTTTTTTTTTGTTAAATTTAATCTGTAAAACTTTCCTGACATTCTTAACTAAACCTTCTTAATAATAAACGTTACGATTGAGGAACTATTAACACTTTAAGATATTTTTTTTAAAAGAGTTGTGTGAAAAAGAATGATATTGGCAATTTCTCTCCACCCCAAAGAGAAACGGACGCAATAACGACAAGGAATTAATGTTTTTTACATTCTAAAAAACAAAGCTTATGAATGTTATACTACAACATATCATTACGTGGTATTTTCAAGTGCCTACACCGCTACGTATGAATATTTAACAAAAATGTAGGCACACTAGCTGTTACCCGCGGCTTCGCCCGCATGGTCACTGGGAATTGAATTATCCATTGCTTTTTGAATTGAATGAAAACTGAGTTTAATAGATTTGTCAGAGATGCAGCCATTAAAAGGAAACTGAGCAAAATTGATTCGTCAGCCTATTTAAATGTTTTGAAACGCAGCGTATAGGAAAGCATGAAAATAGTCTGTTTATTCCAAATCGAAATGGGATATTTTTTAATTAAAGGAAACTGAGCATAATTATCTGTCAGGGATGCAGACTTTTGAAAAGAAACTGACCTAAATTGATTCGTCAGAGATGCAGTTTCCTGAATTGAAAGGAAACTGAGCCAAATGAAAGATCCGTCAGAGATGCAGCCTTTTGAGTTGAAAGGAAACTGAGCTTAATAGGTCCGTCAGAGGTGCAGCATTTGGAATTGAAAAGAAACTGAGCTAAATAGGAAATTTTGAATTGAAAGGGATGATTTGTCGGAATTCTGATTAATTGATTGTGGGAATTTTGGAAAAAAAAACTAACTGAACACTATTTTAAGGCGCTACTGTACACAATGTTATATGTTTTTCCATTCGGGGAAAGAATGTGGAGATTCTGGGCATTTGACACACGCGAACATGCTACATACAGCTGACCACGAGAGAAGCACGGTTTTTCTAAGTTGACCCCCGCTACCTGTAACGTTTGTCCTTGTGCTTTATTAATTGTCATTGCAAAACTGAGCTTAATAGGGAACTGCAAACTTTTGAATTGAAAAGGAAGATCTGTGGGAATTATAGAGATGCGTGCTATAATAACATTTTCATCTTTTTCTACGCCTGTCAAAATTGTAGCACCGATTATGTTCCGTCCAAGATGTGTCACACGCAACCTTGTCCCGTTACATAACCTCTAAATAAGAGCATTAGCATGACTGCGACGCCTAATTTTAATTGAAGTTTATGTGAGGGCACACCTGACAACTCTAGAGAATTTAGAAACTCTGCGGGATATGAAGTGCTCTGTTCTGTGTCCATAACTGTGTCTACTGACAAATACTCTGTTATTTCTCCTGCTACTTCGCTTAATATATCTGAATTTATTTTGTTAACGCTCTCATTATTTGGTGCAAGAATCGCCCTTTCACATAACCATTTGTCTTCATGCATGTTGATCGTTAAATCTGAATAAACGCTCGCAATTAATTCGGTTTGACTCTGTACTAAATTACAAAAATCTCTCGTCAATTTAACGTAGCCTTCCGCATCCGTTTCCAACCGCTCATCGCCAATTTTTAATAGTATGTCACCATAGTTTCCAGCATTGATATCATTTTACAAATGCACTCTCATATTCGTAGTTAAACTGAATTTTGTCACCTTGTTCCATAAAATAGACGACTTGAGGCATACTTTAATTTCATCTGCAGGTGTGCCCTTTTGAATGACTGGTAAAGTTTGGTGAAAGTCACCAGCCAGTAAAACTACCATTCCTCCCATTACATCGGTCTTCCCAGTTTCTCCAGGGGTATCTAAAAAGAAAAGTGCACCATTTCCAGATTCAATTTGTCCTAATACTTTGTCAAAAACATGTTTTTGTCCGGGAAGCAAGCGGGGTAAAAATTCGGCTACTTGCTGCTGCAAAGCTGGTATATCGTAGTTTGTTTCACGTATAATTTCATCACTTAGTTCATTTTCGGTTGTTCGCTGAGGGCTTATCATTCCAAAGTCGCTTAATTTTTTGCCTACCATTGCCAATTACTTTATCTTCAATTTTTCCAAGTGCTTCATTATAAATGTGTTCGTTGTATGTCATGTTCACGTGTGTCTGCTGTAACCTTCGCAAAATATCTTCCGCCATGTACTCTTTATATTTGTCCCATAATTCATGTGCATTACACCGGGCCAATTTGCAACAGGCGCGCCTTGAATACGGCGTTTCCACTCCTTCCTAGATGTGTTCCAAGTATAATAGCGGTGGACTTCAGAATATAAAAACGTTTTTGCAAAGGGGTCGGTTTGACAAAGTTGAAGGAAGGCAGTTAGTGTAGTTTTTGGCGGTGATGCAATTCTTTCTTGGAAATTTCTTTCGGCGAAATATACACGCTCTCCATTTTCTAAGTGCACAGCAAGGTGAATAACTGTTGGGTGCCTTTCGTGTAAAGAGAAGCCAAGGAGATTCCACGCTGCCTCGTTACTGCTGACATAACGCCCTGCTTGAAAGGTCTGTACTTCATTAACGGGATTTGCCTCACCTTCACTCCTGAGATTAAATATTATTATTAATAATAATAATAATAATAAATCATTTATTTCGGACAACTTGTACATCCATATTGTGTTAGTAAAAATGGCTTACAGAATATGTTAGTATATTATTAATTGGGATTGAAAATTATACTTATTACAATAATAATAATAAATTAATTATCTGCAGTTATATTTGTTACTATAAGTGACCATCAGGGGAAAGGGTATGTTCCCGTGATTGTCACTCTTTGCACAAAGCATTTCCAAATTGGAGAAGTAAATCGGTTTGCTAATGTCTTCAGGATGCTATTGGAACTGTTCCTATGTGTCATCTTCACTTGTATCCTTACTGACGTTCGAAATCAAAAGAGGCACTTTTATATCAGCCGCTCTGAATTTACCATCAGGCTCAGTCACAGCACATCCTCTTTGACCAATCAGTTTATAACGCTTGGCCGATTTATTTCTGACCACCTGCCACTCCGAGTTACTGTCCCTTACCACTGGTCTACAATTCGCATTGGAGTTTGACACATTAACTCGCGACACTCGCGCACTATGTTTTGATAGGCTCGTGTTTGGTTCACGCGACGGTCGAGTGATGATAGTAGGGGACGTGACGACTTTGCACGCGTGTGCATCCGACGAAGCCGGTTGCTCCGGAACCGCATTGGCTGTTAAGGAGGGCTCGATATGCCCCGATCGCCGCTCCGTCCCGCTCACTCCAGCGTAGTCGACGTATTTGCCACTCGCGCGGCAACTGCTCTCTTTCATCCCTTCCGAATCCGCAGTGGGCATCTGCGGCGCTTCCCTATGTTCTATTCCATCAGTTGCCATACAATCGATAGGGACGCAAACATCCAGTGCACTTGTTTTGAATGACAAGTGTTCCGTTAATGACGTCAGGTCGTTAACCTTTTCAACAGCTGATTGCAGCAGCGATCTTTAATCCGGCTCATATTGAACACCGATGGGACCACTATCTAGCACGAAACTGTTTTGTAAACAGGCACCTCTTCTGTTCTTAACTTTAGAACCCGACGAGAAATTGATAAGAGATGCACGTCTCATATGGTCTACCTCTTGCTTGAGCATTTCGAATTTTTCCGATGTTACTACCTTCTCCTCCAAAGCACACATTTGATTTTTTTAAGCATAAGATATCCCTTAGGAGTCGTGTCACATCTACGTGATCAAAGGTGACCGGCGGGAGCTTATGAAGTTCTTTGGCTACGAAAATCTGAAAAATTTCTGGATCAACACTTTTTATCAGAGCAATCATATCGCTAAGATCCTTTGACATTCTCTTCTTCCCATCCTTCCTTCGAAGAGGCATCTTTTTTGCAGATGGTATTGACTCGTAGAGAAGAGTCTTGGCCTCCACAATATCAGCCACTGAGAAAGAGGATGTACACAATTGATGTATACTCTCCTCATCCATAAAGTCGAGCACATTACGCAAAAATGCCAACACCTCATTTATCACTATGTTGCAGTTTGCGCACTTCACAGTATTAGAAGTCATTTTCACTCTCGCGATCGAATGAGTCACCGAGTCGACAGCAAACAGTGCATCGCGTCCGTGTGCAGTCGCGTTGCACGCAAGATTGTAATATTGCTTGGTCGCTTCCTTTATTTATGTACTTCCAGATAAACTTGATTGCGCAGACAGAGCTACATGCTTTTACATTAATGTGGGCATTAAACATTTTACATAGAATGGGCGAATACGGGACAATCCAGCTGTTATTTAAGGTTTCGAACGCTCCAGAGCGAGATTTGATTGTAACTTTCCTGCCACCATCTTCGGGAGCTCTGCGTCTGTATAAAGGGTAGCCATTGTCATTGTGCACTGTTTCTTTTAACAGCTGTTTAGGGAATTTCTTTGTACATTTTCCTTCTTTCATACATGGCGATATTGAATTTCGTGCTCCACATGGACCGTGAATCATATTTCGGACGATGGTATCATACAATTCTTTATCCTGCTCAGGATCCGGAATCTCGGCGCTTATTATGTCGTCTATTTGGCTGGGCCGCAACTTCTCTTTAACCCATATTAGAATGTGGGCATGCGGTAATCCACTTTTATGCCATTCAATTGAATACATAAAGCACTGCACCTCTCCGAAAATTTTCTCTTTGTTAATTACATACATTAATTTTTGTACTTTTAATCTAAATACTCTAGCAACTAAATCGTGTCTCTCAGTACTTTTTTCGCCCGGCATTAGCTCTTCGGTTATTTCTTTCCATGTGGGATTCTTCCAAGTAAAAGTAATAAAAAGATCAGGTCTACCGTAAGTTCGTACATAGGTGAATGTGTCTTGTGTGTACTCATGTAGGTAGCGGGGACTGTTAACGAATGATGAGGGCAGAATTACCATTATACCTAAATCTCTGGGGTTTACATTGGCGTCGCTAGAAACTGCATCTTGTAAATGTATATGATTCTCAACGAGCAGCTTTTTATAATTTAAAGATATATAACGGAGACGTTCACTTTCTACCTTCACATACATGTCTACCAAATATTGATGAAATAATTGTCTACACCGGGCTAAGAGGTTAAAATCATTTTCTCGCAACATCATATGATACGCATAAAAATCCATACATGATACTTTTTTGTTCGGAGTAGGCTCCTTTGTGACCGGGTTAATGAGTGGAATTTGAAAACGATAACCCTCTTGTCCTTTGCAATAAATCAATGGGTATTGCAGAGTGTCATAAAACTTGTGTATGTCGGCTACCCGTACGTACGTATCATCACGTGCTCGCAAGACAATGTCTCGTGAAGAAAATTGATCACCCACCACAAATTACGGCTGCTATTTCGTTTATCAAAGGTGCATTGTAGCGCCTTTCATGCTCTCCTCGAGGGGTCCGATCTGCGTGAATGACGACTTTATAATCCTCTTCAGGTAGGTTTTCTAAAGCAGTTTTAAATGTTTTGACTAAAATGTTACGTTCATGCAAAAATCTTTGAATTTTAAACACTGTGTCTCTCTCAACTCCTTGAATAAATTGGCAACGACGGTCTACCTCAATTTCTTCGTCACCCATAAAATATTAATTGTAAAAATTTATGCTGTTCGTTTTCAGCAGGAAAAAGTGAACCTATTCTATGATAAATTTTCCCCTGCACCGTAAATATAGGCGAATATCCCGGCATTATTATTTCCCGGTCAACTCCGAAGGACGTCATTTGAAAGCATGAGTTATATTTCCGGATGCTGTTTAAAAAGCGCCGTGACTCATTAGCATCATATAAAAAGAGAGTTTTCAAAGGTTCTTCTGGTTCCCCAAGTAACGGAAGAGACACTTTGCCACTGGAACAGCACATGCCTGCGGTCTCATCTTTCCATTTTAAAGCGCTGCAAAATCGACACGCCTTGTCCATCAGTCCGATAACAACTAACCTGTGATTTTTATAATCAATCAAATCAATCAATCAAATAATTGAATGCTGCATCATTAAAAACCAACCAATTGTCTCTTTGAAAATTTTGTCGACGTTCAGCTTGGAGCTGTGCATTTGCATCTCATCGCGCCTGTGTCTGTTCTGGTGTTTCAGATGCCCTTATTGTAGATTGACGTTCAGCTTGCTCAATGAGTCTATGTTGAGTTTCATCAGGTGTTTCCGCGGCTCTTGAGGCGGCCTGACGTTCCGCTTGTTCGAATAGCCTTTGCTGACTTTGAGCAGGTGTTTCAGTAGCTCTTAAAGTAGATTGACGCTCTGCTTGTTCAAGACGCCTTTGCTGACTTTGATCAGGTGTTTTATTAGCTCTAAAAGTAGCTTAACGCTCTCTCTGTTCAAGACGCCTTCGCTGACTTTGAGCAGGTGTTTCAGTAGCTCTTAAAGTAGCTTGATACTCTGCCTGTTCAAGACTACTTCGCTGACTTTGAGAAGGTGTTTCAGAAGCTCTTAAAGCAGCCTGACGCTCTGTCTGTTCAAGACGCCTTTGCTGACGTTGAGAAGGTGTCTCAGATGCTCTAAAAGCAGCCTGACGCTCTGCTTGTTCTTGCCTTCTCAGTTCAGCATCTTCTAAAGATTCTAGCGATCGAGCTAATCTTTTCGCTTGTTTTTGAGAAGATACTCTTGAAAGACTGGACTTACGTTTGCGTGGCATTATGAAGTAACAAAAAACTTATTTATAAAAAAAAACGTTAAAATATCTAAAAGGAATCAAATTTCCTTTTAAATATTTTTTTTAAAAGCAAATCCAAAATATCTAAAAGGAATAAATATTCCTTATAAATATTTTTTAAAATCAAAACAACAAAACCAATTCAAGACACAACACGAATCCGAAGACGATAGTCAAAAAAAATCGAATCAACTTAAACCAAATCAGATCAAACAAATCGCAGAAAACCGAAATCGATACACTATCTATACTATTAATATTCCTTTGAAATATTGTTAAACAACCTAAAACATCGAAAACCAATTCACGATTCTAAATAAACAAAATCCAAAATCAAAGCCAGAGTCTAAATATGTATAAAGGAATACCAATCAAATCAACAAAACCGATCCAAGAAATACACAAATCCGAAAATGAAAGCCAATATAAATCCATTCAACCTTAACCAAATCACAAAGCAAATAACAAACAACAGAAATCGAAAGCAGGTAGGCGAATAAGCTACGAAATAGAAACAATTTAAGCGTATGGGTACCGTATGCACTATAAGTTGACGCGCGGCTCAACGGCGGGAGTTAAGTACATGCCAGGAAACATTTCGTTACCGCGTTTTAAAAACCTAATAACGATATCTAGCGTAAGAACTCTCAAAAATATTTTTCTTATAATTTTGCACAATTTTTTTTATTGTAATACCGATTCATAACCACATATAAGAACTGTATTCATTTCCGTTCAATAAATATTACTAAGACTTATTAATAAGGCTTACTAAGAACTGTTTCTACCACAGTTAAGTAATAGTTAACGGTGAAAGCGTTTTTTATCGCTATCTTCCCGGTACTGCGTGGAAAAATACAGATCCATAAATTTTTTTATCTTAATTTTGGTAAATATAATATATATAATAATCCAGATATGATGTAATATGATATAATAATCCAGATGTTCTGACCTTCTGTGTTCGTCCATCGTACCGTCGTCCGTCTTATAGAATCACGGTGGCGCCACCTAGCTGAATTTAATTTTGCAACATATTCGATTTTATTATATATATATATATATATATATATATATATATATATATATATATATATATATATATATATATATATATATATAATAAAATCTCCCACGGGATTATTAATTTCCCACGGGAATGCGATGTTTTTCCGCGGAAAAAAGTAGCCTATGTCACTCTACAGCCACCGAACTATCCCCATACCAAAATCCATACCATGCCGACGCTCTGTTGCGACGTGAAAGAAGGACAAACTTTTACAACATATTCTATTTTCCCACGGGAATGAGATGTTTTTCCGCGGAAAAAAGTAACCTATGTCACTCTACAGCCACTAAACTATCCCCATACAAAAAAAAATGCTATGCCGACGTTCAGTTGCGACGTGAAAGAAGGACAAACAAACAAAAAAACACACTTTTGCATTTATAATACACAAATTAAACCACATTTTACTTTATCTTTTAATATTGATATTTAAAGACATGAAATTCAAATAATCAGATTTAATACTTAAAGTAAAGTGTTACATATTTAAAAAAGAAGGCAATAAAGGGGAACATAAATAAAAAAAGACGAACAAATTTAAATTAGCTGAAAGAATTAAATTCACAATTATGTCGAATTCAGAATACGTATTATGTATGTCTCTATTGAAAGCATGATAGATCTATAGCCTGTTCAAGAGTTCATAAAAATTACAATTAATATATTCCTCCTTCGGTCTATGGTGCAGTTCATCTGGTTAATTAATTCATCAGCATATAGTAAATTTGAAAATATTTCTATGAACCAATGAATTTTCTATATTATGTTATAATTGTTTGTTATCGCCATTACAGTCCTACGGCCAGCAGTAGAGGGTCACGTCTCAGATCTATAAGTTATCACTGTCTACTCACGCACTATTTGTACAATCTTGTTTCGAAGTTTTGAGGTGTTTCTGAAGAGAAATCTATAAAACGCTTCTAGGTAGGTTGAATCCGTCGATTTACCTAAGCGGATTATTTCAGAAGTAGTGTCACTATGGTGGACGGATTTAAAGAACTTCTGATGGACTTCAAGTATTGGTTTTTCACTCGCTTTGAAAAGTTCCGCTGTAATTCCATGTTCCCCCTGGGCCTTGCCAAATTTAAGGTGCTGGAGAGCCATTCTAATCTCGCTTAGATTGTCATGCAGGATATCACCGGAATAGTGTCAGATAAGACCTGCTCTTGAATTGTTACTCACACTTGCATGCGCTCTAAAGATGACGTGTGAAGTTGACCCTAAAACCTCTCTTCTGCGACGGTTCTTGCTGAGATCCTACTGCATAGACAGTTTCCACAAACTTGTCATTCATATTATTTTATTTTTTATTTATTAAGCATAATAATGTTATGTTTCCAGTACATTATTAGCAATGAAACGTCTAGGGGTTTATCTACGCTACAGAGTCGTCTTATATAAGCAAAGATGTATTAAATCACAATATTCTAGTAGAAGTACATTAGTTGATTTAACAAATATGATTTTAGTTTAATATTAAACAGTTTTGATTTATGATATGAGCGTATGTTTTTTGTAATTCTATTGGGAAGTCATTAATAAAAGTATTATATGATTAAAGTAAGTAGATGGTTAAAATTTGTATTTATATTTGTTCGAAATTGTAAAAAAAATTGAACCGGTTAAAATAACTCGTAAACAATTATTTCGAGGAATCACCCTGCAGTCCCATAATTTCAGAAATAAGTGACGTGACACGAATGAAGATAATACGTCTACAAACTAACAATTATTGTAGTCGTACAACTTTTACCTTTCAAAAATAAAAATGTTGCATTTCATTTGTTTTCGAACTATGCAATGTGTACTTACGTGTTCGTAAATTTATTGTCTCAAGCATAATACTGTTTGAGCTAATAAGGTATGAATTCACACAATTTAATTATGTTTTCACTAAAAGTTTTGATCTTGCTAAGTCTCGCCGTACATTTGTGTAAAACTCAAGAAATACTACTTCAAGACAATAATAAGGAATTATCATCGTGTATTCGAAGTATCATTAAACATTTGTTCCACAAAGGATCAGAAGTTACAATCGTCGATAGTGATCATTTTGACAATGAAATAATAAAAGCAGTTCATTCAATGAAATACGTGTCTATAATATCACGAACAACGAACAAGAAAGTAATTTATAATAATAGAGGCTACATAATAACAGCTAAAAACTTGAGAGTTTTCAAAGATACATTTAACTTCCTGTCAATAGAGGAAGGTTGGAAACCGGATGTCTATTTTCTGATTATTTTCAAAGAACTCGAATTATCAGAAATAAATGATTTATTTAAAAAAATTCTGCATTATCATATATTTAAAGTTTTGGTAATAAATGGAGCGAGTAATCCAAACGTCTACACGTACAATCCATTTGAAAATTATGGTTGTGGAATCGTTTACACTAGGACTATATCATACGGGAAATGTCTTAAAGTAAATATTACAAAATCATTTTTTCACAAACCTTTAACAGGACTCAGAAAGTGCACATTTAAAGTGGCTTTTAATAATGCGTCCCCATTCGTTATCATTCCTAATAATGATCAAAAGAAAAGGAAACTTATTGGAGTAGAACAATACGTTTTGCAAACTTTAAGCGAATTGGAACAATTTAACGTTACCTATACCCACCAATTTAATTCTGAAGGAGGTTCTCTTATAGAAGATGATATGATAGCTTCTGGTCCTATGAGATTAATTCAGAAAGGTGATGCTGACATAATAATGGGAGGATTAATTTTGAGGCCTAAAAGAATAGAAGCTTTTAGTTTCTTATGTGGACACTATTCTGACTATGACGGACTTATAATTTTAGTCAAAAAAGCAGGCTTACTACCGAATTTGAAAAATATTTATATAGAGTTTGATGCAGTGGTTTGGATATTATTAGGCGTAGCATTCATAATATTTTTTGTGGTTTTTGTTGTAAAATATCATACAAAAGATAAACTTGGATTAATTTTAATTATGTGGGACATTCTTTTACTACACGGTGTCACATTAGGTAATAAGCTAAAGTACAGGTATTTCATATTTATTTGGATTATTTTTGCTTATTTAATTAATATACATTACCAATCAAAACTGTCGAGTATTACAACAAAGCCTATATACGAATATCAAATTTCTAAAGAAAACGATCTGGCTCTCTATGATATTAAGCCATGTATAAGCACTTTTCTAAACAAACATTTTAAAGTCACATTGGGACATGAGTTAGACGTGGGAAACCGTGAAGAATGTGAAACTATGTTGCAGAGCATTACGACAGTCAGTCAAGCCCACGACAAGTATACTATAATTTCTTATCCTTTTTATAATCGAAATAAGCAGAACTTTATTGACGAATATGGAAATCCCACTATCTATGCGTTCGAAAAACCAATTAACAAGATTATACCTGCTATATACTTTTACAAGGGATTCCCTATGCTTAGCCAATTACAATCGCAAGTTTTTCGTATTATGGAGAGTGGTTTGTTTGATAAGCATTTGAGAGATTTGTCAAGCGAAGATGTCAAAAAACAAAATTTTCCTGAAACACGCTTTCGGCTTCATCTTATTATCCCTTGGCATATTCTTGCTTTTGGTCTAAGTCTGGCAACCGGATGTTTTGCAGCTGAAATAATAATATATTTTATTAGAGAAAAGATCAGAAACAAAGTCTTCACATTCGTAAATTAAAGTTTTCACATTTGAATCACTCGAGTATTATAAGGATTAAAAATAATTTTACTATTATGTGAAAATACAAAAACAGGGTAGAAAATGATTCTGAATTTTTGTTTGAATTCTTTTAAAACTAAAGACAAGACTTGTCACTGTAATATATGTGTTTTAGGGTAGTTAGTTGTAAGTATCGCATTACCGCAAGTGTCAATTACATTGCTATGTTGCTTACTCTTTCGAATTAAACCGCTAAGCTGAACAGACGTGTGTTATTGTGCTCCCCTTACTCGGTAAAACAGAAAACTTTGAATTGAGTTCCAGTAACTGGTAGTTATATTATATCGAACGACTCGAACAACACTTCATCTTTAACACCGGTTATACCGTTACAACAGTAATTTGCGGTTTGAGTCCTTGAAATGTTAAGTGTATGCTATGATCCATAGATCTATCACATACATCCTTGATTAATAATTAAAATGCAGTTGCGTCGTCACCCTTTTGGACTAAGATGGAATGCCTCGTTTCTAGTAAAAAGGGTCTCCGGTTCTCTACATCCACCATACGAAACACAACAGCCTTTAGCTGCTATTATACTCTGGTGTTCCGTGAGAACGTGGTTCTACCCCGGTTGAGCCGACTCATTCGTGATACAAGTAACATAGCTGCATCGTGGCTCTACCATAAAAAAAGTTCATGATTGACAGAGCTAATGAAATACTAAGGCTCTTTCAACCATGAAGGAACTACTATAAAACTAAAAAAATATTGTAATAAATGTATACCAAAATTTAACTTCAAATTTAAATATTTAAAGACCTTTTTTATTTACCTTATTTCACATTTGTATAACAAAATAACAAATCTCTTATTCGTCAGTCGTCTTTAATGTTCACATACAATGACACGTTCTAACTTAACTACTTTTGACTGAACTAAATGAATCAACTAATTGATTGAATCACAATGTTGTATGGGAAGTACACGCTCTCACAGAATACCAGTGTAAAGAGCAATATAATGCTGCTGTGTTTCGTTTGGTGTGTATAGAAAACAGAGGAGACCTCTTTCACTGTGAAATAGGAGGCACTACATCTTAGTCCTCAAGATTTACGCATATGCATGTTGATTCTTTATCGAAGATAGAACAGATGTAGATGTCTATGAGCCACAGCATCCACTTACGATGAGGTGGGCTGGTTTTGTCACCATTTTTTATAAAAAAAATATGTTGCCACTTCCTGGAACTTCCCGCTTTGTTAGATCTCAAAACGCTCAACAAATATTTTTACGAACTAATAGTTAACCCATTACATCAAAAACGATCCGAGTAGAAATTTCGAAGTTTATAAAAAAAGCAGACAATACTACACTACTATGCTACTACTATAGTTAAAAGTGATGATAATAATTCATTAGATTCGCTTGCAATATGGCTTTAACGGATATCATAGAATGGTTGGAGGCTAACGATTTAAGGGTCAATCTACAAAAAAACAAAATTTATGCAATTTAGGTCATACAGGTCATCTAAACAACACTAATATTCTATACGAAAATAACAAAAGTGATGACGTAAATAACTTTAAATTTATGGAAGTAAATATTAATACACATCTGAACTAGAAGGAGCATATTGATGTCGTTTGTAAAAAACTTCAACTTTTTGCTTTTGCTTTAAAAAGTGTAAGGCAAAATATATCAATTGAGGCTTCTCTCACCGCGTACCACGGTTACGTATCTATGGGATATTGCTTTGGGGTGCTGTTGAGGTAGAAAGAACACTTTTAGTTCAAAAACGATGCATCCGTGCCTTTGGATAGTTGTAAACTTTACTTTAAAAATATTATATTCTTCCATTACCTTTTTTATACATTAGAGAAGCCTGTCCTTTTGTCAAATTATTCCCAAAGTATTTTAAATTTTTTAATCGACGAGGTTATTTTTACTTTTATTGTCGGTTCGTCCAGTGTAGTAGTATTAGCGAAGGGAATGAACTTCGCATTAACACCGCGAAAAATCCCATACGAAGAAATTATCTGTAGTGTTGAGGATAGTCTGTTTAAGAATAATATCGGTAAGGAGGATTTGGAGGCCATACATCAAGATATTTCGTCCTTGTTACGTCGTAGTTCAGTGCCGAAATCAAACCTTCCTAAAGACGAATTTACAGCGCTGATTAATTTACGGAACGGACCAGAGCTCACGACTTTGCGCAGATAAATTCTACGGTAATAATGGACACGCCAGAGTTTAATTTTAAAATACAACAACCTTATCCGACGAAAGTACATCTAAATAGGTCAAAACATAAGCCACAACTAACATGGTTAAAACAACTAGCGATTTAAATAAAGAAATACTCCAAAAAATTAAATCTCGACGTGAATTCGCTAATACCATCATGTACCAAACCACCGAGGTTGTATGGGTTACCGAAGATACACAAACCAAAGGCTCATAGTAAGCTGGATCATTTCACCGACTAACAAGCTGGCACAACACTTAGAAGAGAACATACTAGAGCACACACAAAGGATTCGTATCATTTTGTTAGTGAGATAAAAGACTTACATCTCACTTAAAAGAAACTATGGTCGGTGTTGATGTTCAGTCACTATTTACATGCCTACCTATTGAAGACTGCATCTCAATTGTAACTAGGAAGCTAGAAGATAACAACATGCCTGCTGAATATGCAGTATTACTCAAACACAAACCTGGCTAAGTATTGTGGAAGGAAGAGTTCCACAAGCAAGTAGATGATGTGGCGATGGGCTCACCTGTGTCTCCCATAGCCGCCGACATATTCATGGAGCAATTAAGGGTATGTCATTTATGCCAGTTATCAAAGAAAAGTAATATAATATATGTGGGTCCATACAGATCTATAATAACAGAAGATATCGGAGACATGGTCATGGCTGACTTATATGGACCGTTGGCATCAGGTATCTTTGGATACACTTTCATATTTGTTATACAAGATTCATTTAGTAAATTTATCAAATTATATCCTTTAAAACAGTTAACAGAAAAGTCTGTTTTAACGAAAGTAAAGCATCTTGTTGAGATTATAAAATCCAAAGCAATAATGACAGATAATGGAAAGCAGTTTATAAGTAATCATTGGAAACGATCAATGAAAGAACTAAATATAAAACCTATATATACCACAGTAAGAAATCCTAGGCCAAATACAACAGAGCGAGTAAATAGAGAGTTGAGCAGGTTATTCAGGACACTTTGTCATGCTAACCACAAAGATTGAACAATAATATAATTCATATCATAACAGTACAGGCTTCACGCCATGTGAGATTCTTTATGACGAGTCTAATGAAATGTCTTTCGACAAAATAATATTTAATAGTAAAAACAAACATAATGTCGAACAAATTAGATAACAAGTGCGAAAGAATTTAATAGAGGCAAGTCGCATTAGAAACGCAAAATTTTATAAGCGAAATAGACTAATGAAATATCACATTGGCTATTTAGTAAAAGTTTCAAGATCTAGTAGATCAGATGCAGATAACAAAGTTATGAGTAAGTTTAATTTGGCGTATGAAGGGCCTTATATAATAGCAGCCGTATCATTTGACAATGTATATACTTTAGCAAACCCAGAAACAAATGAAATTAGAGGAAATTTTAATGCTATTCATTTATTAAAATATTTTAAATAATAGTTTTGGTTTATATACGTAATAGAATAGAATAGTTTAATAGAATAGAATAAGTCATTTATTGTGCTAGTTGTAGGTTTAAGAGATTTAACACTATAAAAATAATTAAGTATCACCACAACCTGCCTAGATAAGGCTTACAATATTATTAAAATTATGGAACTTAAAACATCATCTCATTATTCATTAAATCAAATCAAATAACACGGATAACAAAGCATAATGTCATACAATGAATTATTTTAACAAAAGTGGATTATAAATAATAATATCAAAAGTACAATGGTATTATACCAGTATAATCTAAGTCTATGAATGGAATATTGATATATCAAAATACATGTAAGCTTATAACTAAAACGTAGTAATTTGAATACTCTTTGCTTAAAACATAATTCAGAAAATATTTCAAATGTCAATTAATTTAAAATGTAAGTTTGTAGCTCAAATAATCTTTTAAGGAATAAAAACATATATATATATATATAAGTATTTATTCTATATATATATAGAATAAATACTTTAATATAATTTGGTCTCGTGGTGGCCTTTTGAAAAATAAATTTAGAATTATTAAAGTTATGAACAAGATACAAAACAATTAAAAATAAGACAAATGATATAATAATTATATAAATAATTATCTGGAAATATTGATTATAAGACAATTTTGTAAAATATTTTTATTGAATAAATTTGGGGAGTTCGCTCAGGGTGAATGACTCAATCAAATTTATCCTGTGGGTGTGTAGCCATCTGATTTCAACTCATATTAAAAATACTGTGTATATAAAAACAACATTGCTGAATTAATATTTTAAAGACTTAAAATGTTGGTCAAAAACTAAAGAGAACCACTATATTAACAACATAATTTACAATAAGTTTAATAAGATAACGATTTATGGTTTATCGCATTGGGATAGATGTGGTTGAAGGGGTGTTGGCGGCGGCCATTCCCTGGGCTAGGGGGAAATGAAAATATATACTGAATTGTAACAGATTGAAAGAGGAAAGAACAGATACATATAAGTTTTATTTTGAGTGTAGTGCATATGCCCTCAATATAGTAAAATTTTATATCAAGGACTTCACTGTGTGGGTCATTAACATAAACTTTGGGGGTGGATTGTGACGGCCAAATATTATTATTAATAATTAAATTCAATATAAAGGGCATCAAAACTAGTCTTTATATATATATATATATATATATATATATATATATATATATATATATATTAAACAATAAAATTTCATTAATAACCATAAAGTGAAGATAAATACATTTCAGACATTAGACAAATAATATAGTAAATCAAAGGCAAAATATTGTCTTTCAGAATAAATAAATTTATTTAAAAACTAAAGATTTAAAATATGATAAATAATAGATATACAAGGCGAAAATATTATAAAAATAAAGATAAATAACATTTATAATATAATTAGAAAATTGTCTAAGTCTTAGAAGGAGTTCATGTATAATACAATAGTAGAATCGTGGGTTGAAGTCCTATATATTAATGACTTATGAAAGTAAGGTCTATGATACAAAAGCATTATTATAGAAGGTCACTTTGATGCATAAGCATTATATGGGGTGGTCGGGTGACCGACTGCTCTTAGTACTGTAGCAAAATGACTAGTCCTTATCAGGGACTTGAAAAGGAATATTATGGTGGCGTCTATGCTGCTTCACGAGCGATTGGTCCGAGGTAAACTTTGGTTCGGTAATCGATGTGTCCTAGACATATCATCTTAGTGACGGTGGTAAGTGGGTTTGTTGTAGAAATATGGCTTTCCCGTGGACATCGCACACCCATCCCGTTTGTGGGCGGCGTCGTAGCGCATAGCGATACGTCGTCTATCTTTCGGATTTGGATGAGTGTGTTTGGTAACACTTTTAAGTGTAACAGGCATACTCAACTTCATGTCTTAGAGCATTAGCGCTATGATACGTGGAGTTTTGTTCACTTGCGTCTTAGTAGCGTGCTACTATGATACGTTGGTGATATTTTTTAGTTAACAACAATACAAACTTTGTTACTAAAGTCGATAGGGATCGTGTGGGTGTGTTGTGAGGGGGCGCCATCCGTATGATAGTTGCATTGATGCGCACTGCTTCTTGCGGTATTGCGTCTTGTGATGGATCTGCATTGACATGCGCAACTTCGGTCGATGTTTGTGCTTACGCACTAACAAGGGGCCAAGCTTCTTTTACTGGTTCGCCAGTTATTTTGCTGTGGACTACGGTCCAGTTCCCGAATTAGCGTTCCCTCTGGGGGGGAGTGCATCAAAATGGTTGGCGCTCACCGCGCACGGCGTGTGTGGAGCCGTCCTCTACATTTTTTTAATAAATGTAGGAGAGCAAAGCCCTTGTATCGGGTATTTTGTATAAATATATTGTGAGACTTTTCTAAGCGGGAAGGGATAAATAATAATTAATTAATAATGTAAACCTGATACAAGTCGAATAGGGACGTTTTATGTTTTTAACCTTTCTCGAGCCCTGTCTTCGTGAACGGGGTTCACTTAGTTTATAAGGCACTACCAACAACTTTCAATTACTCTAGTGATTATTCATTCTTCCAAAAGACACCTAAAAGAACTAAGTTACTAAAAAACACAACGTAAATAAGGGTCCAAACTAAGACGATCACGCTAAAAATATCACAAACGGCTTATTATCAAACATTTAGGAAGATAATTTAGAAATATCAAAACATATCTTATTTATCTTGGTCACATATATATAATTTTATTGACAAGGTGTAAATTAATTATATATAATATATTTAATATATCATAATATATTTATTTATAGAGGGGGGTGAGCGCTACAATTACATGAACAATATACTTTTTATTCACACATTGACCCATTATTTCTGAAAGGATGATACCGACTCCCTGGCATGCTCGCTCAGTCTCGTCTACACCAGACCGGTACGCGGTATACATGCCATGTGTAGTGTACCATCAGCATCCTTCACCTTGCGTTTCGACTTATTTACACATAATACATCTATTCCTCCATCATAAATCATATTGCATACTTCATCCATCTTATCAATCATTGTTCTACATACATTCAGCGTAGCCAGACGGGCTTCTGCAATCCACTTTTCGCCCCTCCGGGAGACAGAACGTGACGGATGGTGGACCTCGTCGCCAGTTTTCCTGCCAGAGACTCTTGCACCCCTGCCCCATTAAAGGTTTTTGTTGTCTCATATTGCAAAATTAGGGGATGGTATATTTTACGCCACTACCATATGGCAAGGAGCCGAGTCTGTTCTTTCGGCTTTGTCGCTCGTATAGTACCACCCAGGGGGCAAATGTGGGGTAGGCTTAGGGTTACGTGGTCACAGCCTATGGACGCGAGCAACTCACCCCCTCTGGAATAATATTTCAATAATTTACATATGGCAAATTTTTGGCACGAGTATCATCATCTGTGAATTTAATTACGCGTCTTTTTAAAATTGTGATCAGCCGCGCGGAAGAGAATATGGCTCATAAAGTTTAACGACTTACAAGTGAACAGTTTAACTTGCTTGTTTTACTACCGTTCCCATAAAATTTATAAAATCCTGCATAATGCTGCAGTAATGATATTAAAGCTAAATTTAAAATTAAAATAGCCAGTCATTTTAAAGATGAGTTGTGATAATTTGATTTGAAACACGTTTTGAAATAGAAAAAGCAACTGAAATTATTTGTACATTTTGTGAGGAATTATCATCATTACAGCCACACTTCATAAGTATACTGCTGAGCATATGCATAGCTCCAAGAATGCTATAAAACACGGCTCTGAACAATCTGCATCCATAGACTTTCTACATGTCTTGGCAGGTTATCACTCCATCTAGTGGGAAGCCGCCCCGGACATAGCTTACAAGTAGGAAGCTGCCACTTGAAAACCTTTCTTCCCCATCGTTTGCCGGTTCTTTGAGCTATATAGCAAGCCCTTTGTCACTTTAAGTAATTCATACGTTGGGCTTCGTTAAATAATTATTTCCTCTAATCCCGTGAGTAAATATGTCATTAAAATGAACTTAATTAAAGCCGTGGTAGTTCAGGTGCTAAGTGCTTGCTGTAAATTTCACTGTATGCAAGCAACCCGGCTTCGATCTCCGCCGCGCCTGCACCATTGAAATTGTAAATTGCGGGTTTGAGTGCTGATTTATTATGTGTCCGGACGCAAAGGAAAAAATCGTGACGTGCACGTCTGAGAAGTCGAAAAAATATTTTGAAGGAATGTGCCGTTCGGCAACTTGCAGCGCGGCGGAAATTTTTTTTTGTATTTTCTTTGTTTCTTTTCTTTATCTTGTTCTTTTCGAGGAGGCCTGTAAAATATAGGGGCAAACGATGAAGAAAAATTAATTAACAAAAATCTCAAACATTCTGTCCTTTTTATCTATTAAAATTTAAATGCGTGGTAACGCATTATTCTTATTATGATTATCATTCTTATATATCTAACACCTACACCTATTTTAGGTTGTTAATTTAATCGCACACAGATGAGCGCGCGTACGCGTAGTTGTTGTCCGTAAATCACATTTAATTTAGGATAATTTCAAATTATTTACTCATATTTTCAAAAACTGCGATAAAAGTATATCATTATTTATTTTATTTAACTACAAAATTTGGCTATTATTTGAAAAATAACCCTGTATTATGTCCAACAGCTGGGAACCGGCATCTTGTATTTAAATATGGGCTCTCTCCTAATATATTTATATAGGCTATATCTTTACTTTACTTTCTCAAATGCTACTTAACCTGTGACATATGTGATACCAGCGGTGAGCTCAAATCAACACATAGCTGAGTTACAGAAAAGTTTGTTTCATTACTATTGTTATACATAGGTTGGTATGTTTTTAAGCTAAGTTTATGATGATATTTTTGTGCATATTTAACAGCCATGGTTGAATTGAGACCCCCAGTACAACTACACTATCAAATGTGCTTACATTTATTAGTATTTAAATAAGAGTATAAAAATTTATTGTTAAATTATCTTTTCCTACTGCGAAGAAATTCTGTAGATTCGGCACGTGTTTAGGATCAGTGTGTAAACTAACAAAAGTGTTCAGGCAGATGTAGTGATTTGATTGACTATTATTATTACTAATCTCATGTCTATCGCAAATAACGCCACAGGTACCACAAAATAATCAAGAGCTGATGTTAATGTTGAAATAATTAAACATTTTTGGGTTGGCAATAATATACAAGTAAAATAAATGCCGGTAAACATTTGGGCGGTAGGCCTAAAACGGTTTTATTAATGACGACTTAATAGCAGCGTGGACAACGCTTCATTTGTTTTTGCCTTTTGTTTTGTTTTCATAATAATTTGTCTACGTAAAGTAGACAAAAGGGTCACATCAATCAAAATTTTCATCACGCTCATTACTCGCAAGTTTGCTGAAGTTAATATTATAAAGAACAATGGCCATTTTGGATAAGGAAAAAACTTAAAGTATACACTTGCTTGTAAATACTTTAAGGGAAAAAACATAAACTGTTACCGATATGAGACTTTTACGAATATAATTAATGGATATCGTCAGTTTATATTTAAAAGCCGGGGAAATATATATAAACCCCATTAAAAATATAATTTTGCCTCTCAGGTCGCTGTATTAACTATGTTTTTATCAAACCGTAACGAGGGCATCCACGACTTCTTCTGACATAGGGCGGTGCCACTTAAAAATGAGGAGTAATGATTTGCATATTTCATAGCGGTGAAGTTAATTTGTTTGAAAATGTAGAATTTAATGTTTCTTTCTTTATTATATTTTACTTTAATTAGATTAAAAATAAATAAATAAAACCACAGATATTCATAAAAGTAGAAAATTAAAAAAAGTTAAATATGTGCAAAAAATTGAAGAGAAAACCACGAAGACATTATTTTGTAGGTTACTATCGCGTTCACCTCGTTTTAGAAAATCGAAAAACCATCCGATTTAGATAATTTTTTAAATCTTCATTATTACGGCGGATTTACGAAAAAAATTACAACAATAAAAAAATAAAACTTAATATAAGTTTTAATTTATATTATGTTTTCAAGGCTTTAAATGTTCATGAAAATGCACTCAATCACGTATAATTGTTGATAACTTTTTTAAAAATAATCAAATGAAGTTGTTATATTTATAATAAAATAAATTAAGAAACAAATATAATTAAAACATGTTTGTTTATCAATGTTTTATTTTGGTTTTTATTTAGTATAAGATCGAGCGATGCGAGCTCAGGACTTAGGGCATCCTGACTCGGAAAAAAATTAAAAAATGTTTGTTTATTAATTTTTTATTTTGGTTTTTATTGAGTGTAAGATCGAGCGATGTGAGCTCGGGACTTAGGATATCCCGACTCGGAAAAAAAATGAAAAAATGTTTGTTTATTAATTTTTTATTTTAGTTTTTATTGAGTGTAAGATCGAACGATGCGAGCTCGGGGCTTAGGCATATTCGCTCGCACACTTGACTCCGCCATCTCCTTCTAACCTAATTTGTCCGAGTCGGGATGCCCGATGCCCTTCCCGAGCTCGCTTCGTTTGATCTTACACTCAATAAAACACCAAAATACTATATTTTATAATTATTTAGATTCTCTTGAGCGTTTATAATAACATTTAGTCAGAAAACCATATAAAAACTTTAGGTGAGATAAAAAATTAATAAACAAATGTTAAATAAAACTATTATTTCGGATTTTATCGCGTTTAATTACTTTAATTTGTGTGTGTTATTATCCCGCGTTTCGGGTGCTTTAGCGCCCATGGTCCGGGGGAGACTGAGATATGTGACGTCCCAATGTCATAGGTGTCAGTTTTTTTTTTTTGGTCGTACGTAAATCGGACCAAAAATTAATGTGAAAAAACTGAAGGTGCCGGTAACTATGACGTTGGGACGTCAAACATTGTCCCCCCCCGTGACCATGGGCGCTGTAAGCCCCGAAACGTGCGGGTAATATAAATTTAAAGTAATTAAACGTGTTCCGTAAATATAGTGTGTATTCAATGTGTAGTGTTCGCGTAAATTTAAGATACAAATGTTATTCAATTTTTTTTTTGTTATAAAGTGTTGCAAAAATGTTTGTGTGTGTGTGTGTGTGTGTGTGTGGCGTGTGTGCGTGTGCGTGTGCGTGTGCGTGTGCGTGTGCGTGTGCGTGTGCGTGTGCATGTGCGTGTGCATGTGCGTGTGCGTGTGCGTGTGCGTGTGCGCGTGCGCGTGCGCGTGCTCGTGTGCGTGTGCGTGTGCGTGTGCGTGTGCGTGTGCTTGTGTGTGTGTGTGTGTGTGTGTGTAATGTGTGTGTGTGTGTGAGTGAGTGTGTGTGTGAGTGTGTGTGTGAGTGTGTGTGTGTGTGTGTGGGTGTGTGTGTGTGTGTGTTTGTGTGTGTGTGTGTGTGTGTGTGTGTGTGTGTGTGTGTGTGTGTGTGTGTATGTGTGTGTGTGTGTGTGTGTCTGTGCGTGTGTGTGTGTGTGTGTGTATGTGTGTGTGTGTGTCTGTCTGTGCTCATATATTTGATCTGAGTTAATACCTTAATCATGAATAACTATTGAAGAGATTTTTGCATACTTCAGTTTTATAGTTTTCTCTCTTTTTCGTAAAAATATCAATATTGTCAAAAAATTATTATATCTGCAACACATCCGGTTTATTGGTGAGTTTTTGGTATATTTCGTATGAGAGTGAGAGATGAAAAATAATTTAGTGTGTCTAGTACGATATATGGGTGTGGAGAAATTGACAAGTCCAAGTAAATGCGAATTATCTAGGCGGCCGTGAATGAGATCATATAATGTCATTTGATCAAGCAATTTTCTTCTGTCTGCTAATGAAAGGAATTTATAGAATATACATCTTTCTTTGTATGTTTGATGTTGTTCTTTAATTTTGTAGTCCATAAACTTCAAAAAAATTTTTTTGCAATACTTCTATTTTGTTAATATACGTATAGTATTGTGGACACCATATGTTGCTACCATACTCTAATATACTGCGAACGTAGGCATAATATAATACTTTACAGGGTAAGTTATTGAAAGGTTGGCATGTACGTATTAAGAAGCCTAAGTTTCTATATGCTTTATTTGTGATGTAGTCAATATGATTACTAAATGTAAGCTTGGAATCAATAAGATACCAAGATCTCTCTGTTTTTTGAATTATTGATCCGTTCATTTTGTATGCATATTCAACAGGTTTAGTTTTGCGTGTAAATGTGCAAGTTTGACATTTCTTGACATTAACTGTGATTCGATTATATTTGTAATAATGGTGAACCTGTTTAAATCTTCTTGAAGCTTATGGCAATCATTTAAATTGTTAATTTTAATAAATATTTTTTTGTCATCTGCATACAGCAAGAATGAGGAGTGTTTAAAGCATGTATATATATCATATAGATAGGTGTTATACAGGAGGGGCTCTAAGTGAGACCCTTGTGGCACACGAGATGTAATTTTTATAAAATTTGATCTGTGTCCTCCTACAACTACTGCTTGGGAACGATTTTTTAGGTAAGACTCAATCCATCGCAAAAGGTCCCCGTGTATTCCTAGTATTTTAAACTTACGAAGCAAGATGACGTGATCCACGCGGTCGAAGGCTTTTTCGAAATCCGTGTAGATCACGTCAACCTGACCCCCGCCATCCATATGATTGATAGTCTCTGTGATAAAATGTGTTAGGTTACTAATAGTTGATCTGCCTTTGAGGAAACCATGCTGAGATTCTGGTAAACCTCGACTTAAGGTCGGGTAAATGTAATTTAATACTAATTTTTCGAATATTTTCGCGAATATATTAAGTATAGATATAGGTCTATAATTTTCAACTTTAGTACGGGTTCCTTTTTTAAATATGGGTACTACATGAGCTTCTTTCCAGATGTATGGGAAATAACCTTCCTGAAGAGATCTATTGAATAAAATGTGAAGAGGCTCAGACAATGACTTAGCACATTTGAATATAAATATAGGTGGGATTTTGTTACTACCCGGTCCCTTTTTTTACATCTACTTTCTGTAGCGATTTAAAAAGATCTGCCTTGGAAACCCGAAAGCAATGTAAATGTCGGTCGTTGCTACTAGAAGGTATAGGTAATGCAACATCAGGATATGAAGGAGCAGGCGGGTTAAAAACACTTTTGAAAAATGAACTGAAGACTTCTACAATTGCTGGGCCTTCGCTATGCGTTGTATTTTTATACGACATTTTATTTGGATAAGAATAAGTATTACCACCTTTTGATTTGATAAAAGTCCAGAAACATTTAGAGTTATTCAGTATGGCTTGTTGAGTAGTATCCAAATAATTATTATAACATTGTTTATTATAAACTGACGCACGCTTACGTAATAAAGATAATTATTACTTTTTTATTGTTTTATCTCCGGTCTCTGTCGTCCTCTGAGGTCACGACAGGCAGCTTTAAGTAAATTATTATTTACTTAAAGCTGTCTGTCGTGACCTCGGATAACGGACCTAGAAAAAAAAAGACAAAGCTCTCTCATCGATAATTCCTTTGTCCTGCTGGGAACATAATCCGGGTTATCGCGGGAGTGTTATGGTTAAATTGAAAACTTGTCGACCAATTTCGTTCACGACAATACTTTTTATTGTTAATCATAAATGTTTAACAATCTGAGGTTCTTAAAGGATAATCGTAATAATTACTTTTAAAATAAAAACAAATTAAAATCAATTTCTTGTCAATGAGGGTTAATAATCTTCCGCTCACTTGATGTCGCTTGTTGGAACTGAGGTGAATTTTTTTGTTACACAATATCATTTAATTAAGAATTTAGTTTTAAATAAAAACTTAAGAGTTTCTGTAGTATTGTAATAATTACTTTTTTGCACATTTATAATTTTTTTAATTATTCTATGTTTCGGAACATTAATTTCTAATCTAATTAAAACAAAATATAACTAATAATACGGAAAGTAACATTAACTCGTACATTTTCCTAATAAGTTAACTTTCTCGCTATAAAATATTTTTTTATAAGATATGGTGATAAACGAGCACACAGTCCACCTGATGGTAAGTGGTTGATGTGGTCCATAGACATCTACATCTATCCTCGATTAAGAATCAAAATGCAGATGCGTTGTCACCCGTGGGGACTAAGATGGAATGCCTCGTTTCCAGTAAAAAGGGTCTCTGGTTCTTTACACTCATCATATTAAACACAGCAGCATTAAGCTACTATTTTACGCTGGTATTCAATCATCTCTCCCTGTCAAAAATGTTACCTGATTCTAAAGTTGTGCCGCCCTGATGGTAGAAAAAGTAGTCGATGACCTTATTGGTAGCGATATAGGGGAGTATAGGTGGAAGGACTTCTTCCTTGAAGTCCGTCTGGGTAGATATCATTTTTTGGACTATTTCTGCCGCCAAGCAGATCGTGCACTGTTGTGCCAGTACCCCGAGCACGAATAATAAATGTGTTAATTAATTTAAAACAGTTAATTAACAAAATACTGCTTGTATAATTATTTACGGAGGAACATTTTTATGTTTATAAAACCATGTTTCACGTCTTATGAATTGTGATTTCCGAACTCGACTTTCTTAAGATAAACATATGACTTCGCACTTCGTGTTGTTTTAATAGTTTTGTATTTTAGATTGGTTTTAGTTAATTTTTGCTGAATTTCATAATGATGTCGTCAAGAACTAGCTACACAGTTTACAATAATAGTAGATTTCATGTAAAAATAAGTAACTATATTAAAACATGACTTTGTATTATTTTTCAGTCTGTGTATTCATTGTCTGTTGATATTGATTCGTTCTGTTAAACAAAGATTATTGTTTATTTCTAGGGAATGGTGATTAACAGAAAGCACAGAATTAGTGCACGGACTACAGTGGTGTATTCAAAAATACGAAGAGCTACGTAATGTGCTCCACAGCCAAAGAATCGAAGTCTCGGAGTGAAAAAAAGTAGCGAAAAGTAAGTTCTAGTTTTATTGTTCTAAAACCTTCAATACAAATCAAGAGCGCTTAGATAAAGTTTTAAATGCATAGTTCATTTCATGAATTTTGAGTTCACTGTCGTTTTATTTGGTTTGCTTAAGGAGTGTGGAGTGATTTAAATAAAGAAGTGGCCAAAAATGAATAAAGCTGCTCATAGCATTCATTAAAAATATTTCTCACATACTAAGAGAACAGGGTGCTTTAACATAAATAGAACTTTAGCAGAAATCAACTGACAAACTTTCATTTTAACATGATAATGTGATGACTTTACACTTTCTCAATGAAAATATATAATTCAGAAAAAATATGTATATTTGAATATAAATAACTTCAGTGTAAGACTAATAACTTATTATTTTACAGCCTATGTGGTTACTGGTTACCTATACAAAATTAATAAAACAGTGATACCTGCAGAGCTACATACAGATTTAATGATTATACCACCTGAAATTCCTGCTATTGGTATGTCTTCAACTACACATGATGTAAGTACCTACATTTTTACTTAAATAAAATTAATAATAATAATTACTTAAAATTCAAGTTATTCATTATATCTTTTAACCTTTAAATATTTTCAACGATATAATAAGGAAATAACTATGAAAGAAATATAAAAAATTGTGTAAAAAGTTTAAATTTTTCAATCGATCTTTTTCAGATGATGAAGACTAAAAACACTCCTGGCTGCAGCAAGAATCCAGTACTTATCTCCAACCAATCCTAGATTCCTAACGCAACCTACATCCTTAACACATCGCAGATCCCAACAGCACTAAAATCTACTACACCAAAGAAATATCCAACTGTTCTCAATAGGCACTTACATTTTCGCGCCGTCAACCCAAAAAAAACATTCAGATCATTAGAATAATGTTATTTTTAAGTGAGAAGAACATAGAACGATAATAAGCAAACAAAGGATGTTTGTAGAATTAAAACAAGAGAGAAGACGTTGAGCTTCGTCAACATGATACTGAGCTGCAGTTTCGAGCTCAGTGTGATAACATATATTATAATAATCTGTACTTTTTTATTGTCCATGTTTTAAATAAAATGTCTCCTTGAAATTGTTGAAGTACTTTTTTATTAGAATTTAATATTAATACCGATAAATATAGAAAATACTTATCATCTAAAGTCGTAATCCCAAATAACAAGTCAAAACATAAATTCAAACTCTGTATTAATTCATTCCAGCTCTGTACATATACAACACAGTAGAGAATTAAATTTTGGATTCAATAGAAACAGAAATAGATTTTTAAAATTTAATATACATTATTAATAGTACTTATTAAAAGTCATTCTTATGTTTAATTTACCCCTATTTCGGAAGAAACCTGTGTCCAGGAATGAATTAGCACAAAACCCTGCTGGAAATTAAAAACAAAATGTTCACAATCATGTATTATGTTGTTTTACAATTAACTATACAAATCATATTTGAAATAGTTTAGTAGCGACTATCTCATTCCCAGGGGTTATTGTCATCCATAAATTTCTTATAATACATATTATATTCATACGTGGTACAGCCATGCTGTAGTTATATTAGATGTATAGTTGTAGCACGAATAGGTCGGCTCGACCGGGGAAGGACCACGCTCTCACATAATATCAGCGTGAAATGGTAGCTTAATTCTGCTGTGTTTCGTATAGTGAGTGTAAAAAACCGGAGACCCTTTTTACTGGAAACAAGGCATTACATCTTAGTCCTCATGGGTGACAACGCATCTGCATTTTGATTTGTAATTGAGGATAGATGTAGACGTCTAGGGGCCGCAGCAACAACTTACCATCAGGTGGACTGTGTACACGTTTGTCACCCTACCCTATAAAAAATCCATTTTTAAATTTAATATTTGCTTAATATTTTTTGAACTTGACAGTGGACTACATATATATTATAAAATACAGCGGGCACACTTGGCAGGTGGGTTGTCAAACGCAGTTTAATTTTTTAATTGTTATTGCGAGGAGACTGCTGCCCATCTCGAATAAGGTAGTGGACATTCTTTTACCGTTAACCTTAGAACTTGCACTTTAAATTATCATTCAAGAACTCGTCAATTTTATAATAAAATTTGTCTATATTCATTACTTAAGCACTTTTTTTAAATTTAAATAAGTTCATATTTTTTATTGTATCAGGTAGTTTATCATAAATTCGTGGGGCAATACCAAAAAAGCTTTTTTTCATTAGTAATGTTTTATGTATTGGATTCTTTCTAATTATATTCGTGGTGAAATAATATGCGGAAATGTGATCCATCAATACAACCAATTGTCGTAAAGCGACGGTTAAAAACTAAAGAACCTAACCTAACAACAACGAAACAACCAAAAAAAATAATTTATTTAAAATTTTAAAAGATAAAAATATATGAAAATGATGATGGGGTTTCAAACTAAAAGCATCACGGAGTATGCACAGGCTATGCCTGTGGTAGGTGCGCAGCGCCTGATCTAGGCACACGCAGCGTCTGGAGCAGGTACACGCAGCGCTTGAAGTAGGCAAACACAGCGCCCGGAGTAGGCACACACAGCGCTCGGAGTAGGCACACGCAGCGCCCGGAGTAGGCACACACAGCGCTCGGAGTAGGTACACGTCTGGAGCAGGTGGAGGCGTAGGCGTGGCTAGGCGACGACTTCAGGTGAAGGCGGATCCCGGGGCAGTGCGGATAAGTCCTTTAGGAGATGCTTCTAGTATGAAAGCTGAAGCGAGACTTGCTTTATTAGCCGATTATCGGCTTTTATACTTTTTTAGAGAGCTCCGCGTTCGACGACGGATTTGTGAAAAGAACGGGAAATTATTTAAATTAAAAGCAAATTTTTGTAAATGGCCAAGAAGAAAAGAGTATTTTTGTGGAAGTTTTGAAGCAAAAACATCAGATCGGTAACGAATTCGAATAAAAATTGCCATGACAACCAGATAAACAACGATGTCAAAATATGTCAAATTTTGGTTTTAGGCTCGTAATAGAGCCCCCCCCCCCCCGAACGGGTTCCCGCCTTGTCGTGGCGGGGGGCTTAGTAGCCGTGGCTTGGTCTCCCACGGTGAACAAAGAGGAACCCACGTGGCTGGCCCGAGGTGAAGGGCCGGCCTGAGGTGGCCACTCCGAGTGGGCATGGGGAGCCCACTTTGGATGTGTGCTGGTGGACTGCAGCGAGTGGGGACTCGCGCACCTTCTACCGCTGCAGCCGAGGTGGAGTCGCGGAGGAAGAGGAGTGTTGGTATGGCGATGCGCCACTCGCCCTATTCTTCGCGACTCCAACGGGGCCGCACCGTTGATGCGGTGGTGGTGGGGCTGCGGGGGGAGAAGATTGTCGGTATTGCGAGGCGCCGCTCTCCCTACCCTCCGCAGCCGAATCTTGGTTGGCGGCGGAGCCATAGACCAGATCCGCCGCTGGGGTCGGGAAGGCTAGTACTTCTAAGTGCTCGTTTTTCCTGGCCCCATGGCCTTTGTGCATCGGACGCGGGGGCGTCTGTTGCACAGACGTAATTGGAGGCCGTGGAGGAAGGCGCGCCATGTGTTCTGGTGCGCCTTACCTGGGAAGGAGAACGGGGAGGAATTTTCCTCTCCCGAGGAGGTGCTGCCATGAGGCGGCAGGCGCTAGTAGGGCCGCGGATGTGTGCGAAAGCGTTCCCGTAGCCCTGCCAATATGCGACAAAGGTGGAACACCATGGTGTTTTAGTCGGTGCGAGTCCGACATAACCCGTCCTTGCCCACGCGAGGCGGGTATGCGTAGGCATTTCCCCATGTAAAAAAAAGGCTCGTAATAGAGAAACGGCAAGATTTAAGTGAAAAATGAGATATTATTGATAAAGGAAAAAAGGTAGCGCAACAATGTGCACGAAGCCCGAAATTGCAGAATTACGGAGAACTAAATAAAAGATCGAAAAAGGTAGACTCCATTGACACCGATTGTACAGGAACGGGAGGCAGGTGCTCTTCAATGATTGATTTATTGAACGTTTGTTGGTTATATTTAAGTCGTCTTATTGCTAACAGTGTGTATCAGGTAATAATCAAAATTTAAAACAGACAGATCTTATAACTAATTGCACGACGTGCTGTGATTGGTTGCTAAGAATGACGAGCTCTGATTCGTAGCTAAAAGTTTGGTGTTCCTGTGCGTCGCTAGGCGGCGTTAGAAGTCGCGCCAACATGCCGGCCGCCTTGGAAGCTCCAGCTTCCAATGATGTATCTACGTTGCCGCTTGATTGGAGATACCGCAGGCTGCATTCATGTTGTCGTCCTCTGCTGATGATACAGGCAGAAGGCAGATTTTCGAGAACGCTCGTTGTACAGGACCCGTAGCAGTTTGGATGGTGGCGACACGCGACACGCCGTCTTTTCCGGGGAAAATATGGGTAACTCTGCCCATACGCCATTTAAGGGGTGGTAAATTGTCCTCCTTAATAACGACAAGCGTGTTTAATGCTATGTCTTGACTGTTCGCCTTCCACTTCGTTCTTGTCTGAAGTTCAGCAACATACTCTTGTGACCATCGTTTCCAGAAGTGCTGTTTTATTTGTTCCACTCTTTGAAACCGTTTCAAGCTGTGAGTCCGTGCTTCGGTGAGGTCTCTGCAGGCTGGTGCAGTAAGTGGCCGGCCGATGAGGAAATGAGCTGGACTTAGTGGACGAAGATCATGTGGATCTGAGGACATAGGACTTATAGGACGGGAGTTTAGGACTGCTTCGATCTGTGCCAACACAGTGCTGAACTCCTCGTATGTCAAGTTAGCGGTACCCACGACACGCTTAAGGTGGAACTTACATGATTTTACTCCTGCTTCCCACAATCCCCCAAAATGAGGAGCATAAGGGGGGAATAAATTTAAATTCAATATTGTCAGTTGATAATCTATCAATTATTTGCTTTGAATTTCGCTCTAACATTTTGTTAATCTCTTTCATGGCTCCAATGAAAGTTCTACCGTTATCTGAGAAAATTTGAGCTGGTTTACCTCGTCGTGAGATAAATCTTTTAAGTGCTAATATAAATTCTTGAGCAGCTAACGTACTGACAAGTTCTAGATGAATGGCCCGGGTAACAAAACAAACGAATATGCAAATATAGCCCTTTTCCAATTTAGCTCCCCTTCCTTTGCGATTCAGTACGTTTATGGGACCCGCATAATCCACTCCACATCGAATGAATGGGAAACCAGGTTCTATTCGTTCAGACGGAAGGTTGCCCATGATTGGTGTTAGGGTTTTACCTTTCATTCAAGTGCAGCGAACACATTGGTGGACAACCTTTCTAGCTAGGTTTCTACCCCCTAACGGCCACCAATTCTCACGCACGGTGGCCAATAGCAGCTGGGGACCAGCATGAAGAAGCTCTTTGTGTTGATGTTGAAACAACAATTGTGTGAAGTTGTTTTTACTTGATAAAAGTATCGGGTGCTTCTTGTCGTAATTAAAGTCAGGCGAGTTACTAAGACGGCCACCTACTCTAATTATATCCCTTTCATCTAGAAATATATTAAGCCTAGAAATCGAACCTGAAGTTTTTAAAGGTAAGTTATGTTTTAACTTATCATATTCCATCGGAAACGATTCGCGTTGAACAAGACGCGCTAACGACTGTAAGGAGTGATTCAATTCATCTACTGATAACGGCCCCTGTGTACGATCTTTCTTTGGTGTGCGTAAGTTATGTATGTATCGCAACAGGTAAGCGCCGGCGCGCACGATACGCTGATAAGAACGAAACCTTTCAAAATTAATAATTTTATTCTTTGTTACATCACAAACCATAACCGTTGTCGTTTGTGATTTTAGTTCTGGTAAGTCGGAGTGTGTAGTCGAAGATTGCTGTGACCATGCCGACTCAGAATTTTTTTAAGAACTCAGGTCCGCTCCGCCACAGATTACTGTCAATGAGTACATCAAGACTAAGACCCCGCGAGACCAGATCCGCTGGGTTATTTTTGGTTCCTACATGTAACCATAACGCATTACTTGTTATTTCATTAATCTCCACTATTCTATTTTGAACGAATGTTTTTAACGAATGTGGTGACATACGTAGCCATCCAAGGACAATAGTTGAGTCTGTCCAAAAGTAAATTTTGTGGAAATTAACACGCAATGACTCGATAATTTTCCTATATAATCGTGCGCCTATTAAAGCCCCGCACAGTTCTAATCGGGGTATGCTGACTGGTTTAATTGGTGCAACTTTACTCTTTGCACACAATAATCTAACAGTCACCGATGAGTCATCAGAGTAGGTGCGAACATATGCGCATGCACCATACGCACTCTGCGACGCGTCCGTGAATACGTGTAATTCTATAAACTGTGTGTGTGCGCTCATAACATGACGCGGAATACGTAGGTTATGCAAATATTGAAGTGTGTCAATAAATTTTTCCCAGGATAAAGCAACATCACTGGGAACGGGATCATCCCAATTTATCTTGCACAACCACACTTTTTGCATCAATATTTTAGCTACTACGACAGCCGGTGTTAAAATTCCTAGAGGATCGTATATTTGTGCGATTATCGACAACATTGTACGTTTATTTAGTAAATTCGGTCTAACTACTCGTGTGGTAAAATGAAGTTCATCACTTTTATTATACCAACCCACTCCTAAAGTCTTAGTTTGGGAATGTTCTCCTAATGACAAGTCTTTAGATATGTCGTGGTCACTGATATCAACGTTAAACAACCACTTACGCAACGGTAAACAAGCCGAGTTTAAAGTATTTCGTAACTTCTCACAGGTATCGAGTAAGCTATTTAAATTATTGTCACCTAGGATGACGTCATCAACGAAAAAATCCTCTCGGATAACTCTCGAAACCTACTGATCCTTACATTCCAGCGCAAGCTGACGTAAACATCTCATACTAAGGTATGGCGCAGACGCAGTGCCATACGTCACGGTGTTTAGGCGATATACACGTATTGGGTCCGACGGAAGTTTACGCCATAATATCAATTGTAAATCTCGTTGATCTGGTTGTACAAGAAAATTCCGAAACATTTTCTCAACGTCCGCACAACCCACGTATTTATATTGCCTAAAGCGTAATAAAATGCTAAAAATGTCATTCTGAAGTGGTGGACCAATATGTTGAATATCGTTCAACGACTTAACTGCGCACTGTTTTCGATGTAAGCGCAGCGACCATCGACATCTAATTTGGAAACGACCATGTAAATGATTAAAGTGTCCCATGAATCTGTTGGTTCACCTAACGTTTTAAGGGCACGCAAATTTCTCAAAACAATATCTATTAAGTTCCTAATCTGGGAAGCGGACTCTTTATTTAACGATGGAATTTTAAATAATGCCTTCACATGATTATGAACCAATAGTCGCGGATTATTAAATCTATTCTCTAATAGCTCCCATGCGTGAGAATAGTTGTTAGCCGTAAATTCTAATGCACCTATGACGTGTGCCGCGGTACCGGACAATGACGATTTTAAATAATGAAATTTTTGAACAGGACCTAAATCATCGCGATCATGAATCATACTAACGTAAGAATTTTTAAACTCTAGCCAGCAATCGTATGAACCGTCAAAGGAAGGTATTTTAATATCGGGTAACTTTATGCCTATCAGCTTACATGTTGAAACACTAGACTTGTCAGCTACTTCCTTTCTCAATAAAAGTTTTGCAGAAGCTACAGCACAATAAAATTGATTTTCGAAACAATCTCTCTCTTCCAGCTGTTTTACAAGATCGAGATCTTCCGCTACCTCTTCTTCAATTTTAGTCTGTATTTCACTATACATCTCTATCAAACTCGAAGTACTCTCGACACGTAAATTTAATTCTAATGACTGTTGTTCAGTCAAGGGTAAAGTGAACTTTTTAACATAATTTTCAAACATAGTTAATCGACCTTTTAAAACTCCTCTTTTCTTAATTAAATCTGGCAATTTAGGCTCACTCATGTTGGGAAATTAAGGAAATCAAGAGTACTTACAGTTGCCAATTTGTAGATGCGTGCGAACCAAGGTGGGTGCCGTTGCGCAGGTAGGTACCGCCACTTGAGCACTGGAAATGGAATATCAGCACGAAATCAACACCTATCGAAGGATGAGATGGGGTAACGGACGGGAAGTTCAAACCTGCCACTCCTGTCTGTCGATGCCTTAACGTTGCAGCTCTTCGCTCGATACGTGAATCTCCTCTTCGTATTTTGATGCGACGAATCTTCGGAGATTTCAAGCTTGAACTCCTTATCCGGCTCGAAGGACCACTTTATGTACAGGAACGGGAGGCAGGTGCTCTTCAATGATTGATTTATTGAACGTTTGTTGGTTATATTTAAGTCGTCTTATTGCTAACAGTGTGTATCAGGTAATAATCAAAATTTAAAACAGACAGATCTTATAACTAATTGCACGACGTGCTGTGATTGGTTGCTAAGAATGACGAGCTCTGATTCGTAGCTAAAAGTTTGGTGTTCCGGTGCGTCGCTAGGCGGCGTTAGAAGTCGCGCCAACACCGATTTAAAAAGTGCTGATAACGTGAAAATACGAAGTGAAAATGATTTGTTATTGTGTTCTTATGGTTTAAAAACGTTACAGGATCCTATGGAAATAAAGGTGACGCAAAATATCCAGTTTTGAGGTGAATGCAGAAAATCAAAAACAAAATGGAAAAATAAATTTAAAATAGTGTAAAATGATATGTAAGTAGCATAACACTACACAATAACACCCGTTATCTTGTATGTTTTAAGAAATCTGTAGAAAGTCACAAAAACACTAGTTATACTAAAACCGCCACAATAGGATTTATTCAGTGTCGTGGAGGCAGTAATTACTTGTAGGCCATACAAATACTTGTTCCGTGCAGGATTCAAAACCGCGGCCCCCTGCGCTACAACTCCTTGCTAAGCCACTGCGCCACGGAGCCGTCAAAAATTAGAGTAGAGAAATCAACACAGCTAAAAACAAGTACTCTCAGCCCTTGAAATGGGCAACCTGATAAAGGTATTGGTTATTATTTATTGACTGTTAAGTGCCTCCGTAACTTGAGAGACACATTGGATAACACTTGTTTGGTCCAAGTTCTTACCCATACCGGCTAAACGTTGATAATAGCTTGTTGCATAAAATAATAAAGCATAAATAATCTGAAAAATAAATGAAAATAAAAGACTGAGCTTAGGTACATAATAACTACAGCAGGTACTTTAATTTTGTACATTATTTTTTATACCTTAAGCTCTAAGCTTATTCTTTTACTCCCTCTGAAGTTTTCAGAGCAAAATTAACGGCAGATTAATTTTAAATGCATTTTTACTTAATCTGTATATTTTTTAAATTCCAATTCAGAATTATCCGGAGGATCTTCCGTTTGCCGAATAAAAATTCGTTGAGTTATATCACTGGAACGATTTAGATATATTTAATTGAAACGGCTATCAAAATCTAATGATTATTAATCAAATAAAGAGTTAAAATAAGGGTACATATATATGTAATATACTAATTAGTAATACTTTAAATAGTAAATTTTGCGTACCTTAATTCTCATCTTTGCTTTCTTGCCTCGACTGCCAAATGCCACACAAAATAATAAAAAGTCGTAGATCGCATTCTACTTGTTGTTAATAAAAATATTTTACTTAAATCAACGAAAACCCCAGAAAAACTAATACTTCTCGATAGCTTTCTCACCGTAAAAATGTCGGTGAGAAAGATTTCGTAGTTCTCTACAGTGTATAGACGATAACGTACGTCAAAAAAAGATTCGTGCTGCCGATTCCCATACATTTTGTGTCTTACTATACGTTAAACTATACGAAAGCGATACGTAACGTAGCGTTAGATGTTCGTGCTTCTGAATTTTAGTTCCAAATACGCCCACGGAGCGCTGTTCATATTCCCATACAAAATTTAACTGAAACTAAACTGTGGCGTAAACTATACGATAGATCAAAATGTCCGTGCTAGGGGTACAGAGCACAACAGTTTTCGTACAGGCTATTCGTATTTCGTGAGGTATTCAGTTTTAGTCGTTATGAGTAACATCGCCACTGTAACCTTCTATTTGAAGATGGCTGCAGGTGTCGATGGATTTCATTAGCTTATCATTAAGTTGACTGTATGTTTATTTTTTACTATTTCTGTAAAGAAACTTATAAATTTATGTAGATAAGAAATTATGAAATCGAAGGAGTCTCGCTTTGGAATGTAAGCTAGGATGTCTTACAATATGTAAGCTGTTATGTCACACTTCTCAAGAATGAAATGCGTCTGTTCTTTCTTTGTTTGGAGTTGGTGGACAATTCAGGTTAATCAATAAAGTAGGTAAACTATAATTATAATGTCCTACAGAGCAAATTTCGGTCATGGCGGCCAATCTCAATGGACAATAGACTTGACTGCGCAGGACAGGATGATAGTACCAAAATGTATGTAATGTATACGCAAGTACAGGTGCTGTCTCTATTCCCTCACTCTCTTAATAAAATAAGATGGCAAACCAACACGGCCGGAGAAAGATCATGCGAAGGACCAACGAAATTTCTTGTCAGAAAAACCCATGACTGATTTTGGCCCGACCCGGTATTCGAACCTGGGACTTCTTGATCAGTAATAGTGTTTATGACCACTAGACCAACAAGACAGTCAGGATAAATTATACTATATGTTTTGCCATTCAAACTAGAACATAACAATTGATGCACTGCAGTTTCGTGGCAGAAATAGTTAAGACAGTAGTACCAACGCAAAGTTCTTGTCAAAATGGATTTAGTAAAATTAATTAATTATATTTCCATCAAATCAATAATAATAAATGTTTGGTATTTACTGTGTAGAGGCGCTGTTAGAATATCCACCACCACGTATCGTCATCTGCGTGTAGACAGAGTGAGACTGAAACATGAGATACGCAACAGCATGCTCCTGATTACAACGCCTGATTACAATTCCAACTCCAAATTATAAAACTGCGATTACCAATTCATCTAGCAAGAGTGGCAACTATAGCTAAATCCTACGAGGTAATCTATGGGAAGGTCTATGTTTAGCAGAAGAATTTTGTAACCTGTAATGGATGGAATGAATGGATAAAGTTAAAATTTAAACTATGGCTGCGTAAAAGAATATTTATTTTATAAAGTGGAAGATCCATGCTTCAGCTACCTATATTATAGTTATAGCACGAATGGGTCGTCTCGACTGGGAAAGAACCTCGATCTCATAGAACACCAGAGTAAAAGATTACTTTAACGCTGCTGTGTTTCGTATGGTGAATGTAGAGAACCGGATACCACTTTTTATTGAAAATAAGTAATTTGTCTTAGTTCTCAAGGTTGACAACTAATGTGCATTTTAACCTTAATCGAGGATAGATGTAGATGCCTACAGACCACCACATTTTTTACCAACAGGTGGACTCTGTGCTCGTTTGTTACCATATTCTATAAAAAAAAAGAATAATGTATCACGCCATTTCATCCCGTAGGTGCCGTAAAAGATGACTATGGGAAACACCAGAAAAAGCTTATAGCTTCCAGGAGGTATAGCTATCTCACTTACGTTCAAGATGCGAGACGTCTAGTACTGCGATCGTCAATAATTCTACTAAACATGACTATTCAGACAGATCCTCTCTACAACGGGAGATCCCATCTCCAGCAATTGCTTTTACGGACCTTAAAAGCGGAAAGAAGCCACATCTTAAAAATGTGTCTGTTAATTTGACTGTAAAAGAGACAGTTTGACCAAAAAGACGTTACTGATAAAACTTAATCACTGATATGATTAATCACCTCTTCTATATAAGCCGTAAAAAGAAGCGCGGTACAGAAATGAATCATAAAGTTATATGACGCGAGAGGGGCCAATTTATTGGCTCATTTCATCACCTTCCTTTTTCATTTATTTATTACACAAAAATACAGTCGGATGTCTTTTATACAACTTACGCCAAACTGCAGGGCAGTTTGTTGGCGAATACATTACCCTCTTACATTTTATGTACCCACTGTAAATTTTATAATCTTTAAAAACTTAAAATACACATAAACTGTACCTACTGTAATTTAAAATGCAATTCTTAAAAACTTAAAATAAGAAATTAAATTTACACTAATTTAAAAGATTTAAACTAATTAAAAATTAAACTCAGCGCTGTTACTACCGTTACATACCTTATTATATGTAACCTTATTAATATTTAAACTCATTAAACAAATTTAAAATCAAATTAATTTAAACTATAACTTTGATTAAGACAATATTAATTATTACATATGTAATTATCCAGCAACCACGCTTTAAACTTCTTTTTAAATATTTCTTTATTACCACATTCGTTTTCAGAAAATATCTCACTGAAAATACGTGGTACTAGATATTTTCTCATCCTCTTGGCGTAATAATTATTAACTCTATGCTCAACGTATTTATTTCGCGAATTATTTATTATATTTTTGTTAAATTTTCGAAATGTTTTAAACTCTACAGATTTATGATTGATCTATTGCAATTAAGTACTTAAATTTTACATGTACAGGTAATATTCTAAAATGTTTAATTAAATTATTATAGTTTCCGTCTATGTTATATTTTTGATTTGTTTTTTCATCAGTAAACAATTTTATTAATCTAATTCGCAACTTAAGAATTTTATCTGTATACGTTTGAAAAGTACGTCCATATGCAATTAGTTCATAACTCGGGGCTGAATCAGCTAGTGCATAGTCAAAGATGTTTTAAAATATCTTTGTGCATAGTAAAGCATATATAAGATTGACCTGCTTACTGTAAGTTTTAAGTTATTAAGCCTAGATAATATGGATATTAACCTATCACAGACAATGTCAGTATGTAATTTCCAACTAAAACTAGAGTCTATTGTTAGCCCTAAGTACTTGTAACTATTCAAAACTTCTATGGTTTTACATTTGCATTGTTCCAGTTTATTTTGTAAGCACTCGTACAAATGACTAATGATGTTAATTTCCTCACTAGATTTTCTCAAAAATTTAAGTTTTAAATATTATGGTAATTTGTTTCGGTGTACGAAATTGTACTTTGATTTTTGTAACACCTTCGGTAAATGAGTGAAATAATTTGCCGCCAGTCCGTCTTGCCGACCGATAACGTGTAAAAATATGGACATGCATGAAATTATACTCTAAAAATTCATATAATTATATAAATTCACTGCGCACTAAGCTGAACATAGCCGCTACGGTTACGCAACAGTTACGCTGCAGCGCACGAAATGCCACAAAGAACGGTCCTGAGCCACCTGCATCAATTCACTTCCTGCGTGTCTTAAAAGGTTGTTACACCATCTAGTGGGGGGTCGCCCTACATTTCATCTACCAGCATGTGGCTGCCACTCGAGAAAAATTTCCCCCACTGGTCGGTTCTTCGTGCTATATGACCGACCAATTGCCACTATAGCTTATACATTTTAAGTTTATCACGTAGAGAAACGCCGAGCGTAGCCCTCTCCATAGCTCGCTGAGTGACCTTGAGCGTCCTTATACGGCGAGCAGAAAAGGATCATGTCTCAAATTTACTACAAATATATTATGCAATAATTTATCAAAATAGTTTAAGCTAAGTTTAATTTTAATATAAAAATAATGAGCTGAACCGGCAGACAATATTTTGCTACTTCCTGTCGGTTTGATGCGCTATAAGTTTCACTCGAATTTTTTTTCAGTCTATGTATTCTTACATAGTTTATACGTGGTAGAACCATGTTGCAGTTATATAATAGATGTAGCACAAATGATGCAGCTCTACCGGGGCTATCACCGAATACCAGTGTAAAATAGCTGCTTAATGCTGTTGTGTTGTGTTGACCCTTTTTACAGGAAACGAGATATTTCATCTTAGACTTTCAGGATGTGGATGTCTATGCGTCACAGCAACCACTTACCATCAGGTGGACAATGTGCTCGCTTGTCACCATTCTCCTATAAAAACAGCTTATAATAGACTCTGTTTACCATATCTATTTGCCTTCTGTGCCCAGATCTAGAGTAATATAATTGTACATCTCACTATGGTGAAACATATGATATCTATTATAAATTTTACTAAGATATTTCTCACTATATTGACAAATAAAAGAGTTTAAATTTGAAATTGAAAAATATTACTCTCCTTATGTGACGGTCGGATAAAAAAAGTATTTATATTCCATCTAATAACAAATATCAAATGATTTAGATGAAATAAAAAAGTAAATTGAGTAGATAATATTGAGAAGTAATAAATTCCATAAAAGCGTTTGTAACATTATCAGAGTCTCTCATTAACCTGAAAAATTTATAAAACGATATTACAACTTATGAATATAAAATCGTGGTATATCGTATGCATCATTAAAATTTTACGTCGAAAATTACGTTTAGTCAATATTCATATTTTTAACAAACTTCTAAAATGAAAAAAGTTCTCAATTAGACTGCACATTTTATTTGGTTTATGTTACGCGATAACTATGCTAATTTTGAATAGTTTATATCAACTCAGTTCAAATGAAAAAAAGTTGTATTGTACCGTGTAGTGGTGGTGTAAGAATACCTAGTGACATGGCGATCAGCTCGTGTGTGTCGCACGAGGTGCCGGAGGGAAACAAATCAGCAGATGGACAGTAACGCTTTCCTAACTACGATTAAAAATAAAAAAGATCCGGTTGCCAACGGGCTTGCCAAGTGTGGCAACTATGGCAAATATTGCCCCTATGAGGCAATCTATGGCGGAGGCGTAAAGTAAACATAAGTAGCGTATACTTCAAAGGCACACATTGAATTTATATAATATTATAAATATTGGGCGTTTTTTAGCTTCATGTGATGTTTCGATGGTTGTTTTCTATGAACTGACAGTTGAGAATGTCAAACTTTGTTGAAATTTCTGTTCAGTAAGATTTGGTAAATCATCATGAATCGTTTAATGCCAGAATAATGCATCCAAATTGTGGAAATTTACTTTGACCTGAGCTGAACTTTGACCTTTGAGCTAAGTTCATAGAGCACTTCGTCCAATTTGCGGTCAACATAATCGGTCTATTAAGCAAGCAATTCGTGCATTATTGATCTTTTTCTCACTAATTTTACTATTTTCGGATTCAGAACCATCAACAAGACAAATAAATGTGCGTACCGAAGAGAGTATTGTTGCTGTAGCGCCTAGTGTTGAAGGAAACGCCGAAAGGTCGATTCGTCGCCGTCCTCAACTTGTTGACCTTTGTCCTTCGACTACGTGTAAAATTTTACGTAAGCATCTTGGCTTACGAGCTTATAAAATACAGCTCCAATTATTTAAATCAAGAATTAAAGTCAAATGACCATCGTTTACGTCGTATTTTTGCTAATTGGGCTAATTTGAAACTGGCTGATGAGCATTTTTATCGAAGAATTGTGTTTAGTGATGAAGCCCACTTCTGGTTTAGTGGCTTCGTGAATAAACAAAAAAGCGAAAATTATCCAAATACATTAACGTATTATCACTCCATCAATTAAAATTGACTGTTTGGTGCAGTTTGGCGACTCCGGTTACTTTTTATGGGGCTATGTTAATGTTAGGTTAAGTCATTGGTTTACGCCGACAAACCAGCTACTCTTAAAGCATTGGAAGCCAATATTCAGGCCACTATTGACGCTATACGACCAGATTTATTGTACAAAGTAGTAAAAAATTGGACTGTTTTAATGGACTATGTAACTCGAAGCTGCGACGGACATATACCGGAAATAATATCTAAAAATAGATGCTATGAGACAAGACTATAATAATAAAAAATTCATTCGGACAATATTCCTGTCCTGTATTATTATTTGAAATTTTTAAGCTCTTAAAAACAACCTGTAGAACAAAAATTAAACCTCTAAATGCCGTAAAGCAGGGAATGAAGTTTTGAGATGTTTAGACGACATTCTAGAACTTTAATTTTAAGATTCACTATGTTTGGGGATTGACTTTGGAAGTTATTATGTGGAAATTATTAAATTATTTTTAGTTTTTTTGGAGGCAGTTTATAATTTTTATTAACAGGGTAATTTTTGATAATTTGAACGAATCACAGATTCAAGGTAACGATAACTATGTTGTCAAAATAGTTAGATTAAATAATTCTTCGAATTGTTTCCTCCTGAAGGGAACTATTGCTTCAAATTAAAATTACGTTCCCATTGCGGTGTTGTATATTATTAAAAAAAATTACGTACAATAACATCGCTTCACAACCTCTTGTGACATCAACTGATTTTTTTCATTTATATTAGGTAATCTATTTTAATACGGGTTATTTTTGTCAAAATTCTGTCGCAGATGTTAATTACTGCCTGAGTACTTTGAACGAAAAGGTCAAGGTTCAGCTTAACTGAAAATTCTGTGATAATTAGTCCGGTCTGTATGTTTTCCTATATTCAAGATGTATTTTTTTATAGAAGAGGGGGCAAACGAGCATACGGATCACCTGATGTTAAGTGACTACCGCCGGCCATGATCAACCGCAACACCAGGGGAATTGCAGGTGCGTTGCCAGCCCTTTAAAAAGGAGTAAGCTCTTTTCTTGAATGTCCCCAGGTCGTATCGCTCCGGAAAAATCGCCGGTGGTAAACTATTCCACAGAGAGGTTGTACGCGGAAGAAAACTCCTTCTGAAACGTACAGTGGTGGACCGCCAAGCATCCAGATGGTGTTGATGGTATCAGGACGTTTGCTGCGTATTGCGTTCACGAAATTTGGCGGCTGGGATTAATCCGAACAATTCCTCAGAGCACTCCCCATGGTATATGCGAAAGAAAATGCAAAGAGATACAACATCTCTTCGCAACGCCAGTGAATCGAGCCGATCGGAAAGCACTCAGTCGTCGACGATTCGAGCCACTCTGCGCTGAATGCGGTCAAGTGGAAGGAGCTGGTACTGGGGAGCCCCAGCCCAGAGATGGGAACAGTATTCCATGTGCGGCCGAAACTGCGCCTTGTAAAGTTGCAGGTGGTGTGCCGGCATGAAATACTGTCCCGCTCTGCTGAGCACGCCAAGCTTTTTAGAGGCCAATTTGGCCTTCTCTTCCAAGTGACCACGAAACTGCACGTCACTCAATATGTCGACGTCAAGGATTCCGATACTGGCTGAGGCAACAAGGGGAGTGCCTTGAAACTGAGGAGATACGACAAAGGGGTACTTTTTAGCGGTTATTGCGAAAACTTGTGTCTTCTGGGGGTTAAACTGGACTAGATTTAGTCGCCCCCAATCCGAGACTCTGTTCAGCAAAGACTCGACTTCAGACAAAAGTTTGTCCCGGTACTCGGAGACGTTTTACCAAGAAATATTGACACGGCCGGTGTAAAGAGCATCACCAGTGCTGTCATCTACATAGCAGTGAATGTTACGGGTTTGCAACATATCATTGAAATGCAGAAGAAACAGCGTTGACAATAGCAGGCAGCCATGTGAAACACCAGCATTAATAGGCTTGTAATCGGAGCTTGCACCGTCTACAACGACCTTGATGCTCCGATCTGCAAGAAAGCTGGTGATCCAATCGCACAATTTCTCGGGAAGCCCATAGGAAGGGAGCTTCGAAAGAAGCGCTTTATCCGATCAAAGGCCTTCGCTATGTCCAAACTAACGGCCAATACCTCCCCCTTGGATTCTACTGCCTGAGCCCATCTATGAGTAAGGTAGACCAGAAGTTCACCAGCTGATCGACCACGACGAAAACCGTCTTGGCGATCACTAATCAGCTGGTGATCCTAAAGGTGAGCTGGCAGTTTACAATGGACTCCATTGTTTTGAAAAAAGGTGGTGATGGCGATAGGCTGGTAGTTGGACGGGTCTGAGCAGTCGCTTTTTTTAGGGAGTGTGAACTGCTCTTCCGGCATGGAGCACTCACACCGCGGGATGGTCGGCGGCGTACTACCCCGTCATCGAGAGTCGAGTAGGACGCAAAGAAAGAGCTTAGAAGATCGGCTTTCTCCTTTGCGGTATGGGCCAGTGAGTCGTCCTCCCTGTGCAGAGATGGAAGAGATTGCTGACAGAAATTCTCCTGGACAACCTTGGCGAGAGACCAGAATGCACGGGTTCTGATTTTACCTTGGCAATGGCTCTTTTGAAGGACCTAGAGGCGGAATTATACTTCTTTTTTAGAGCGTTGTTGTTTACATCCCGGGCCGTTGATGCGTCAGCCCAGGCTTGGTAGCACTCCTGCTTATAGCATGATGCTATTTTACAGGAGCGACCAAACCATGGCTGAGATTTGCCTCCAATGGGCACCACAGAGGAAGGAATAAAAAGTTCCATACCCTGAAGTACCACATCAGCGTCGGAATCCGCAACAACGTTGGAATCGTCCGGCGAGAAGCACACCCGCCCCCAAGGGTAGGATGCAAAGAAAGACCGCATCTCATCCCAATTGGCTGACCTATGGTGCCAAACACGGCGGCAGCCTGCAGAATGCAACTGCGATTTCAGCGTGAGTGGCACCACACTCCGAACAAGACAATGGTCCGAGGAACCTAAAGGGGCGTCGACGGAAATCTGATAACCGTCCGGGTGAGAGGTCAGCAGAAGGTCCAACAGGGAAGGTGCACGATCCTCCACATCTGAATCTGCGTAGGCGAAGTAACCAGTTGTGTCAGACCATACGCCAAAGCAAAATCTTGAACAGATCTCCCCGCATGATCGGTTAAACGTGAACCAAGCCATTCGGACTCGGAATCTGTAGCCATTTGGACGTGGTCGAAGAGACGGTCTGTTTCGGCATTACCGCTATGGGACCTATAGAGGCACCCGTATACGCGCGGATGGTCGTCGCTGTCTACGCGTAGCCAAAGGATGGACAGGTGCAAACCTTCAAGTCTGCCGAGGCGTCGAGAACAGATGTCCTCTCTGACGTAAACGCAAACTCCAGCCCGAGGAACAAAGGAGTGTTCTAGTTTGTACCCCGGGTAGGAGAGATACGAGACATCAGCCGGAGAGGACACCTGAGTCTCGGTCAGAAAGAGCAGAGCCGGCCTCGCCGCCTCGAGATGGTAGTGGACGGCGTTTAGATTAGAGTGAAGTCCCCTGATATTGAAGAAATTCACGGATAGCGTGACAGGGGTCTTGAGCGGATTTCCCCCCCCCCCAGAATACGCGGGGCAGCCTGAACACCCACGCTCAGGAGTGGAGAAACGTGGTCGTGGATGCTCAGCGAGGGATTCTCCAGGGGTGCTGGTACCCTCCTGGGGTAGTCTATCATCATTTAATTCCGTTGCCGTGTGATCCTTGCTACTCTAACCATAATATAGCTGCAGCTATATTATGGTTAGAGTAGCAAGGATCAATATTATACCCTGCACCATTTGTACAAGCAGAATTCGCTAATCTACCTGCTTCCTCGTTACCCAATAAACCAATGTGTGCTGGAATCCATTGCACTCTTACACAGATGCCGCATAGACTGAACTGATATATTTGGGAAAGTATATAGGCTATAGAAACACCTCTGGTTGCTAAGGCGGATCGAGCCAAATGTTGGATAGCAGTTTTGCTGTCCGAATATATAATAATTTTGTTCCAGTTATAGCTTGCGGCATACCATAGGGTTTCGGATATTGCAAAGAATTCAAGGGTTATTATACAAACGTCATTTGTAACTTTATAAGATCTAGAAACTGCTTGACATGAGTCGAGAAAGGCTGCCCCTTGCAATTTAACACTTTTTGATCCGTCTGTGTAGATTTTATGCCAATGGTGATATTTATTTTCGAGTTCTTCGATAATAATGACTTTATGAGAATTTATTTCATAGAATTTCTTGGATTGTGTAACAGACTCTAATCCACTTAATTTTATAAGTATTATAGTCCAAGAGGGTAATAACAGTATGGTGGTCGCGACGAAATAAGGATAGTCTTGAGTCGCCTGTTATATTTTTCCAGCGATATATCGTTATTAAGCCTGAAAAATGGTTTCCAAAAATTAAAGTATAATAAATGGTTCCCCATAGTCTAGTCGGGTGGAAATAAAGTTTACAACCGTATGACTAATGTTTTTCTTTTGAAACCCATGTCTTTAATTTTTTTAAATTGTTATACTCCTTTAAGGACATATACGTAAAAAAAATATCTTCATAATTGTGGTCATAATGAAAAATATTGCAATGAGGCAAAATTCTTCATTTTTTTACAGTTTATCAAAGTATCTGGATTATTCAAGAAATGTTTATTTTAAAAATCATTAATAGAATCAGACTTTACTTTGAGCAAAACATTAAATCACCAGTGGCTGTTGCGATTAGTGGTGATGACGATAGTGCATGCAATAGAGGGAGAGCGGGAGGTGCTGTTGAAACTAGGTGAGACACTTCATTTTATTTTATTAGGTCGATATTAGCCAATTAATCATTAATTTCACGAATATTGAGATTATTTTTGTATTTATTCTTATTCGAAAGAATAAACAAGCCTAAGCCTGGGTTAGAAAGTTTTAATTCTCTATAATCCGTGTTCGAGACAAGTTAGTAACTTCTGCTACCTACCAAGCTATCTACTTAAAGTCGGATATCCGATGACTTAAATTGTTTCTGAATAAAGATTGTTGTTATTCCATGATAACGGATGATTTTTAAAGCACTTATCAAATGTTTGCTGAGCAAACTGATTAATTAATGAAGAATTTTATATTAATAAAAAAATTAAACAATTTTTTTTATAAAATTTGAAATAAAACAGAAGTAAGGGGAGATCCCGTGGGTCCGTAGTATTAATTAAGCGGTTTAAAACATTTATTTCTCAAAAAGAATATAATTCCCTTATCACGAGAAATAACAAGTTAATAATTAGATACTAAATACATGAACTTATGAAGAACGGTAAATACTTGTAAATGATCTGTTAAGTAGTGGATATGCACAATCTTCTTACTTGTTGTGGGTAATAAGAAAAGTAAGTGTTCAATTACATATCGTTATTGAAAGGAAGTATATAGCAATTACACATTGTTCATATTTACAAGCAATTTAGATGGTATTTTATATTAATGGTTATATTTTAAATAATTGGTAAAATCAAATTAATTAAAGAAATAACATTAGCTTTTTAAATAAGTATTGGTATTTAAAATCGAGAAAAATCTTTTAAGATGTGGTGCTTTAATATTTTTTTATATAAAATAAAGGACTGGATCTCTTTTATGATATAAGGCAATTTATTATATAACTCTGCTCCTTCGTATAATATATTTTTTCTTCCGTAGTTGGTTCGTGGTTGTCTTAACCAAATGTTATTTTGTCGTCTAGTAATACGTTTTTGTGTTAGTCCTTTCTTTGTGAACGTTATTTTAATGTATATCTTTATTTAATAATTTATGTTCTAATATGCATGTATTATACAACATGTAACAAAAACCCTGTGGTTCCCTCTAACTGCGTTATCAGAATTAGTATCCAAGCGTATAGAAATGAAAAAAAAAAAAACACATTTAAAAAATTAATTTACTGAAAAAAAATTAATTTGCAAATTGTATGTGGTTTTATTATCTCTGCATTGGCCGAGGAGTAAGAGGATTGTCAAAGACCCTGCATTACCGATACTCGTGTGATTTAGAGGAAATAAAACCACATGTAATTTGCAAATTAATTATTTTTTCATTAAAATTATTTTTTTAAATGTGTTTTTTGAAAAAAAAAAATATTATTTCTATACGCTTGGATACTAATTCTGATAATGCAGTTAACGGGAACCACAGGGTTTTTGTTACATGTTGTACATATTTATAAATCTGTGAAAGAGTCATTAATCGAGTTTCTTTGTAAATTTTTTCGGTCGGATTTAGATAGTCATAATGGAATAGTAGTTTGATTATTATGTTTTGACACTAGACGAGGTTTTATCATGGAGTTGTACATAATATATCTCACTGATTTTGGCAGACAGCGAATATTATCTCAAAGCGCACCCATGATAGAAGATAGCTTAGATCTTAATTTATCTAGGTGCGACTGCCACTTTAAGTGTTTATCTAGGTGGAGTCCAAGAAACTTTTCTGTACTAACTTTGGTTAAGGGTTCGTTATTTATGCGGAGAGATAAGCGATTTTCGGGTTTTTTGTTTCTATTACTGAAAATAATATAACTAGTTTTAGATGTGTTAACAGATAGCAAATTTTCTTGGAATCATCTAGAGAGTGCATCCAAATCTTGCTGTGCTTGTTTAATGATCTGCTCGATTTGCTTGCCAAATAGAAATAAACATGTGTCGTCAGCATATAGTATTTATCACTTGACAGGTTAAGGTTATGCACATCGTTTACGTATATTATGAACAGTAAGGGACCGAGAATAGAGCCCTGTGGTCTATATTAGAAATTAATATATTATAAATATAAGTAATAGAAAATTAGTATTAGTAGTATTAGTAGTAGTATTAGAAAATTAATATATTAGCAATGAGACCTGTGCCGTGTGATTCATAATGTTATAAAACTTTACAATGGTCTGTAATTTTATACAAATTGCATATTAGAAAAATTACAATATCTGCCTACCTAATTGCAGAAGTCGATAACACAGAAAAGTTAAAAACTGCACTCAGAGTATAGTGTACTGTGCATACACGCCTGTAATGTAGTCCCCCCGCTCCCATCATCTCGTTGTGGTACATTTTATAGGTTGAGAACAACGCCCGTGCTGACTACGCATATTGTTTTAAATCACTGACAATTTTCTTTCCTATTTTAGCAAATCTAAAAAAAATATTAATATTTTACAAAATATTAATATTTTTTTATAATTATAAAATATTTTTAAAAATTTATTAAATATTTTTTTAAATTAGTGGATGAAGCTACCGAAGTATGTGGTGTTAGTAAGAGAACGAATGAAAGGAAAGACAATAGGTTATGGTGGGATGATGAGGTGGGTATGGAAGTTGAAGCAAAAAAAGAGCATGGCTAGATTTAATAGCAACCAAAGCTGGTAATTCTGGTGGTAAGAATGATGACATTGAAAGACAAAAGGCAGAGTTTAAACGTCTAAATAAGGGTGTAAAAGAATTAGTTGAAAGGGAAAAGCAAGAAAGAACGGATAAGAATGATAGAAGAATATCGGATAACTTCCAGGCAAATATTAAAATGTTCTGGAAACTCGTAAGAGATACCAGGGGACATTCAAAACATCCTAGATTGAATGCGATACGAGACGAGAATGGCTGTATTCTGAATGATGAAGTGTTGAGTCTAAAGAGATGGAAGGAATATTTTGAAAGCATATTTATGAGTGAGGAGACGTGTGAACTAAATGAAATAAAAATTCCGAAAGAAGATGAAAGAGATAGGGAGATAAGTGTAGATGAAATAATGAAAGAAATGAAAAGCATGAAAGTAGTTAAGGCAGCTGGATATGATAGAGTTTCTCCCGAAATGCTAAGGGCTGGAGAGGACGTGGTGGCAGGCCTGTTGTACACCTTGTTTAATTTATGTTGGGAACTAAAGCAGGTACTGGGAGACTGGTGCAAAGTCGTGATAGTCCCAATATATAAGGGAAAAGGGTCGCAGCAGGACTGTAAAAACTACCGTGGTATCAGCCTTCTTAGCATTGTGGGAAAACTGTATGCTAAGGTACTAATTGAAAGAGTTATGAAAGAAACTGATGAAAAAATTTGGGGTGTGCAAGCGGGATTTAGAAAGGGAATGGAGTGTACAGATCAAGTTTTTTCCATGCGCATGATCGCGGAGAAGTTTTTGGCGAAAAACCAAAAAGATTTTTGTGCGTTCATGGACTTGGAAAGAGCTTATGACAGAGTGGACAGGGATGTGTTATGGCAAACGCTGAACGCATTTAGGTTGAGCGCTGGTTTAATACAGGCATTAAAGTCTCTGTATAGGGACTCGAGTGCTTGTGTTAGAATCAACGGGGCCTACTCGGACTGGTTTAGCATCCATAAAGGTGTCAGGCAGGGCTGTGTTGCTTCCCCGTGGCTGTTTAACCTATTTATGGGCAGTTGTTTTGAAAATTTGAAAGTTGAAGAATGTGGGTTAAGAATGGGTAAGTTGCTGCTGCTGAATCTGAAAGCTGATGATCAAGTCATACTTGCGTCGTCGGCGGCCGAGTTGCAAATGATGGTTACATTAATGAACAGGTCATTAAAAGAAAGGGGAATGATAGTGAACGCAAGTAAGACGAAAGTGATGGTTTTTGAAAGAGAAGAAAGTAAAACGGTATGTGAAATAAGAATAGAAGGAGAGTTAATTGAGCAAGTGGATGAGTTCGTATATTTGGGATGTGTATTCAGCAAGGATGGGAGATATGATAAGGATATTGAACGACGAGTGAATGCAGGAAATAAAGTAAATGGGGCTCTACACTCTATTGTGAAAAGTCAGAATGTGTCAAAAAAGCACGTATGGCATTTCACAATGCTGTATTAGTCCCTACTTTAACGTATGGTAGTGAAAGTTGGGTGTGGCAGAAGAAGCACGAGAGTAGAATAAATGCAGTAGAAATGCGGTCGCTAAGGAGTATGTTAGCGCTGAATCTGAGTGACAGGGTGAGAAACTGTGTGATAAAAGAAGAGTGTGGTTTGCAAGATGATGCGATGACCAGGATCAAGAAAGGAATGCTTCGGTGGTTTGGTCATGTAGAAATAATGAATGAGGAAAGACTGACAAAGCAAATATATGTTGCAGAAGTGAATGGCAGAGTCGGAACGGGACGTCCTAGGTGGAAGTTTGTCAACCAAATTGGCGATTTACTAAAAATGGGCCAAATTAAGAGTACCCTTAACCGACGAGCATGTATGCGTAGGTACATGGATGTGGAAGAGGCGAAAGAGGTATGTCGGGATTGTGCTAAATGAAAGTCTGTAGTCTCTGCCTACCCCTCTGGGTGACAGGCGTGAGTGTTTATGTGTTTATATGTGTTCTTCAATATAAATCCAATTGCTTCCACTAAGAGTCGAAATGAATGTTGGTAGCGAAGTTTTCCAATTAGATTGGGTTTGATTAAACCTCTCCAATTCAAATATGAACGCGAAACAACGTGCTTCGATTTGTATTGCATTTCCAATATTTATGGTGGCACAGTAACCCGTCACTCGTTTCTCTTTCGCTTAACTTTAGCAAACCGAGTTTAAGCAAAACATACATCTTATTACGTCTTTAGTCTAGTGATGGTAAATACGGCTGCTGATCATAGGGTCCCAGGTGCAAATCCCGGTTTGGGTTAAACTCAGTTATTGGTTTCTTCCGTTTTTTAAGATATTAATAATAGTGATTTCATATATCAACCTGACCTTTGTAATTGTGCTGTTATGCCATACAATATCTCAGACAATTCATGTAATGGGTATAAATAATATACTTGATAAATCATCATGTTTTAAAATGAATTTCGAAAGATGTACATTATCAGGCATATAGTGAATGAAATACGTATCCATTAAAATTTAATCTCTAACGTTGTTATTTAACGTTAGAGATTAAATCGTAAATAAGGCTAATGTTTTAATAATAACGAATTTGAAACACTCGTCACCTAATTCATTAAAATGTTTAAATAAATTTAAATAACAGTAGTTGAAATCTCCTCCAGACCAAACATCGGTCACGGCAGCCAGTCTCAACGGAAACTGGCTACACTCACTCTCATAGTCCGATGGCACGATAATCTGACACAGATCGAGTAGTAAATCATAGTTACAGAAATGTACAATATTCTTCAATTAATTTAAAAGTCGATCAAAGGAACTGCTGTTGATGTTGGCACCTGTTCAGATTTTAACTCTTCTTTCGGAGGAACGTTGTTGGAACCAAACGTGGCGTTTACATGTTCACTTTTTAATGACAACAATATATATAAAATAATAAAGATAAAACATATTTCGATTCCTGAAATAATTAAAACATGAGTTGGAATAGAATATAATAATTCTCTCATACCCAGTAGTTATTATTAATTTACTTTAGTTATTTGTACAGTTTATTAAAGTAAAAATTATTATTATTATTATTTATATCATAATAACCATTTTTATGCAGAATATTCTGTTTATTGATTGAAACTACTTTTACGGATTTTGTCGCGTTTAATTTATTTTATATTTAATACCCGACCTTTGCAAGACTTCAAGACACACTAAGTTCAATCTGCGTAGATCGGAGCATAAATAATAATTAAAAAGCTGAAGGTTCTCCGGGTTAACACTGACATCGGGACATCAGTCACTTCAGACCCCGTGACCACGGGTGCCGGAAAGTACCCGAAACGGTGCTAAAACGATATTAAAAATAAAATAGATTAAATGTGATAAAATCTGTAAAAGTAGTTTTAATCAATGTGTAGAGTTCGCGTAAATATAATAAATCATTATATATTATGTTATGTTATAGACAGAGTTTGTATATTTTCTGTAGTTTGTTGTAATATCGTATACATTACACCTAGAGGAGATGGCTTTTTATTACAATATGGAAATATAAGCAAACGAGCATGTTGCTCACCTGTCAGCAATGATCTACTGCCGCCTATGAACAACTGTGACACTAAAGAAATTGCATGTGCGTTGTTGGCCTTTGGTGTATAAGACATAATAAACTTAATCTAGAGAGACCTTATACAAATATAATAAATGTCTCAGACATTCCTTCCTAGTCTTGCTTGTGTTCAGACAATGGTCTTCCGCGTATTGTTGAGAACGGTTAGTTCATGTTACCGTCTGACACAGAACAAAGCACTGGCACTGTCACAACGAGAGTAACACAGATAGGATGGATTGTGTAGTTCTTTGATTTCCTCTGAGACAGTGCCCAACAAATACTAACCATAAAATGAAGCTACAATATTGTTTATAAAACCAATATGAAAGTTATAGACGTACTTAGACACTAAATCATTATTGTTTTTTTATTTAAAACATAACGAATGTTTATTATTACTGAGCAGAATTTTTGACATACGTTTCACATTCCATCGCAATTTGAATTAATTATTAATATTTCATTTTATTTTCATTACAGCCTATCGAAATTCATTGTTATTGCCTCATTAGTGGCCGTAAGCGCGAAGATTCATTAGATTCTTGGTTCGAATCTCGGGTCAGACTGAAATCTGTTATCGGAAATAATAGTCAGAAAGCATAAGTGTTCGTTGTTTCACCCCCGTGCCTCGGAAAGCACGTAAATCCCGTGATCTTGCGCCTAATATTTTCTATCAAATCGGTCTATGAGAGTGAAATTGTAGGGAGTGCACCTGTCCTTGCGCAACACAATGGAGCACTATAATCCTGCACAGTCGGCTGGACTCCGTTGAAACTGCTCGATAAATTAATAGATAGATCAATATACCTGTACTATGTAGATTATCTGTGCTAATCATCATTGGTATTCGGACATATACTTTGAAAAGACATAGCAATAAAAAATCACTATTGCATCGTATAATAGGATTGAAATATAAAAAAATGAACTCGCCTACCGTGCCTGATGACTGGCCGGCGGGGAAATCTATCAGGGAGGCCTATGTTCAGCAGTGGACTTTCATAGGTTGTAATGTTGGGATGGATTAAAATTTAAACAAAACCGGAAATACTACGACACGAACAGTTTTACGCTATATTGTACACGCCATATTATGTTTGGTAAAGGTATAAACTAAGACAAAGGAGTTCGTGTCGGCTCTGATGAAAAGTTATGGAGCTGCATTTCAATAAATGTACAAAGCTCGTTTGCGTTCACAATGAATGTGCATGAAACCGGCATACGACAATGCCTTTCAAAGTCCTCTGTTCTACAAGTTTGTGTTCATTATAAGAGTTTGTCAGTTAGCTGACTGTCACACAGAGAGGATACAGTTGTGCATTTGATTTAGTTTCTAATAGAGGCAATGTTAGGTGAAACAATTAACTTCACTTTAAACGTTTAATAATTAAACAGAACTGTTCAACCAGTGGTCGCGATCTTTGTGATATACATCTTTCACCTTTGATGCTGTTTGTCGTCCCCGGTCTGGGTATTTTACGTCTGGCGTAAACTAGGTGGTTACCGCTATCTAACGGGAACGATTAGTTTTTCCGCTTCTGATATTTACCTTTGCGCCTATTTAGACACCCACAGGTGGTTCTTACGTCGCCACGATAGGGCAAACAAAAAAAAACATATTTTATTTATGCTGGATATATAAATATTTCTTAGAACTTTGTTCTTAGTTAAAAGAACTATGGTGGAACCTGCGTTATTAAGAAATACAACGTTTCAAAAAACAGTTATTTTGTTAGGTATACGATAAAAAGAACTCCATGTTATATATTATATTCGTTAGTCGTATTCACATAGACGTGGCCTTCATATAAGGAGGATTTCATTTATTCGCGATCACAGTAACAAAACCCATCTTTGATTCAACTTGCCACTTCGGAGGCCACTGCTGAACATAGGCCTTCAAAGATATAAGAATAATGACAAAGCAATAGTTAAATTTTTAGTCGATTAAATATTAAAACATTAGCTAACGAGCAACGCCGGGTGCATTACAAAGCCTTTCTGACCGGGAGACCATGTTTATTTGAAAGAGTTTCCTTTACGAAGAGAGAGCCTTTCGTAAACTCAGTCATCTCCCTTCACCGCCACGTTTCGGAGACAGCTTTGCAGAAAACAAGTTTTGTCTGTGTGATATAGTTATTACTGGAAAGTGTTTAATCACGGTCAGCCTCATGTGGCATCCCAAGCAGAAGACTTTGCTTCTCAATACTTCGCGGATCGTCTACTGTCCCTTCTCCCTAAATCTCGGCTATTCGATATTTACTGCTACCGTCTGCTTGGGTATAAATGTATTTATTTAAATAACTATATTTTATATAATGCATTATCAACAATTTTTATATTTAATTATTTTAACTTATTTAGTACTACATACAAGAACTTTGTAATACAATTTTTTTTTGAAAAAATAAGTAACACAGAACGTGGTAACATATTGTCTTGTAACATGACATAGTTTGAATTATTCATGTCCATCTCTCGGAGGGCGTAGTTCCGAAAGTATTGCCTAAAGGAGTAACTGAATTCTGAATACAAAGGAAATGTAGACGTCATTGCTGTTTTGAAATCTCCATACATAATGTGCGTGAGAGTGCGTGAGTATATTTTTGATACTCATCACTTATTATCGGCTAAACGGATTTAGAAAATTTGGAAAACAGATCAAGCCCTGAATTAGCACATCAGATATTATTCACACCAAAAAAACGTAACGGATCGTGAAAATAGAAACACCTGTCACTTTGAAATTTAATGAAATTAATTTCATTAAAGTTCTCATTAAAGTTAAGAAGAAAGGTTCTTGAGTGGCAACCTCGTACCGGTAGTTATAGCGTTGTGCGAACCCCCACTAGATGGAGTTACCACCTGGTAAGAAATGCAGGAAATCGATGGATGCAGGTGGCTCAGGACCGTGCTTTGTGGCATTACTTGGGGGAGGCCTATGTTAAGCAGTGGACTTGTGAAGGGCTGTAATGAAATGAATTTGATGAAAGTTCAAAGTGACAGGTGTTTCTATTTTCACGATCCGCGGGTAGAATCTTATTTTTTAATAATCTGTATAACAATAAACACTAATGTTAAAGTATTCTTATCTAGTTGTGATGCATTAAAATAGTTATTAAATATGTAAATATGTATAATAAATATAAATATGATAGAATTAACTATACACAATAAAATATAGTTAAATAAATAAAGAAATCCTATCTTGACGAATTCCCCCTTCAGGGTACAAAAAGACAAAATGGCCGAGTTATATAGAATAAGGGTGACAAGCGAGCACATAGTCCACACAGTGAAGGTATGTGGATACTGTGGCTCATAGACAATTACATTATACTCAACTAAGCATCAAAATGCAGATGCGTTTGTCACCCCTGAGTATCAAGATGGAATGCCTTTTTCCATTAAAAATTATCTCCGGTACACTCACCATTTGAAACACAGCAGCTTTTTACACTGGTATTCTACGTTATTATTAATTATAAGTTATTATTATACTCACACAAACATTTACGTTTTACTGTCTCTACAGTTCAATTGATGTATGATGTAACTTCCTAAAATCAGACCCATTGCCATCAACATCAAATCGAAAATGAGTTAAAAATAATTGTATCGTTTTTTACCACGTGCTTGGCGGTGAAAGAAAACAACGCGAAGAAACCTGCATAACTGCTGAATAAAATCGTGGTGGAATTACTGCTTCGAAATATTCTCAAAAAGAAGGAGAGTCAAGGCCTGAACCCAGCAGTTTTTACACTAGAACTTTCTCTTGTATCATAGAGGCAGTTTACTTACATAAATTGCACAAGAATAAACATCGACATCCGGAAAAATTACTTGTAGGTCCTACAAATACTTTTTACAAGCGGGATACGAACCTGCGGCCCTTGGCGTCGTAACACATTGCTAAGCCACTGCATCACGAAGCCGTGAGATATATATGTAACTTTACTTTTCACATTTACCGTATCTTACACAAAAATAAATCTAAAAAGGAAATGAGCCCAAACGTGTAAATTGTCGTAGTAGCTATTCTTATGCAAATAAGTAGGATAGATGGTATCGCGTCGTGGAAATCAAGTCGCGTTGCATGGAATCAGGAGAAAATAGTCGTTGAATTTAAATAAAATTCACAATTATGTCAGATTTGTTATAAGTAAATAATATCATGCACAATTCAAGGAATGACATTGAATTACAATTGAATGGGAGTAATTACGTATCTTGTCGCATTTAACTTCAATATAACCGTGTAGTGCCGGTATCAGTATATCCACTGTCTCATGTTCGTAAGAGGCGACAGTGGGAAACTGAAACAGAAGATGGCAGCAGTATTTTTTGATACAAACAACTGCGCCTGCCAACCGCCTGCCACTGCGTTGCAACTGTGGCAAATTATATTATCCTCACTATGAAACAATCTATAGGGGAGGCTTTTGTTCGGTAGTTTACTTTTGATAGGTTGTGAGCTTTATTTAAATGTCAGTGGTAAGTAGGTGCTGTGGACACGACACAGACATCTACATTTATCCTCAATTAAGAATCAAAATTCAGATGCGTTATCACCCCAGAGGACTAAGATGGAATGTTCCTTTCCGGTGAAAAGAGTCTCCAGTTCTCTGCACTCACCATACGATACACAGTAGCATTAAGCTGCTAGGTATTCTGTGAAACTGAGTGAGGCTACGCAACGTAATATTACGTTATTTTTAAAATATTTTAATAAAAAAATTATTACGGATTTTATCGCGGTTAATTACTTTAATTTATTTTTATTATTATCCCGACGTTTCGGGTGCTTTACAGCGCCCATGGTCACGGGGGGGGACTGAGATGTTTGACGTCCTAATGTCATAGTTAGTCCGGCTACTGAAGGTAGTTACTGAAGGTAGTTAGGACGGCTACCTTCAGTAGCCGGACTAACTATGACATTAGGACGTTAAACATCTCAGTCCCTCCCGTGACTATGGGACTCAATGTTCCTTTCCGGTGAAAAGAGTCTCCAGTTCTCTATACTCACCATACGATACACAGTAGCATTAAGCTGCTAGGTATTCTGTGAAACTGAGTGAGGCTACGCAACGTAATATTACGTTATTTTTAAAATATTTTTAATTGAATAAAACTATTATTTACGGATTTTATCGCGGTTAATTACTTTAATTTATTTTTATTATTATCCCGACGTTTCGGGTGCTTTACAGCGCCCATGGTCACGGGGGGGGACTGAGATGTTTGACGTCCTAATGTCATAGTTAGTCCGGCTACTGAAGGTAGTTACTGAAGGTAGTTAGGACGGCTACCTTCAGTAGCCGGACTAACTATGACATTAGGACGTTAAACATCTCAGTCCCTCCCGTGACTATGGGCGCTGTAAAGCACCCGAAACGTCGGGATAATAATAAAAATAAATTAAAGTAATTAACCGAGATAAAATCCGTAAATAATAGTTTTATTCAATGTGTAGTGTTCGCGTAAATTTAAGAAATTATTTTTAATTATATTTTTATCCGGGGTATCTATATAGTTTTCTCATCTGGTTGGGTTCTATAAATATATAATTATAAATGAAAATGAAAAGATAAATATATATAAATATCAATAAAAGCGGAAGCGGACGATGCGGGCGGTATCGAGGAGCACCGCCTTCTGCATTCGAGCCCGGAGCGGTCCGTCACGGAGTCCCAGTCGTCGTAGATGACCCGAGAAGCTGACTGGGATTAGCCCATTTGCAGAGACGACTACAGGAATAATTAGGCCGGCAGACCACCCCACATGTCGGTCACTCACTTGTGCTATTGAAAGTCGTGTTCAATCCTAGTAGAGTATTCATTATCGTACTAAACATATATATCAACCATTTATGCGTATGTGTGTGGTATATTTTTAGTCTATTTCAAAAAAGAGGAGCTTCTTAAATGAACTGTATTTTTTGTATGTATTTTATATGATATTCTTGCCAATTTTGAACCATGTTGATTTTTAATAAGTGATCACATACCTTTAGAAATCTTCACTATACATTCAGATACAACACTTTTAAAGCCTGCGCTTACAAACCGCACGCCTAAGCACGGCGTGGCATGGCATACTTCGGCATGCCGAAGGATCCTGTAGCATCTCGCGGTACGCTGAAATATCCTGTGGCTTGGCATTCATTTTACAACAAAAAGTAACCGATACGATTCACATGATGCAGCGGCGTGTCGCGGTATCCCATAGAATGCCGTGTCGTGCCACGGCATCTCTTGGAATGACAAAACGTGCAGCAACATGCCGCAATCTCACGCGTGATGATTCGATCTATTATTGTGGAAATAAAGGAAAGTCAGTGCTAAGATCATTAAAATAACGTTGAAAATCTTTTTTTCCACCAGAAAAATCCATTGACATGCCATGCCATACCATGCCGTCTGTGAGCGCGATTATATCGAGTTTAATTTTACTTATACCCAAGATAAAGTGAGAGTGGGACCAGAGGTGTTCAAAGACCTTTGGATTGCTCCCTCACATGTCATAGAGCAGTTTTTTTTAATAAAATAAGGGTGACATACCAGCACACAGTCCACCTGATGGTAGGTGGATGCTGTAGCCCATGGACAATATACGTTTATCCTCGATTAAGAATCAAAAGGCAGATGCATTGTCACCCCTGAGGACTAAGATGGAACGACTCCTTTCTAGTAAAAAGGGTCGAGCATAGTAGCGATCACCTCATTCTTATATGGGCCATACCATCCACTTACCATCAGGTGGACTGTGTGCTCGTTTGCCACCCTTAATCTATTTAAAAAAAAACATGTTTTTAAAAATCTTAAAAACTTTAATTTTTTTAGATTTTTTTTAATACTACTGGCTTGTCTACTGACAAATAATTTTATAATATAATTAAATTATAATATAATTATCTTAGACTATGATACAATGCTGTGCCGCTGTGACGTGTATGAAATTACAAAGTTTTCTTTATACAAAAAGACTAAAATGAAAATGTTAAAAATATGCTTCTAGCTAAGAATTCGTGATAACGAACTACAAACAAAAAGTATTGTCTCCTCTTTTTAATTTGATAGGATTTGGGAATGCTTTACAGTCTGTGTTTTAAGCCTTGTACGGTAAGTTTTACCATAGCAGATTTTAATTTAGTTTTACCGTATAACGGTTTGTATAAGTGTGTGCACTGACCCATAACCTGTGGATATCGTAAAAGATGACAGAGAGAAAGAAACCAGGAGATGGACAGCAGGGTCTTCCTTAAAAAAAAACTAGAAAATAAAAAAAATGGTTGCCAACACGGCTAGCAAGACCGATATAATAGATAACACTGTATACTGTCTTCTTCATAAGGTGCCGTCTCCTTGAGAAGGTTGGCAATCATTAGGGCGATTTCAACTTTTGAGACCGCTGCTCTAAACAGTGATCTTGTGCTCTTCCCGAACTACTGGCGCAAGTTCTTCAGCCACGATATCTTTCTGCGGCCAGGCCTCTTTCTGCCTGCCACTTTCCCCTGAATGATAAGTTGATGGAGTTCATATTTTCTGGTGTTACGCATCACGTGCCCAAAATATTCCAATTTCCTCCTCTTTATAGTTGTAGGTATCTCTGTAACCTTCCCCATTCTTTGTAGCACGGTGGTGTTTCGTACGCGGTCTCTCCAAGAAATTCTTAGCATACGTCTGTACACCCACATCTCGAACGCTTCCAGTTTTTTAGACATGGCTTCTGTCAGCGTCCAAGCTTCTACACCATAGAGAAGTACAGAAAAGACATAGCACCGCGCTATGCGTGTTCGAAGAGAAATACTTAGGTTCCGGTCACAAAGAACTTTCTTCATTCTCGAAAAGGCGTTGCGTGCCTGCTCTATTCTGCATCGTATTTCGAGGCTGTGATCTCCTTTTTCGTCAACCACTGTGCCTAGATATTTGAATTTGGTGACCCGTTCAAGACCCTGACCATTTAGGGATAAAGACGTGATAAGCTCAGGTGTTCGGCTTATTACCATGTACTTCGTCTTATTGGTATTGATGTTAATACCGTATTCAACACTAACGGAAGCCACTGAATCTACTAACCTTTGAAGTCCCATAAGACTATCGGCGATTAATATTGTGTCGTCTGCGTATCTAATGTTGCTCAATTTGCCATTAATTGATATGCCGTCTGTACTGTTATCTAGTGCCTCTGAAAATATGGCTTCAGCATACAAATTAAACAGTAAGGGTGACAAAATCATCCTTGTCGTACGCCTCTTTCTATGTCAGTGTATGACGATGATTTCCCGTTGACACTTATATTTGCACGCTGGTTCCAGTATAAGTTTTTTATGAATCGGCGGTCGTTGAAGTCTAAGCCAATTTTCTGAAGTATTTCAATCAACTTGCCATGTTGAACGCGGTCGAAGGCTTTCAACATGGCAAGTTGATTGAAACTGTAACTTTATACTGTATTCTATCTTATTCTTTTGCAGACTAAATCCTAGTACATCTAGTACGAGTATATGTTTGTCTCTTTTTACTGTATCTTCTTCGTTTCATCGAGTATCAAATCACGTCTCAAAAGAAGTTTTCGCATCAAAAAATACAGTTGATCAATCCAACTGTATTTTTCTCCTCCTCCTTTTTCGAAGTCGGTTGAAAATCCCAGTAAATCTAACTTTGTTTGGATTAGATTTACTGGGATTTTCAAAGGACTACGAAAAAGTATGAGGTTCTTCAATATAAATCCAATTGCTTCCACTAAGAGTCGAAATGAATGTTGGTAGCGAAGTTTTCCAGTTAGATTGGGTTTGATTAAACCTCTCCAATTCAAATATGAACGCAAAACAACGTGCTTAGATTTGTATTGCATTTCCAGTATTTATGGTGGCACAGTAGCCCGTCACTCGTTTCTCTTTCGCTTAACTTTAGCAAACCGAGTTTAAGCAAAACATACATTTTATTAAATCTTTGTTAACATTTTAAATGATAATATTTAATTAGTCCATATTTTTCAAAGCGTTTTTTTGTCAATATTTTGACTGCCGCTTTAGTTTAGTGATGATAAATACGGCTTATAGGGCCAAGGTGCAAATTTTTTATTTTTGATAATAATTGATCCTTGTATTGTGCTGTTATGCGGTACAATATCTCAGACAATTAATGAAACGGGTATAAATAATATACTTGATAAATCATCATGTTTTAAAATGAATTTCGAAAGATGTACATTATCAGTTAGATAGTGAATGAAATACATATCCATTAAAATTTAATCTCTAACGTTGTTATTTAACGTTAGATTTTAAATCGTGAATAAAGCTAATGTTTTAATAATAACGAATTTGAAACACTCGTCACCTAATTGCATTAAAACGTTTGAATAAATTTAAATAAGAGTCGTTGAAATGTCCTCCAGACCAAATATCGGTCACGGCGGCCGGTCTCAACGGAGACTAGCTACACTCACTCTCATAGTCCGATGGAACGGTAATCCGACAGATATCCAGTAGTAAATCGTAGTTACAGGAATGTACAACGTTCTTCAATTGATTTAAAAGTTGATCAAAGGAACTGCTGTTGATGTTGGCACCTGTTCAGAATTTAAATCTTCTTTCGGAGGAACGTTGTTGGAACCAAACGTGGCGTTTACATGTTCACTTTTTAATTTTTAAGCTATTGCATAGCTTCTATCTCGGGCCTTGAGCGCGGGGACCGAATCCAGAAATTCCGTAACGAAAAAACCTCACGCTCCCCACTCCGACGGGCACGGAGGTGTGGCGTTGAAAGCCGTGCATCGTCTAACGTCGTTTTAGTTCGGCAGACTTCGACACTCGGCAGACTTCGGCACGGGGTTTGTGTGCGTGTACACTAGCTGCTAACTCAATGATAAAAATTCCTGAATAACCTACAAGTATTGTAAGATATTAAAAATATTTTAAACAATATTAACTTCTCATTTATTCAATAAGAGAAAAAAAAATTGTTTTCTTATCGGTCACTACGCTCAAAAAGTGTAACTTGATTTAATATCAAAGACTTAACTGCATAAATAAAATAAATAAATAATTATAATTGCATAAGTTGATAAAAATTTCTCTGCAATAGCTTTACCGCGGCAGTCATCGAGTGCCACACGTATTTTTTTTCTTTATTAGGATTACCAACGATTGATACATTATTACATCGTTAATTAAAATTTACGGTTTCGTTATTTCTAAATGTACAATCACTTAATGGTAATCACAACATGCTATCAATTTACATTTTAGTACTATTTATCCAAGGAATTCTTATTTTAAATAATTTGATATTGTATGAACGCGTGCGCGTGCACGTGCGTGTGCGTATGTGTGTGTGTGTGTGTGTGTGTGTGTGGGGGTGGGCGCGTGCGTGTGTGTGTGTGTGCGTGCGCGTGTGTGTGTGTGTGTGTGTGTGTGTGTGCGCCGTGTGTGTGTGTGTGTGTGTGTGTGTGTGTGTGTGTGTGTGGGTGTGTGCGTGCGTGTTTTAAATTAATTATTAACATTTGGTACACGATCTGTACTTTCACAATGTTTGAAGTACTTACATAAATTCTTATAAAACTGACATATGGAATCAAAATTAACATCAACGACTTCACTACATTCATTAAAGACTTTACAAAGCCTTGCGACTGGCGAATGCACACCGAGAACAGTTCCACGACTTGGTGGGCAAAGAAGTGGAATTGGTTTGCGTGGAATTCTTATTGGAGTGCGAAATTTTAATTGCGCGAGAAGCTGTGGACAATCTACTTCATTTCTAAGCACCTTGTATAAAAATTTCTATTATTTTAGATGCATCGGTAGCATATTAAAATATTGAAGTCTATCTGCATAGGATGATATTTTTAGTGCTTTTCCAACAGAGTATGTAAGATGCCACATAAAGCGTTTTTGAACTCTCTCCAATCGCAACGAATGTGTAGAATAGTGGGGACGCCAGACAACACTGCAGTATTCTTTCTGTTGGACTCCAATATACTCCTTACAAGGCTATTGTACAATTTTTTTTTTGTTTTAGTGGTTTTAAATGACCTACCATTTCTTATGACAAACCCTAACATTTTGCAAGATCTATTTATAATCATCTATCAATATGAGGTACAAAAGTTAGTTTTTTGTCAAAATATACACCAAGATCCCTTATCACTTCTACTTCTTGTATTTTGTTATTCCCTATGAAGTAATGGTTATTGATCAACTTAGTATTTCTTGTAAATTTAACATGTGAACATTTAGAATAATTAGGATTCATGCCGTTAAGATTACACCAATTTACAAGTCTATGCTGTAACATTACTGAGTCTTCTAAAGATTCAATTATTCTTCCAAACTTTAAATCATCCGCATACATGTAGGGTTCCGAAAATTTAAAGCAACTAGAAATGTCATTTATAAACAGGTTAAATAATATTGCCCTGTGCAAATATAGAGCCCTGTGGCACACCAGAGGAAATGATACGATTATCAGATTGAAATCCATTTATGACCACATAAAAAGATCGTTTTTAGGGTTCCGTAGTCAACCTTATAGTTTCGCCATGTCTGTCTGTCCGTCTGTCCGTCCTCGCTTAATCTCTGTGACCGTTAGCACTAGAAAGCTGAAATTTGGTACCAATATGTGTATCAATCACGCCGACCAAGTGGTAAAATAAAAATTTGAAAAAAATGTTTTATTAGGGTAGCCCCCCTATATGTAAAGTGGGAAGTGATTTTTTTTTAATTTCAACCCTAACGTGTGATATATTGTTGGAAAGGTATTTAAAAATGAATAGGGTTTACTAAAATCATTTTTGATAATATCAATAATTTCGGAAATAATCGCTCCAAAAAGTAAAAAACAATGTGTCCCCCCTCTAACTTTTGAACCATAAGTTTAGAAAATATGAAAAAAATCTGAAAAGTATAACTTTATAAGGACTTTCTAGGAAAATTATTTTGAACTTGGATGGAAACAATAGCACCCACTACCGGGAGCAGTTGCAGGAGCGCGGAGCGCTGCTGGAGCGCGAACATAATGGATACCCACCTTTAAACTCATAAGTAGGAACACTTATTGTGACGGACGGGAAACTACGGAACCCTACACTAAGCGTGGCCCGATACGCTTTTGGCCGGTTTTTTTAAGTGCGACTTTACCCATTCCAACAATGATCCGGCGATCCAATAAACGGCTAATTTGTAGTTTAGGACTTTATGCGGAACTCTATCAAAAGCTTTACTTACATCTGTGTATATTACATCATATTGCCTACCTGCATCTATTGCTTTTACCAAAGACTCTGTAAAAGTTACAAGGTTTGTGCAAGTTGACCTTGATCGAACAAAACCATGTTGATTATTACTGACGTAAAGTTTTAAGTGAGTCTTCAATAGTTGACTAACTAGAAATTCAAGTATTTTACCGAATATTGGCAAAATTGAAATTGGCCTATAATTAGATATTATGCTCTTATCCTCTGACTTGTAAATGGGAACTACCATTGCAATTTTTCACTTCGATGGGAAAACTCCCGATTTGTTGTATATAATCAATAGAGGTGTAACCAAAACCGATGCACAAGACGCTAAGAAAATTGGCGAAATATCATCAGATCCAGAACCTTTATTACAATCCATTCTTTCTAGCTTATTTAATAAAGTTTTGTAGTCTAAAGTCGGGCTTGTCAAACATTGGCTATTACTCCATAATAATTTCAAATTATCGAAATCATGGATACAAAACTTTCTATCTCCATTTGCATTGTAATTCGCAAAGGGTTCACATATCTTAAATCCATCAGAAGTAGTTTTCTGACCATTTGTCATAGCGATGGGGTATCCGCTAGTATCACCGCGCTTAGACCAAAAGACCAAAATAGTTTTGGATTATTTTGTATTTGCTGTTCTGTGTTTTCTATATAATGTTTATAACACTTTGCGGCTAGTTGCTGACATCTTTTACTTAGTAACTTTAACTCAATTTCATCCCTAGGATTACCATATATTTTATACCGTTTTCTTGTTTTATTTTCCTCATTTAATGATTTTATCAAAGATTTATTGAACCAAACAGGATAACGTTTGTTTCTTCTCTTGCTCATCGGGATATAATCCTTAATAAGTGTATACATAACCTCATATAATGCTTTAACCATGTCCTTGAAATCATTTAATCTACTAAACATCTCAATCCAATTAACCTCATTCAAATGCTTTCTTATGGGACCATAATCTGCTTTATAAAAATTACGCTTTTTATTTTTTAAACTGTAAGGAAGACATTTTTCCGTCGATAGTGATATAGTGATATCTAGAGGAGGGTGTATATGTTCAGTATTATTTAAGGGCGTTACTGCTTGGGTTACTTCACACAAATTAACTGATGTAGGTACAAGGTCCAATATACGACCACTATTTGTTACGTGATTACATTGAGTAAGTTTATTAATGTGTAAGAAATCAATTAAATCTTGACTCATGGCTGGTAAAGATGTGTAGGTCAAAATGGCGGTATAGGCGTCGTAGGTTCAGTGAAGAAAACAGTTTATATTTACGTTCACAGTCTTTTAATAAGCCACGACACAAAGCACACTACAATAAAGAGTCAGAAGGGAAGCGAGCACAATAATAGTTACAAAGAATAACACAAGCAAGAAAGTAAGAGATAGCATTAACAAATAAACTGTACGTGATTAACCGCGGGCGCAAAGGTGTTACAGGGGTCTAGTCGCAGAGGCGATCAGCAGGTAACTAACTTGATACAACAGAATATGCGCGAGCGCCGCGGTTCAATCCCCGGCCGCTCTTGCGTTGTCGTCTAGAAAAAGGTCGATCCACAATGGTCCCAATGTGTTAAATACTTGTTCTCTAATGGCTACAGAATATATAATTAATTACGTTTACTGTAGGTGTTGTATGTGTTTATGTGTAAGTGTTGTTGTGTTTCTGTGTGTATATATGAGGTGTGTGTAATAATGTGGTGGAATTTTGGTGGTGGGTTTTCCGAGTACATGCACAAATTATTCTAATATACTTATTTTAAACATTACATTTTTACACAATTTGTTTAGAGTTCCTAATTCTTTAATAACTATATATTGTGATTCATCATTTTTTCTAACGTATATTTTACCACCCCTGATCCAAATATACTTGAATCCTTTTTCCTTAGCCTTGATTCTGGTAGCAGCATGAAGTGCTTTATTGGAAAGCGATAAATGCTCAACAACATAAATCAACTCACGCGAGATGATTCGATCTATTATTGTGGAAATAAAGGAAAGTCAGTGCTAAGATCATTAAAATAACGTTGAAAATCTTTTTTTCCATCAGAAAAATCCATTGACATGCCATGCCATACCATGCCGTCTGTGAGCGCGATTATATCGAGTTTAATTTTACTTATACCCAAGATAAAGTGAGAGTGGGACCAGAGGTGTTCAAAGATCTTTGGATTGCTGTCATAGTTAACTAAGGACACATCCTTACAAATATTAATTTTGGATTGACCTGTGCAGAAAGGGTCTATAGTATCTTGAAGTCTTGTAAAAGTCTACAGTTGCATAAAGGCCTCCCCCATATGTTGCACTATAGGAGGGATTTTGCCATAGTTGCCAAGCTTAGAAAGCTTACTGCTGGGATGATGACCGCAGTTATTGTTTATTTTCGAGTTTTTACCACGAGGATGCTGCTGCCATCTCCTGTTTCAGTTTGTCTCTGTCGCTCCTTGCGACACCCGCGGGATCATACAGGGAAGTCGATAGTTCTACACCACCACTACACAAGACAATATCTTTATACTTACATATTATGTTTTTGCCCAAATATTAATTTGGGTTGAGAAACAGCATTGAAAACCCCATGTGTAAAAAAACTGGGAATCTTATTTAATAACATAATATTTAAGCCTTATAAAAGCCAGTTTCGCCGCATCGTATTAAGTGTATATTCGGATTATACCATAGCTATGCAACTTTGGAGAATAAATTATTGCGGTAATATTTCTAGCTTATTAACTTTGAGTTTGTATTTTTTTATATCAAACGAGTATACGGCAACCTGATGGTAAGTATCAATCGCCACCCGACTTTTAAGGTAAGTTAAATTAAACGCGATATAATCCGTTAAATCAGTTTTAAGCAAGGAATTGTTTTTTAAGTAATTTTTTAATGTACAGAAATCCTACACATTGAATCCTATTCTCTCCCTTTTTGTCGAGTGATGGCTGTATAAGAGGTGAGTGGTAATGTGACGACTAGATTAATTTGCAATAAAAGCATTTAGAAAAGTTGAATCAACAAACCCTGCTCCGTGACCCTTCCAGAATTAAGAGGAGGTTAAGATACTTAAGAGTGACCTAACATTACTATGTAACCGCTTGTTTTATGAGGAAGTTCCCATGTATACTCACTTCGCTGGGTCAACGTAAAGTCACAGCCTAAGAAAAACATACCCGTTCTCCTTCTTCACTAATCTTCCCGAAATACAACGCAGTGGTCATGAAGTTTCAAATTCATAATTCATAATTCTTTATTACATGTCACAAAGTATAAAGTTGGAACAATATATTTACAGAATATGTGACAACCTGTACGGGCGTAGCATATTAAAACAGAGATTAAATTTTAATTAATATAGAATTCATTTTCATTTCATTCAAATTACAGTATTTATAGTACACAATATATAAATTATATTATAAAATGTCAGACTAAATAATACCTACACATTTATTTTAAAAATTAAATTTCATTAAGTATTGTCAACTGATCATTCGTCATTTATATTATGTAAATAAAGTTTAAAAATATTGATGAAAAATACTAACAATGTCAAATATGTAAATAGAAATAAAGAAAATTGTCAAATAATTAAAAGTGATTTATAATTTATCATTAAAATATTCATTCAAACTGTAATATGTTTTTACAGTAAGCATTTTCTTGAGTACTATTTCAAATTTACGAAACTGGAGGGCTTTTATTGTATTAGGTAAATGATTGTAAACCCTTATAGACATGTAGTAGGGACCATTTTTATATAATGTGAGATGTGTGGCAGGAGCAACCAGATTATAACCTCGGCGTGTGCCGTAGCGACTGGGTCATTCTTCAAATCTGGAAATAATGAGGATTTTTCCTAACAAATCGGCATAATTCAAAAATGTACATGCTCGTTACAGTTAGTAAGTTATATCTTAGGAACAACCTTTGACATGAATGTCTTGGAGCTGCGAATGTGATGATACTAAGGCAGCGTTTTTGGAGCATGGATACCACGTGTACCTCGGTAGAGTTTCCCCAGAATATGATGCCGTATCTTCTCCAGGTACTGCGTGGCTGTGGTACGCAGTAAGTGCGCACTGCTCATTAGTATCCTTACGTAGCTCACGCAGGGCATAGCAAAAACTGCTCAACTTACTCACAACTTTTTCTACATGACTTTTCCATGAAAAAGTTGAGTCTATTATTATCCCGAGGAATTAAAATGTGCGAACTTCCTCAATATTTATACCTTGGTAAGATACAGCGAGCGGGACTTCTGATCTCTGATATGGACGAAACTGCATTATTTTGGTCTTTTCAAAGTATAGTAATAGGCCTAAAACCTCTAATTCTCAATTTTTCTAAGGCATTGGGTTATTTTTTCCTGTAAACTACTTAGATTTTTTTGTTTACACGTAATTATAACCGTCGCGTCATCTGCAAACAAAACGACTCTATGTGGTGCTACTGAAGGAAGTTCGTTGATATAAATAGAAAACAACAAGCATCCTAGGACACTACCCTGCGGTATAGAACCTGTTACTGTGGCAGTGGACGAATTTATATCATTTATCAGTTTTCAATATTCATTTATATGTGATACCTGCACGTACTGTTTTCTATTCGCAAGATAAGAAGAGAGCCATTCGTGCGGTTTCCCTCGTATACCTAGCGAATATAGCTTTTCCAGCAAGGGTCCATGCAAAACGCGATCGTATGCTTTGGACATGTCCATAAAAATAGCTGTAGCACATCTTCCTTTCTTCTGCATTTTCTGAGCATTCTGAATTTCTAAGAAGCAGTCAAATACAGCGGACGTAGTAGAATGATCTTTTCGGAAACCATGTTGATATTTACTAAAAATGCTACATTTTTCAAAAAAATTATATATATTACTACAAATTATTTTCTCAAAAATTTTTGAAATTACAGACAGTAATGCGATGGGGCGATAATTGGATACAGCAGTTTTACCGCCTTTTTTAAAAATAGGTTTTATCACGGCTAATTTTAGATTTTCCGGAAAAACGCCATCCTTATACGATTGATTTATAAGAAAAGTTAAGGGCTTTACAAACTCATCTACGCAATATATGAGTAGAGTAGCTGGGATTTCATCATATCCGCAAGAATTGTTTCTTTTTAGTCCCATTATCGCTCTTTTTACATCAGCTTCTCTAACACTACTAAGATATAGTGAATTTGGCAAGGATACTCGAGATGGCCGCTTATTTAGAGAGGAGCAGTTATTTGAACTTATAGTTATATAATAATTATTGAATAAGTTTGCAACTTTACTTGGAGATGTTATATTTAAAACGTCATTACGTAAACAAATGTTTTCATATTTTACACTTTTAACTTTTTTTAGTTTTTTATTTATCATCCCACATAGTTTTATATTTATTACGTGACGTTTGCACTCTTTTTATGTAAGATTTTCTTTTTTCTGTGACTATTATTCTTTTTAGTATTTTGCTGTAGATTTTTGTATAAGATTTTAAGGCTTCATTATTATAGTATTTAGTAAGATAACGTAAAACACGTTTGTTGTAGCAACATTTTTAATGTCTTTTTGTTGCCCATCTTGTCTTTTCTTTATTTTGTAATTTATACAATTTTTGTGGAATATGTTCGTCTAAAATAGACTTGATTTGGTTCTGAAATTTATTATAGTTTGTATTTATATCACTCGTTGGGGTCATTATATTACACCAATTAATTTCATTTAGTTTAATTCTGAATTTTTTTCATATTATTCTCATTAAAAAGTCGTTTGTTTATTTTATAAGTAATATTATTTCTATTTATATTCTCTTCCACTGGTATTTGTCCAATTAATGCGTGATGGTCTGATAAGTCACAATTTTGTACAAAAGCCGTCATGTATGTATTTTTAGAAATTATAATTTGGTCAATGCATGATTTACTGTTTTGGGTCTCACGTGTAGGGGTTTCTATAAGACAGCGCAACCCGAATGATTTTAAAAGATTGATAAGTCTACGAGATATTTTTGTATCCCTTGTGATGTCTATATTTATATCGCCCGCTATGATAATTTTTTTATTATGAGCATGTTTGGATAAGTGGTTTAGCTTGCATTTGAACGAAAAATGTTTCTATTTCCCTCTCACAGCGATAGATAGCCACAATCAATAAGTTAGATTCAGTAATCTCCAACGCACACAATTCCACGATAAATTCTACTGAGAATAATTGAATGTCTAATCGTTCTTTAGTTTTCATGTTTTCTCTAACGAAGATATCAACCCCACCGTGTATGTGTTTTTGCCGCAAATACTTCGCACGTAGTTAGGAGCCCTCTAATGTGTAAAAATGATAGTTAATAGGTGCGAAGTGCTAGGCAATGTTCACTTACGATTAATATATCTATTTTAACTTCCATTAACAATAAGTTTAAGTCGACAATTTTGTTAGAAAGACATTGAATGTTTGACACATAATTTTATAGCATTTTGGGGCGAAAGGAAAACTTCTCTGTATCAATTTTATTTTTTTGAAACGTTATTGCTTTTAGATCAGAGATATCTTCTACTCTTCGATTTTTTTTCAATGTTACATCATCAAATGTTCTTATAAATTCGTTTATGTTATGCAAAATTGTCTTTAATCCGCGTTTTTTTTTTATTTTCCATTATATCCTGAGAACATACGAAGAATAGTCTAAATTTTTGTTGGAGTCTAAAATGTAACAATATTCAAAATTAATATTATCAGAGTATAAAAGGTTATTAAAGGTTTCAATTCGTCTATTATAAATATTAGAGTGGTAACAAAATTTAAAAGTAGGCAGACATATCAAGATGTTTGTGTGCTGAACGGTCAAAAGAGTCTTCCTTATATTCATAACTAAGTCATTATAGTTTTTGGAAACATCAAAATCAGTTTCACCTACAATTAAAATACAAACATAATTAAGGGTGTAATTCACAAGTTTTGTTTGTAGACCACTTAATAATACACTTCTAAAACACTTTGTAACAGTTAACTTTGTAACAGTTTAGTACTATGCCACCTTCATTATTGTGATATTGTTTATGGTCCATGCTTATTTAAAAAAACTGTGAAGAATGTGCAGAGTGGGATAGGATTTCACCTTATTTAGTCAGTAATGGCATTTTAAATATGTGCAATAGTACTTAGTTAAAATATGCCTGCTTTCTGCACAATCTGCATCACGCAAAGTCTGGAGACTTTGTGTGATGCAGAGTGATGCAGAGAGATATCTGTATGATAAGATAGCCGTTGAAAAAAAAGTTTGCTTTCAGTCAGAGAAAATAGTCATCGGCTTCCACTACGCAGGATTAGACTCGCTGGAGCCAGGGGGTGTTTTAAATTTGCCGCTGCTAAAATTTGGAACGATTTGCCACCACCAGTCCGGCCTACCCTATTACCGTCTACCTTCCGATAAAAATGCCGCAAGTGGCTTATTCAAAAACAGTCCCTGGCTCTGTGGCATTGATACCCCCTCAAATTAGACAACTTTTTTGTATTTAGTAACTTGGGATAATTTATTAATTGTTTTATTTCATCATTACAGCCCTTCACAAGTCCACTGCTGAACATAGGCCTCCCCCAAGTAATGCCACAAAGCACGGTCCTGAGCCACCTGCATCCATCGACTTCCTGCATGTCTTACCAGGTCGTCACTCCATCTAGTGGGGGGTCTCCCTACACTACGCCTACCGGTACGAGGCTGCCACTCGAGAACCTTTCTTCCCCATCGGTTATCGGTTCTTCGAGCTATATGGCCGGCCCATTGCCACTTCAGCTTACTAATCCGTTGGGCTATGTCGGTCACTCTGGTTTCACTGCGGATATCCTCATTTCTGAGTCTATCACGCAGTGAAACTCCGAGCATAGCCCTCTCCATAGCTCGCTGAGCGACCTTGAGCGTCCTCATACGGCCAGCGGTGAAGGACCACGTCTCAGATCCGTAAGTCATCACTGGCAACACGCACTGGTTGTACACTTTAGTTTTCAGAGATTGAGGTATACCTGATGAGAAGATGTGTCGTAATTTCCCGAACGCTGCCCAGCCGAGTTGAATCCGTCGATTGACCTCTCGGTCGAAGTTGGACTTACTTAGTCGGACTATTTGTCCCAGGTAAACGTACTCGTCAACAACTTCGAGCATAGTGCTCCCAACAATTACCGGCATAGGTGTGACATGGACATTAAACATGATCTTTGTTTTGTCCATGTTCATCTTAAGACCTATCCGTTGGGATGCACCATTGAGGTCATTGAGCATAGTGCTAAGGTCCTCCAGCGATTCTGCCATAAGGATATATGTCGGAAATGAAGGTGTGATTACTCTTATCCTTTCCAGTCCAGTGGCTTGAAAACGTCTTCCAACGCAGCGGTGAAGAGTTTCGGGGATATAACATCACCCTGTCTTACACCTCTCTGCAGTTGGATAGGTTTCGTACTCTGGTTCTGTACTCGGATAGCCATCGTAGCCCTACTGTACAAACACTTCTAGCACTTCAATATACCGACAGTCAACTAGGCACCGCTGAAGAGACTGTAGCACCGCCCAAATTTCGACGGAATCAAAGGCTTTCTCATAGTCCACATACGCCAGGCAAAGTGGCAGATTGTACTCTTCGGACTTCTGTACAATTTGCCGAAGGGTATGTATGTGGTCTATGGTACTGAAGCCTTTTCGGAAACCGGCTTGTTCGGGAGGCTGGAAGTTGTTTTATTTATAGTTATATTTTTATTTTTACTTTTTTATTGTTCGTACGTGGTTTCATCAATTGCCTAAGACCCTGTGTGAATCATGCGCAAAGGCTGTGGCAGAATAGCAGGAGTAATGGGTTTCCCGTTACAACTGAGTCACAGACCGTTTTATCACAACTAATTATTAAGCTCTCTATTTAAATTTTAACATTGTATTTTTGTGTGGCAAATAAATACTTTTTGTTTATTTACTTAGGAAACATACACTTGAAAGCACCAGCCTTCCGTGTGAGTAGCAGATCCGATCTATAGCGCGGCCGTAGCGCCATAGTGTAGCGTAGCAGTGCGTAGCGTACCATAATTCTGTAGTGCCGATACGACGACCATGGCTCTCGTAGTCTTAAGGGGAATATAACCTCAAATGGCTTAGCAATATCCTTGTTCCCTGCCGCCCGGTTCCAAGCTTCAGGATGCCGATAGTTTAGGTAATTTCTTTTTACAGTGAAAATAATGGTAATTAAAAAAAAATAAAAAAAACATAACTTTGTAGTTAGTTAAGTTAGTATGCAAAGTTTCATGATTTGAATGAATTTAAACGTATATTTTTCATTAAGAATAATTATTTCATTTCCACGCGATGTTTTCCTTCATAGCTGAGCACGTGTTAAATCAGCGCAAGAAATTGCAATTAACAAGTTCAGGTTTCTCGCGTACAGTGAACTTTATAGAGAGCGCATACAACCTGCTAGACTCTGGACCACCGTGGCGGTCTAATTGATTTATGACCCTGTCAGAAATGAATGGAGGCATGTGGAAAGCAATGGAATGTACGTAGGTTGTAATTTTACTTAACTTTATGAAATTTATTTTGTAGAATATAAAATTCATATTACCAAACAGATAAGAAAATATTCATAATATTTTTAAGAAGAAAACTGTGCTTCTATTCAACTATTCTCAAACCTCTGGCAAGTGACGGGGACTATTTTCCTTACGTTCAGTTGCAGTTTCAGTTATTCGAATCAGTGAACTTGAAATCCAGCGATTTCTTACTTCCACCTACTAAATGGTTTTGCCTTCGCGTCATATCTATGCTCTTTGTGTGGATTTCTTTAAGAAAATAGACAGTCACTATTTTATCGAAATAGTCGATAGGGTCTGATGATAGAATCTCTCAAATAAACATTGTATCTAACAATTATAGAAGAACTCGAATTCGTTCGTAGAATTCGTACATATCGACACGAAATATAATCTTAACCTAGACTGTTTACTTTTAAATATCAAAGACCTTTTAATCATTGTCTTGAAGCTCCACTATAAGAGTATGTCGATCTGGAGATGCAGGCCAGTTAATTGTTTCGATTGCACTTCTCCAGATACTTAAATTACTATTGAAATTGGCATTGCGTATTCTACTGTTATGGACAGGAACACGGTCTTCTTGATATATTATGATATTAATTTGCTTCTCCGTTCGCAGATTGTAAAATTAATTTCGTAGAAAGTTTAAACACGTATACCATCACGACCACGTTTCTCATGATGCCATACCAATCATGAGGTAAACGAAATACACACTTAGTAACTACTGCTCTTAATTCACACACTCAACCACATAAGTCTGCTATAATTGTATGCTACAATATTTATTCAAAAGATATTATCATAATGTCAATATAATATCTTACCAATTGGTTCAATAAGATCGCGACAGTCTATTTTTTGCATTTGTAGTTGGTTCGTTTCCCAACTCAGGTAAGCGTTTAAATATTTGAATGTAGTTATTTTTTTATCTTAAGGCTTTCTATCGATCTTCCGAACATCCTATATAATACAACACTCAAGAATTATGATTGAATCCTCAAATTATATTGTAAATAATAAAGTTTACGCTAGTGACAAAGTTGCCCACCTATTATTTAATTTTTCATACACATTTGAAAATATGGGTCAGGTTGATGGGATTTTTTGGTGGCATTAATAGTTTCCACAATGGTGGAAGGAAGGGAGGTATTTTTAAAACAAGAAAGGATACACCATTTTATGTTTCGCGAGGATCGTAGCAACGTTATTATCGTATGAATAAAATAAAGAATTTTATCAAAGAACCCTTTACTTATTTCAACTATATCATAAATATTTAAAAAAGACAAATGATAGCTAAGTTACAGATTAACTTATTCCAGTTCTTTGTTTTAACGCAGATGGAGACGGAATGAGGAAAAAAGTTGAATGTATTTTTGAGCGCTTCATTACGCATTTTATTATATTTCCCGGCAGCTTTCGTGGCGAATGAATCAACAGTAGATTGAACTCGCAAGTTTGTCATCAGACGTTGGCTTACGTTGCAATATTACTAATTTCACAATTTCGTATGAAGTAAATAAATAGAGAAGCTTAGTAGTGAAAATAATCGAAGAATTTTATAATACATACATAATATGTAGGAGAAGCGGCTGGGGCCAGTTAGGTTCTTTATGTATTCAAAATTCCTGCCAACATACAATGATTGTACACAATCGCGTTTCCGTAGGTGCAAGTCCTAACAACCCGAATATATTCACGAAACGCGCTATACGTAACCATTTTCCTTCTTAATTATGACTATCTAGTAGGTTAAGTGGTCGTGATCGCTACTGCTGGTAACACATGCTCATAGACTGTTCAGTATGAACTTAATATACGCAACTACAAAACTTATTTACACTGTATGAAATCATGACCATGGGTGATGTTAAGTGCCCACTCGAAATGGGGGGAATTTAAAATAAGTTATATATTAACGCTAATTATCAAAAAGCTGAAGGTACTCCGGGTTAACACTGACATCGGGATATTAGTCACTTCAAACCCCGTGACCATGGGTGCTGGAAAGCACCCGGAATGGTACTAAACGATATTAAACAGTATTAAAAATAAAATAAATGAAACGCGATAAAATCCGTGAAAGTAGTTTTCATCAATGTGTAGTGTTCGCGAAAACATAAGAAATCATTATGCAATTTTCTTGTTATTTAAGAAAGGCGAGAACGCTCTCTTAAAGAACTGTAGCGGCGCTGTCGTCGCGCCATAATCGAAATACACTGAAGTCTAAATCACGCTATTAACATTCCGAATCATAAACAGTATATATAGAACGTCTCCGAACTATCACTCGGAGTGTTGGCCACTCCCCGGGCAGAACACCTTGCCCGGCGGGAGATCTCCCCTTTTCCTACCACGGTCACAGAACTTTCAAAGATTTCCTTTCAGATCCGCGTCTACATTTTGTTTTATAGAGTCATTACGAATCGTCTTGCACGCAGACTTGACGACTTCAAGTTCCCCGACAAGCCGGTTTCTAAAAACTTTTAGTACCATAGACTACATACATACCCTTCGGCAAATTGTACAGAAGGGCAACGAGTATAGTCTGCCACTTCAACTTGACTATGTAAACCATGAAAAAACCTTTGATTGCATCGAAATTTGGGTGGTGCTATAGTCCTTTCAGCGGTACCAAGTTGACTGTCATTATATCTAAGTACTGTAGTGTTCCATTGGACGACGTTTTAAAGCTACTGGCTTGGAAAGGATACGGTATTAAAATCAATATCGAGTACTTCTCCTTCCTTCCATCCATTCCATCCTTCGATTTGCCGACGATTTACTTCCTATGGCGAAATTACTGAAGGTCCTAAACACTACGCTCCATGACGTCAGTAGTCTTCCCCAATGGATAAGTCTTAAAACATTTGTCAATTTTGTGTTTAGATTTAAGATTATTCTGTGTATTTATTTCCTTTAAATTTACTATATTTATGCTAATCTGCCTGTGTTTAGTGATAAGATTACACTATTTTACTTTTGTTTTATATTATAAGATTACTTAACCAGCTTGTCGTTATTGTACCAATTCATTACACTAGAGACATTATATAACAGCTCCAGTTTAAAATTAAGACTACTTTTTGTTTCTAGTTTTTATTTTAAATTTCATTACATTATTTTCATTTTATTGTCATCTTCTTTTTAGTCTAATGTGGTGCGCGGCATGCGCAAGACTATAAATAACTTTCAAATTCAAATTCAAATTGTTTATTGCATGTCACATTACAAATTTAAGATGGTACAATTTTGATAGGTATACATGTGACGTCCCGCAAGGGCATAGCAACACTAGAGGGCTAACTATTTTCGTATTATCTAATTTTTAAACATAAATTACAAATTATAATATCATCAACATTCAATATTATTTTATGTAAATTAACGTCAATGTAAATCAAACGATTATTTTATCCAAACATCACCCATGTATAATATGTTAAGAATTGTTAAGAATTATAGTAATAGGAGAAGGAAAGCGCGTTATGTATCAAATCTCAGTAACGCGCAACCAGCTCCATATGAGTTATAGTTATATAAAAAAATGTTAAAAAAAGCAAAACTTATCCGTGGAATCTGACAATATACTCCCGTTGGTGGGGGTGTACCCTCCGGCGGAAATCATAAAAAAAAATAAATCTTAAAACGAGCGTACACAAAACAAAGATCATGTGTAACGTCAATGTCATACCTCTGCCTGTAGTTTTAGTAGTGCTCCCACTACGCTCGAAATTGTTGACGAGTATGTTTACCTGGGACAGAGCTTAATCGACGGATCAAACTCGGCTGGGAAACTTTCGGGAGATTACAACACATCTTCTCGTCAGGTACACCTCAAACAAGAGTGTACAAACAATGCATTGCCAGTGATGACCTAAGGATCTGAGACGTGGTCCTTTAATACAGGCCTTATGAGAAAGCTCAAGATCGCTCGGCTCAGAGGGCTATGCTCAGGGTTTCTCTGCGTAATTGATTTAAAAATAAGGATATTCACAGTAGACTAAGAGTAAGCGACATAGCCCAACGGATTAGTTATGTTGAAGTGGCATTGATGATGATATGGTAGTTTTCCGGTAGAGCGATGCTGTAGCTGTATTATGAGTGCAGTACGAATGCGTTGACTTAAATGAAAGGAACACCTTCATGCAGGATTCTACCATAAAAGAGTAGCATAATAGTTGTGTTTTTTATTCTTGCTACGGTTACGCTGCTTACCCGCATTTCGGTTTTTAATCGAATATAGGCGTCAGTGTCACCCATGGGCCATAGCATCCACATATTATTAGGTCAACAGCATTTTTGTTGATTTTACTTAAATAAAAAGATTTTGCATAACTCAGTTACTAATAGCCAACTAAACGGGTTAAATAAATTTAACTAATCGAATTTCAGATTGGACAAAAACATCGAAGAAAGAGTTTGTCTTAAATTTTGCATCACCAATGGAATTTCGTGTTCACTGAAAAAGTTACAGAAAGCTTACGGTAATTCGAATTTATCAAAAACACGTTCCCGTGAGTGAACGCGGTAAGTGAAGCGTTCAAAAGCGGTAGAGATGTAAGATTTGCCTCGCTCTGGTAGGCCATCAACGTCTGCAACTGGAGTTGACATCTCAAAAGTGAAGGAAAAAGTGACTAAAGATCCACATTCAAGTTTGAGATAGCTGCCGAACTTTTGTTTCTCACGAGTCGATCCGTAAAGTAAAGTAAAGTTACAGCCTATATACGTCCCACTGCTGGGCACAGGCCTCCCCTCATTTCTGAAAGGGTTTTAGGAAAGGAAGTGTCCGCCGCGCTACCCCAATACGTGTTGGCGAACTTCACATGTTTCGAAATGTTTTTTTTCTTATTCCTCAGACATGCAGGTTTCTTCACGATGTTTTCCTTCACCGCTGAGCACGTGGTTATTCAGCACTTAAAATTGCAATTAGGAATTTCATTGGTGCCGGTGGGGATCGAACCCGGGTGCGTTCTATTTACAGCGAGCGCTAACTATTTGAGCTACTACGGCTCTTCATGGCCAAGTCGATCCGTACCATTAAATTATCACTTGCGTGTGAAACATGTTGCCGAATACCTGAATTTTCCCCAAAAACTCAATCGCATAAGAGTCGCTGATGACATGTTAATAACGAGTCAACTCCGACACAACATTCATTGTTACTGGTGGTAGCGGTATGAGCTTATGTAGCTCATGGGCACACTCTCAGTACAATCTGTAGAAGACCGACAAACAAGCAACTTAACCGTGGTGAGCTGAGCTGTAAAGCTTGACTAACACCAGCTTTTTGTCGCCGATAAACCTCTTGGCTCAGAGTTCAAGTCAATATTTTGCTGAGCCATTTCAAAGGTGACATCAATACTCTACGCATATTCGGACTTGACCTTTATATAAAGTTAGAAGCTCTCCAGGCGTGAAGTGTCACTTCACCTGTTTTAAATACAAGTTTTTTGGCCGCAGTTTGTGCTTTCGACTCAATGTATGCGCCAAAGTTGAGATTAGCACTCACTTGTATGCCAAGAAGTTAGAGATGATCAGTAATCTCCACAGATATAGGAGTAGTAGGAGTCAGATCAGACAGGCTCGCGTTTTGGCGGCGTTGAAAGTGACCAGATTGTTGTCAACCCATTGGGAGGCAAGACTTAAGGTCACATTTATCCGCACCACCGTGGCCTCTCTAAGTGAAACCCCTCCGCCTTTTGCTTTGGACAAGAATCTCAAAAATAATGCCAATCCCAATGAAGGAACGGCAGAAGTTGGATTTGGCAGCCTTCGACAGGGACCGAAATTGCTTGCTACCAGGAGGGTAGGAAGCAAATCTGGCCCCTATGCGACTGACGTTGTCGAATTGTGCACTGCGGAGAATCCGCTTGCAGTATTTGGCAGCAGAATTAAAAGCTCTCTTCTTCGCACGAACCCCTCGTGACTTAATTTTGAAATCACTAGCTAGAACCCAGACTTGATAGGCGAACTCTTTGCGGGTCTCAGCACGAGCTTGAGAGCATTAGATAAATTTAGTACACAAATAGATTGCTTCTGAATCAAGGAATAGAATGTTTTCACTACGCAGAAATTTGCCGCAGAAATATAAACATTTTTTTAATGTAAGAGGAGGCAAATGAGCAAATGGCTCACCTGATAGTAAGCAATCATATCGGTAACACCAGGGAAATATCAGGTGGCTGCCTAAAGAAAAAGGCTCTTTTATTGAAGGAATACAGGTATTTGGTTTTCACACTAGCGAAACCATAGGCAGAAGCTAGTTTTAAATCGTTTGTAATACAACAAATACATGTGACACACATTTTTTTATAAGATAAGGGTGACAAACGAGCACATAGTCCACCCGATGGTAAGTGGATTGTTTTTTGCATTCGATTAAGAATTAAAATGCAGATGCGTTGTCACCCCTGAGGATTAACATTGAATGCCTCGATCCCCGTAATATGGCTCTCCGGTTCTCTACACTCACCATACGAAACACAGCAGCATTAAGCTGCTATTTTACGCTGGTTTTCTGTGAGAGCGTGGTCCTTCACCGGTCGAGCCGACCCATTCATGCTACAATCATAATATAGCTGCAGCGTGGCTATATCACGTAAATATACATTATATACATATATACATAATACAGCTGTATATATGTATCTAAACGTGATGACCACGCGAGTTCAGTGTTTCCTTCTCATCCCAAAAGTACCCAACGTGCCTAAAGAAATATTCAATTCAAAAGTTTTTACTTCAAAAATATAATAGGTTAATTAAAGAGTGACGTGTGAATTTGAATAATAGTAATGGAAACAAACACGCAACCTCGGCCTACTTTCGGGTCGGTTCAGTTTGGATTGACATATGATTGAATAGCATACGAGCTCCAAGCGACACCCCTGACACAGAAATAAATTCGAAGTTAATCATTTAAAATTCAATTCGTGTAGGATAAATATTAAACTTAGATGAATATTCGAAAATAAAAAGAAATGAAACAGCGACAGCCTGTAGACATCTCACGGCTTGTAGCATAGGCCTTATCGAAACCCGAGAGCATTTTGAAGTCATTAAAATATACTTGTTTAATTTTGTCAATATAGATTATAAGAATACTTATTAAAAATCATTTAAGCTTTACCACTGGTTCGCAACAAACCGTTCAGTCGCGGGAAGAACCAGCAGCTACAATTAGCTCGCCGCGCTGGCGCAATGTCTGGTAGATTTCCCATGTCCATGATTTTTTTTCCTCAGTCCTGTGGGTTTTCTCACGATATTTTTCTTAGCCGCATATTAACTAATTATTATTAATAATAATAGCGATATTAATTATTTATAGCAATATTAATTACTATTAATAATAATAATTAATATTGCTATACATCATAAATAAAATTGAAATGTATGTCCGTAATATCAAAATAAGTTTCATATGTTGAGTATAGGGAGTAATTTGCATGCCATTCAAAATGAATAGTAATTTTAAAAATTCTTATATCTGTTCGGGCTTATCTTTAGGCTAAAACGATTGTAATGAAACTAGACAAAGAGATAGAGAGTAATGCTTGGATTGATCTTTACCATATTTTTCCCTAAAAGCTTGAAGATTATTTTTTGAATAAATGAAAAATTGATAAATAACGAAACCTTTTTGAATTTTATTGCTATTAACATCGCTTGTTTTTTTGTACCAACTTTTCGCGTACTTTGCAGAACGCATAGTTACGAGGGAGGGAAATGTAATTGTTGCATTTGACGACCCGATTTGCTCGCGCACTCTGAACTTTACAGCAAGCGTCTGCCTGAGCGTCCACGGCTCTTTAAAAATAAAATTCGACTAAATCAAAATATGAAAAAAACTTTCATATTAATCTATTTATCACCATCAGTGTGAAAACAGTTCACTACGAACGTAGATTTCATCTTAGCAGTGAAATATTAGCACTAGTGATTCGTTTTAAGCCTGAGTCTGATTGACATGATCCGTTAACTCTTGAAAGGTAACGAGCAATGCCATTATAGTCTTCAGTGGTAAGAACGCATTTACATTTTGATGAGTAAACGATGGTGAATGTAGTCATAGCGTCATTTTACTGCGTCCCTCGTTTTTCAGATTTGATATAATATGAAAAAAAAAATATAAAAGCATCGAGTACTTAAACATTTCTTATGTTTCCAGGCGGATTGGATTTCGTTTATAATATTTTGTAAATTTAAGTATAATTTTTATTTTTTAAACTACTATACTACATGTTGTGCTATAATAAAAGTTTCTGTTCATGTTTTTATGTATTATTTATGTGTATAATTATAAAAATGCAATCTATACAAAATTATCAACACTATTACTATGTAAAAGGCTTTACTAAAATGGGCAATTTGCCGCCCCAACGCGTCACGCCAGGCTATCCCTTCTTGTCAGTGGGTCTCGACTTTGCTGGGCCGCCGAAACGAGCACACAGTCCACCTGATGGTAAGTGGTTGCTGCGGGCCATAGACATTTACATCTATACTCGATTACAAATCAAAATGCAGATGCGCTGTCATCAGTGAGGACTAAGATGGAATGCCTCATTTCCAGCAAAAAGGGTCTCCGGTTCTCTACACTCACCATACGAAACACAGCAGCATTAAGCTACTATTTTACGTTGGTATTATGTGACAGCGTGGTCCTTCCAGGGTTGAGCCGACCCATTCCTGCTACAACTATACTACTAATATAACTGCAGCATGACTCTACCACGTATATACTGCCGATTGAATTACCAAAATTGACACTTTAATTACCGCACATCAATTAAAACTTAAAACACACTAATAATTAAAGTGGGAGAGTTCTAGAAAGATCTTGACGCTCCTATTTCTGCTACTTGATACTAGATGGCACTAATAATCACCCGTCATATACCGGGCATTAATTATGGCACGCAACATTACGTACTGAAATCATTTTGATGATGCGACTGTATTACAAAGAATATTTCCAATTAGTAAAGTTTTATATTAATAATGTTGATCATTTAATTTTTTACATTATATGACGGGATTCATCTAGCTTCATTCAGAGTAATTCGTAAAAATATCTTTTAATATTAATCAAGAAATGTGATATCATCTACATCCTCTGAGATACAACAATTTCAAGAAGTAAATAATGAATACGACGCATATCAAACATAGTAATTACTGAATCATCTGGTATAATAATAACTTCCCAAAACTTATTTTATTTTATATTACATAAGAATTGATTCACTCGAATAATTACTTACTAGTACGATTCTCGTATTTTAAGACTTTGTAGCCATATTTATTAATGAATATTAATAACGGTTATAATTTTAGGTTAAAATAATTATGTATTCCCCAACATAAATATAAATCTTAACTAACGGAGCCGTTGGGAAATAACAGATAAGGATAATGAATTTCAGATGTTGTCTCACTTCTAGTGTCTCTTAAGGATAAGATATATATAAAATTTCATTCAAATTCATACCATTATAACTACTCGATCTTAGAATAAAATGATTTAATTACATTAATCCTAAACTATTACTAACCAATCTTTTGAAGATCTATTTTCTTCTAACAGAATTCTGCTAATCTCGAGTCAGTATCTTTTGTGTGACGTAAATATAACAAAATGTTTCAGTCACGTATAAGCCTGAGTATAAACCTAAACTGATATTGAAAATGTTATTGCTTTCGCATTTTATTGTTTTCTGTGTCAAATATTTCACTCTTACGTATTTATAGACACCGTTTTTGGATTTTCTCTATCTGTGATATTGAATTCAAGATAAGTTTTGATTTTAAAATTTTTAAATCAAAATAAGATTTCCACATTTTATATTTAAGTACGGTTTTTGTTTTGCTGCATATTGTACTTTATTATTTTTTATAACCAACAGGAACCATTCCGTGCTATTACTTACCACAAAAATATAAACAATAACAGCATATCTTTATATATAAAAATCCAATGATTTCAAAAGTAAGGATAGGCTCACCTAAGTATTTTACTCATAACTTTTTCATACAAAAAAAAGTTGCTCATCTGTCATAATACAAACGTCATACCAAAACACGACGTAACCAGGGTCGTAATTCGTAGTATAATTATCCTAATTGTGTAAATAAAATAACGGATTTCATAGTTTGTAGCATAAAGTATCGTAATGATACAAAGCGAAAGTACCATAATTTTACCTAAAGGTCGACTTGTATTATTATTGGGTCCTTTTACATTTTAATATTAACCCTACGATATCGAGAATTTTTGTATTGTACGTGAGTACCGCGTTTTTATTAGGATTATTTCGTAGGTTAGTATTAGAATTAGCTCCCTTTCTGGTCAATCGATGCCCGATCGATGCCTTTATGTTGCATCTTTGATAGAACTATAATGAGGGGCTAAAACGATAAAAATTTTATGCTCCAGAAGCAATCGGTTGAAAACAGAATTTCACAATATTTTATGAATCATATTTTCAGATTCAATTAAGCAGATATGGTTTCTTTTGTACTCTTTTCGTTTACCCTTATCTAATACATAATATATTAGGTACCAATATTCAAAAATTAACTTAAACTTAGTTTTTTAGACAAAAATTAAACAGAATTAAAAATAAAACCGTCAAAAAACGAAACGTTTAAATAAACTAGTCGCGTGACGCCAAAATCCCGGCACATGAAAAAAAAACATAAAACGTCAAAGGTGATATATATTTTTAAATAGTATAATTTTATTTTCCATGTGCAATATTTTTGAGGGTCTGAATCCAACCCTGGCCTAATCTTGGTAACGTAACTAAACTAACTATATAATAAAACTTTAAAAATGCGGTTATATGATAATTTAACTGTAATAAAAATAATATAAAGTTATTAACTGATGATACGATATCCCTAGTTTCTATTTAATCTTTGTATCGTAGTTTTTGCACCCTTTTACCACGCAACTAGACATATTTATGACAGGCAAATCTGTCCTGCGCGCGCACCATGTCGACCGATTCGGGTTGACCCTTAACTGTAATTTTAGGGCCAGCGCACTGGTCTGTTTTAGTAGTTCGGTCGGCCAGGTCCTTACGCTAGTAATATATAAGTCAATGTAAAAATCCCGGTGTGAGTGTTTGCGTAATTCCTCTTCTTCTGAACGGCTTCACCGATTGAGATAATTTGTATAGGATACTTATGGGTCAGTTGAATGATTCTTAGCTGTGGACACGGGAGGAGGCGCTGTTGTTGAGATCCATAAATCGCCCGTGCGAAGCAGGCCGTACCGCTAAGTGTTGAAAAAACATAAAGCCTTTTACATAGTAATAGTGTTGATAATTTTGTATAGATTGCATTTTTATAATTGTTCACATAAATACATAAAAAAAACATGAACAGAAACTTTTATTATAGCACAACATGTAGTATAGTAGTTTTACAAAATAAAAATTATACTTAAATTTACAAAATATTATAAACGAAATCCAATCCACCTGGAAACAAAAGAAATGTTTAGGTACTCGACGCTTTTATATTTTCTTTTTTTTTCATATTATATTAAATCTAAAAAACGAGGCACGCAGTAAAATGACGCTATGACTACATTCACCATCGTTTACTCATCAAAATGTAAATGCGTTCTTACCACTGAGGACTATAATGGTATTGCTCGTTACCTTTCAAGAGTTAGCGGATCATGTCACTCAGACTCAGACTTATGGTGTTGTTTTACGCTGGTATATTGTACGAGCGTGTTTTTATCAGTGAATTCAGTTCTAACAGAACGATGTATTATATAACTTTAACTACTACTTTTAGAAAAAGTTTGCCTTTTTGAATCACATTTTTGACTTACATTTGATCGATAACATTTGTAGCCGAAAGCTGACCTTTACTTTAGTTAAAGCTACTTTAAAATAAACAGGAAACTTTTTTTATAATTTGCACATCACCTTTGATATCCTTTAAATATTTCTATGAAGTTCAAGCTCTCCCATCGATGGTTTACTTAGCAGTATCTGTTAGCAGGCGGTGGACAGCAGAGTCTTCATAATAACAATTTAAAATAATAAAGCGTCGTTCTTAAACAGCCCGACAAGCAATTACAGTAAATTTCCTTCCATGAGGAACTTACTATAGATCGCTTAATAGGGGGACATTCACTATAGTTAGTTACAATAGGGGAGATTCTCCCCCCCCACACTCCCTCAGGGAAGACCCAATTTCAGCAGTGGACTTTTATGGGCGTAATAAACAATAAATGAACATTTTTAAAAACGAATCACTAGTTCTAATATTTCGTTGCTAAGATGAAATCTACGTTCAGTAGTGAACTATTTTTATACTGATGGTGATAAATAGATTAATATGAAAGTTTTTTTCGTATTTTAATTTAGTCGAATTTTATTTTCAAAGAGCCGTGGACGCTCTGGCAGACGCTTGCTGTAAAGTTCAGAGTGCGCGAGCAAATCGGGTCGTCAAATGCAACAATTACATTTCCCTCCCTCGTAACTATGCGTTCTGCAAAGTACGCGAAAAGTCGGTACAAAAAAACGAGTGCAGTTAATAGCAATAAAATTCGAAAAGGTTTCATTATTCGTCAATTTTTCATTTATTCAAAAAAATAATCTTCAAGCTTTTAGGGAAAAAATATGGTAAAGATCAATCCAGGCATTACTCTCTATCTTTTCGTCTACTTTCGTCACAATCGTTTTAGCCGAAAGATAAGCCTGAACAGATATAAGAATTTTTAAAATTATTATTCATTTTCAATGGCATGCAAAGGACTCCCTATACTCAACATATGACATTTATTTTGATAATACGGACATACATTTCAATTTTATTTATAATGTATGGCAATATTTATTATTAATAATAATAATTAATATTGCTGTAAATAATTAATATTGCTATTATTATTAATAATAATTAATTAATATGCGGCTAAGAAAAATATCGTGAGAAAACCCACATGACTAAGGAAAAAAAAATCATGGACATGGGAAATCTACCAAGCATTGGGCTAGCGCGGCGAGCTAATTGTAGCTGCTGGTTCTTCCCGCGACTGAACGGTTTGTTGCGAACCAGTGGTAAAGATTAAATGATTTTCAATAAGTATTCTTATAATCTGTATTGACAAAAATAAACAAGTATATTTTAATGACTTCAAAATGCTCTCGGGTTTCGATAAGGCCTATGCCCAGCCGTGAGATGTCTACAGGCTGTCGCTGTTTCATTTCTTTTTATTTTCGAATATTCATCTAAGTTTAATATTTATCCTACACGAATTGAATTTTAAATAATTAACTTCGAATTTATTTCTGTGTCAGGGGTGTCGCTTGGAGCTCGTATGCTATTCAATCATATGTCAATCCAAACTGAACCGACCCGAAAGTAGGCCGAGGTTGCGTGTTTTTTTCCATTACTATTATTCAAATTCACACGTCACTCTCTCAACTTTTGAATTGAATATTTCTTTAGGCACGTTGGGTACTTTTGGGATGAGAAGGAAACACTGAACTCGCGTGGTCATCACGTTTAGATACATATATACAGCTGTATTATGTATATATGTATATAATGTATGTTTACGTGATAGAGCCACGCTGCAGCTATATTATGGTTGTAGCATGAATGGGTCGGCTCGACCGGTGAAGGACCACGCTCTCACAGAAAACCAGCGTAAAATAGCAGCTTAATGCTGCTGTGTTTCGTATGGTGAGTGTAGAGAACCGGAGAGCCATTTTACGGGAATCGAGGCATTCAGTGTTAGTCCTCAGGGGTGACAACGCATCTGTATTTTGATTCTTAATCGAATGTAGATGTCTAGGGGCCACCGCATCCACTTACCATCAGGTGGACTGTGTGCTCGTTTGTCACCCTTATCTTATATAAAAAAGATGTGTGTCACATGTATTTGTTGTATTACAAACGATTTAAAACTAGCTTCTGCATATGGTTTCGCTAGTGTGAAAACCAAATACCTGTATTCCTTCAATAAAAGAGCCTTTTTCTTTAGGCACCCACCTGGTATTTTCCTGGTGTTACCGATATGATTGCTTACTATCAGGTGAGCCATTTGCTCATTTGCCTCCTGTTACATTAAAATATAAGTTTATATTTCTGCGGCAAATTTCTCCGTAGTGAAAACATTCTATTCTTTTATTCAGGAGCAATCTATTTGTGTACTAAATGTATCTAATGCTCTCAAGCTCGTGCTGAGACCCGCAAAGAGTTCGCCTATCAAGTCTGGGTTCTAGCTAGTGATTTCAAAATTAAGTCACGAGGGGTTCGTGCGAAGAAGAGAGCTTTTAATTCTGCTGCCAAGTACTGCAAGCGGATTCTCCGCAGTGTACAATTCAACCACGTCAGTCGTATAGGGGCCGGATTTGCTTCCTACCCTCCTAGGTAGCAAGCAATTTCAGTCCCTGTCGAAGGCTGTCAAATCCAACTTCTGCCGTCCTTTCATTGGTATTGGCATTATTTTTGAGATTCTTGCCCAAAGCAAAAGGCGGAGGGGCTTCACTTAGAGAGGCCATGTTGGTGCGGATAAATGTGACCTTAAGTCTTGCTTCCCAATGGGCTGACGACAATCCGATCACTTTCAACGCTACCAAAACGCGAGCCTGTCTGATCTGACTCCTACTTTCTGAGGTATATCTGTGGAGATTACTGGTCATCTCTAACTTCTTGGCATACAAGTGAGTGCTATTCTCAACTTTGGCGCATACATTGAGTCGAAAGCACAAACTGCGGCCAAAAAACCTTGTATTTAAAACAGGTGAAGTGACACTTCACGCCTGGAGAGCTTCTAACTTTATATAAAGGTCAAGTCCGAACATGCGTGGAGTATTGATGTCATCTTTGGAGTGGCTCAGCAAAATATTGACTTGCCGCACTCAGCTCATTGCAACTCTGAGCCAAGAGGTTTATCGGCGACAAAAAGCTGGTGTAAGTCAAGCTTTACAGCTCAACTCACCGCTGTTAAGATGCTTGTTTGTCGGTCTTCTACAGATTGTACTTCTGAGAGTGTGCCCATGAGCTACATAAGCTCATACCGCTATCTCCATTCTTCTATCAAAGTACCAGATGTACTGCAGGTTGCAATCCATACTTGATTGATATTCCGAATATTTGCACTAAGCGCTATATCGGTCTGTCAAGAAAGTACCAGGAAAAGATCAATAATAAACAAAATTTTAGTTATTCATCAAAGTTTATTTTATTACACTTTTAAAGTGTGCTCCTTCAAAAACGATACACTTTCTCCAACTAATAATCAAATAATCAAAACATTTTTTAAATAAAAACGGGTGGCATCCGTTTTTATTAAAATATAAGAAGTAGTAATTTGAGTTTATGAAAAAGAAAGAAGCTGGGGTCATATCTGGTGAATAAAGTGGTTGCTCGATGGTACTTGTTAAGCTTTTGATCAAAAATACATTCACGATGATGGGCAATGGCACAATCATCACAATCCAAGCATTTTATAGTATCCTGCTGCTTGAAACCCGTGACTTTAGACTGTTCACTGTAAGGTTACGTCCATGGCAATAGATCCGTTGTAAAATTCGAAGTCCGACGATGGTTGTGTTTGATGAATTTCTTGACTTTTGTTGATTTTCTTGCAGATTATTTTTAGTTCCCCTCATGGGCCACCATGTTTTATCTTTAGAGGATAAACTGGTGCAAATAAAATGCTCTTACTTTTCAAAATTTTTGGTTGACAATTGAGATGATATTTTGAATTTGCTTTGAGAAGTACATTAGCGCCTTCTGACGAGCTGAAGGCAATCACTCATTCGCGCATTTCACTTAAATCACTTCAGGCATTAGGCCTGAACAACTATATTATTATTTTATAATGTTTTCAAAGGTTTGACAAACAAAACCAGGTAACGAGGTTCGAAAACGTAACTACAATTGTCATGAGGAAACACTGATGTCTACGCAGAAAATTTTGCTGGGCGTTGAAATGAAAAAAATAATCGTAACTAATCTAAATATTCAATAGTGAAGATGGCTGGGAGCTACCAGGGATTTTACTGCATTAGGTCTTTTTATTTGATTCTAAGCGTCTTCTATATAGATCTAGCAATCGATCTAGAGTACTATATAGATATAGCAATGTCGTGTTTAGTTGTTAATATCGCCAAACAATTTTTATTCATTGATTTGATCAGGTATATCAAAATCCTACGAAATACCACCATTTCACTTTCAATTATCGAATAATTTATGATATTACAAATTCTAAGATCTGACCAATACATATATAATAATCTTTTTGTTTAAATTACAAGTATAATGAGAGTTTTGTACTAATTGCATTTTTTTCAGTTTATGTATAGATAAAAAACTAATACATATTAAACTTTTTATAGATTAGAAATTAAACTTAGAAACATCCTTAATTTTATGATTTTCGATAGATGTCACTATTATTAATTTAAGTAGTAATTAGTTACCATAAAATTTATTTATATCTACTAAAATGAAATAGCAAAACTAAAAAATATACATTAGAATTTTCAAATCAATTATGTATTTAATTAATTAATTATATAAATGTAAGTTACTTATATATTTTAATTTATTAGTAACTGGATGCAAAATATCACTCCTTTTTGTATTTTACGTTAGATGGCACTGTCTTCAAAACAGGTGATTACAACAATAATATCGTAGATAGTCGGAGTAGTTCAATTTATTACGCAACGGTTAAAACTAATTTTAGGGCTTTATGTTTTTTTTTATTTTAGTAAAACACATCAACCGTATGAAACAGAATTTACAATAAATTAACATCTAAAGGAAGGAAAGATGTTTCGTAATCGGATAAAACGTAGTCTACAAGTAGCCCCTGGTCAGTAATTACCTACACACAAAATTTCATAGAAGTCCTAAAATAACTCGAGTAAGAGACGTGTGGCGGGTGTGGCGGGAGAATATCCATGACCCTATACGGTGTGGTGGGTGTCGTAAGAGGCGATAGAGGAAACAGAGTGATGGGCAGTAGCATCTTCCCAATAACAACTAGAAAATAAAAAAGGTAAATGTGGCGCCAACCCGGTTGTAAAAATATACCTATAGGGGTATTGTGATGTAGAGCAGTCCACATGACATATATGTATTAATGTAAACTGTAGTTATTAAAGGCAGTATAATTAAAATTCATATACACCTACTTAAAATATTGAAATTTGTTCTTTTGAATGTTTAAATAAATTAATGTATCATTGTGTAAAGTTGATAGATGTTATAGTGCTTTTCAACCATTTTGTGTACACTATATAAAAAGTGTTATACTTCTAGCAATCTTTTTTACATCACAATATAGGTACTCCAGAGTAAACTGATAGGTTGCAATGAAATAATGAGTTCAAATACAAACTTATTTGGTATAATTAAACAATTAATTATACAGTGCCTTAAATAAACAAAGCAGGGTTAAAATATACTAATTTAACTGCAACACAGGAAAGTATATACTCGTATGGTATATGCGCATTACCTGCACGTTCCCGAGCGCGACGACAGTTACATAAATAGCTGCTAAGCAGTTTTTTTCTACTAGGCTTTGTTAGCGATACGGAATTATAGCGGTGGAGAGATATTAAATTTCATTTTTGATTTCTCTCTATTCCACTTCTTAATTCTGTTTTCTCTTCTTTTTCCTAAGCTACATAAGCCGCGCATGTTTGATTACTACAGACAATAAGATGGGTTGGTAATTAATAACTAGTTTGTGAGGGTAGTAAAATAAAATATATCATATTTTTTACTACGTATTCACAAAACAAGAATAAATTGTTAATGCCATTTTGTGATCTGTATCACATTAATTGTATAAAATAGTATTATGTTTTAAATTAATTTTATTTAAAAGAACAGTATCGCTGGATTCTTTGATGGTTCTTCCCAGAACAGAGGTTTTATTCAAACGAGTGCAGTGGTGGAAGTACTAAGTAGAATAAAAATGATTCTATTCTATTCTAAAGCCTTTTTCTGTAACCCTACATTTATTATTAAAACAGAAAATTAAAAATTATATGGTAAAGCTTTTTTCTTGTGACTTTATTTTTTTATAAATCTAACACGCGCTCCTTTATGTAAAGCTACATTCCAATAGCAAACACTTAAACGCAGACAATACGAGCTCATTTATTAGATATAGTTCAATATCGCTGGTACATCATCATCATCATGCTTAATTTATTAGCAGAGTTTAAGAAAATATAAGAGGCATTTCAAAAAAAGAAATAGTTATTTTGTATGAATGTTATCTGAGAACTTCGTCGTAAACCGGTTTTGATTATTATTCTTGATTATATGTGTTGTAGTAGTTCAAAGGTCAAAAGGTCAAAGTTCAGGGATGACACAAAGTTCAGGGGTGAAAAAGTTCAGGGATGACACAAAGTTCAGGGATGACACAAAGTTCAGGGATGACACAAAGTTCAGGGATGACACAAAGTTCAGGGATGACACAAAGTTAAAATCAACAATTTGCAGTCAACGTCAAACAAAGAGGGGTGCAGATGCGTTGATACTTTTGAGGACTGAGATAGAACGCATCACAGCCTGTAATTATGCTGGTTTTCTTTAGACCGGGCATGAAACACAGAGTCGAACGCAGCAATGCAAGCACTGCTATTTTGTGGCAGACACACATAGGTGACAGGGTGGTACTTACACAGACTCTACACCTATTAAGTGGATTATGTAAATCAATTATTCTTTGTATACGTGGTAGAGTCACGCTACAGCTATATTGTGGATATAATATGGATATGGGAAGGACTGTGAAATCCATAAAGGTTGTCAATCCATTACCTGTGTAATAAATGAACACAAACAAATATTTTAATTGGGATTAAAACGATTTTCCAATTACATTTCTGTTTAGCAATTTGTAAATAAATTAAATGTTAACTGAAATTTCTCAGTTTATGTTTACCGTTTCAATCCCTGTCTAATTTATTGACTTAATATTGTTAAATGAAACGAACGAACTGATTAAACTGTAACACTACATAATGATTTCTTAAATTTACGCGAACACTACACATTGAATAAAACTATTATTTACGGATTTTATCGCGTTTAATCCAACTTTAATTTATTTTTATTTGCTAATACCACCATGTACCAAACCGCCGAGGTTGTATGGGTTACCGAAGATACACAAACCAAACGCTCAGTCAGACTACGTCCCATAGTGAGCCAGATCGATTCACCAACTTATAAGCTGGCACAATACTTAGCAAAAATACTATCACCACTGAGAACACACCAGAGCATACACAAAGGATTCATACCATTTTGAGAGTGAGATAAAATACCTACATCTCGTTGACAATGAAACTATGGTCAGTTTTGATGTTCTGTCACTATTTACATGCCTACATATTGTTGACTGCATCTCAATTGTAACTAGGAAGCTAGAAGAAAATAACATGCCTCAAGAATATGCAATATTACTTGAACACTGCCTCACATCTGGCTATCTATTGTGGAAGGAGGAGTTCTACAAGCAAGTAGATGGTGTGGCGATGGGCTCACCTGTGTCTCCCATAGTCGCCGACATATTCATGGAGGACTTTGAGGAGAAAGCCCTTCTTACTTCTCCTGTAAATCCAAGGTTCTACAAGAAGATGACACTTTCACAATTTTACCATCTAACAAAGTAACTGCAATTTTAGACCACCTTAACTCCATAAACTCTAAAATACAATTCACAATGGAGTTAGAGGCAAATAATTCTTTAGCCTTCCTAGATGTTTTAGTCATCCGAAATCCTGATAACACTATTGGTCACACTGTGTATAGAAAAAAGACCCAAACCAACCGATATCTAAATGGTGAATCTCACCATCATCCTTCACAGTTAGCTACCGTGGGTAAATCTTTGTTTCAGAGAGCACGAGGGATCTGTGACAGAAAACATCTGGCCGCCGGGCTTCAGCATGTCAAGCAAGTATTGCAAGACAACAAGCTTCGGGTCCCGCGCCTACGTCACAGTGAACGAGTGAAACCGGCCACAGTCGAGCGCGCGCCTGCTGTACTACCGTATGTTAGAGGAGTCACAGACAAGATGGGCTACATCTTGAAGCGAGTGTCCATTAAAACATACTACAAGCCGCCGAAGAAGATTAGTCAATTTTTACCATCCATCAGATGCAATATTCCTATACAAGATGCAGGTGTGTTCAAGCTAGATTGTGAATTTGGTCTGTCTTACATAGGTCAAACAAAAAGATCTATTAAAACCCGCGTGAAGTAACATATAGCTGACGTGAAGCACCGACGCTTCGGGAAGTCTGCAGTTTGCGAACATGTTTAAGATCGTTCCCACCATTACATTAGATTTGAGAAACCACAAATCCTCGCAAAAGAACACCGATTCCTACCAAGGATGATACGCGAGGCTATTGAAATTAAAAAAAACATCCAAATTTCAATAGAGAAGATGGATGGGTGCTGCCAGCTGCTTGGGATCCTATAATTAATAAAATTAAACCCAAACCCCAAGCATACCACTGCAAGACTTCATGATGCTATAAGCTCATTCTGCGTAGATCGGACCAAAAATTAATATTCAAAAACTGAAGGTAGCCGGACTAACTATGACATTGGGACGTCAAACATCTCAGGCCCCCCCCGTGACCATGGTTGCTGTAAAGCACCCGAAACGTCGGGATAATAAAAATAAATTAAAGTTGAATTTGGAGTTTTTGATTAAAGTTGGAGGCCCTATTCCCCCTCCCCCCTTAACATGGTAGCGGAGTTAAATAAAAGATTACCCCAGGAGAGTGCCAGCACCCTCAGGAGAATTCCTCACTAAACATCCACGCCCAAGCTACTCTACTCTTCGGAAGCGTGGGTGTTCAGGCTGCCCCGCGTATTCTAGGAGGTAGGGGGGGAGTGGGGAATTCGGCTCAGAACAAAACCTGCTCGGGACATGCGGAGTAATAAGACCAAGGTGACCCCTGCCACTCTATCCATCAATTTCTGCAATTTCAATTTTCAATTTGAAACTTCATTCAAACCTTAACGCCGTCCACTAACTTAACTAACCTGGAGACCTGCTCTTTCTAACCGAGATACAGGTGTTTTCTCCGGCTGATACTTTTTTTAGAATAAGAGCACATGACAAACGAGCATACAGTTCACCTGATGCTAAGTGTATATTGTGACCCATAGACATCTATATTTATAATTAATTAAGTGTTGTTACACCTGAGGACTATGTGATGTCTCATTTCCATTAAAAAGGGTCTTCAGTTCTCTACACACATCAAATGAAATACAGCAGCATTAAGCTGCTATTATGTGAAAGCGTGGTCCTTCCCGGGTCTGGCTGACCCATAAGTGCTACAACCATAATATAATTGCAGCGTGGCATTCCTACCGGGGTACAAATTAGAACACTCCTTTGTGTCCTAGGCTAGAGTTTGCATATACATCAGAGGGGACATCTGTTTTCGTCGCCTCTACACTCTTGAAGGTACGGACCTGGTCATCCTATGGCTGTGTGATAGTGACGACCGTCCTCATCTACGGGTGGCTCTAAGGTCCCATAGTGGTAATTCCGTTACAGACTGACTCATCGACTGCGTCCAAATGGCTGTTAACTCCGTGCTACATCAGGTTCCATCGCAGAGATTGTGATGCTCGGTGGTTTAAACGCCCACCACGCTGAATGGATTGGTTCGTGTTTAACCGATCATGCGGGTAGATCTGTTTATGACTTGACCTTTGCATATGGTTTGACAACTGGTTGCTTTAATGATTTCTTATATTTACGCGAACACTACACATTGAAATAATATTAGTTTTTACGGAATTTATCGCGTATATTTTAACTTTTTAAATACCCGACGTTTCGAACACTTTACAGCACTCATGGTCACGGGCAGGACTGAGATGTTCAACGTCCATATGTCATAGTTAACCGTGGTTACCATAGATTAAAATCTAACTTTTGTTCCGATCTGTGCAGTATGAACTTATGGTATCTTGAAGTCTTGCAGTTGTATGCTTGGGTTGGGATTTAATTTTATTTATTATAGGATCCCAAGCAGATGGTAGCACCCAGCCATCTTCTCTATTGAAATTAGGATGTTTTTTGATTTAAATAGCCTCGCGAATCATCCTTGGAAGGAATCGGTGTTCTTTAGTGAGAATCTGCGGTCCATCAAATCTGATGTAGTGATGGGGGCGATCCTGTACATGTTCACAGACTGCAGACTTCCCGGAGCGTCGATTCTTCACATCAGCTATATGTTCTTTAACGCGGGTTTTTATTGATCTTTTAGTTTGTCCTATGTAGGAGAGACCACATTCACAATCAAGCTTGTACACTCCTGCATCTTGCAGAGGGACATTACACTTGACCGATGGTAAAAACTGACCAATCTTCTTCAGAGGCTTGAAGTATGTTTTGATGGAAGACTTTTCGACTGACAGTCGAGCGTGTACCTGCTGTACTGCCATATGTTAGAGGAGTCACTGACAAGATTGGCTACATCTTGAAGCGCGCTTCCATCAAAACATACTTCAAGCCTCTGAAGAAGATTGGTCAGTTTTTCACCATCGGTCAAGTGTAATGTCCCTCTGCAAGATGCAGGAGTGTACAAGCTTGATTGTGAATGTGATCTCTCCTACATAGGACAAACTAAAAGATCAATAAAAAACCCGCGTTAAAGAACATATAGCTGATGTGAAGAATCGACGCTCCGGGAAGTCTGCAGTCTGTGAACATGTACAGGATCGCCCCCCGTCACTACATCAGATTTGATAGACCGCAGATCCTCGCTAAAGAACACCGATTCCTTCCAAGGATGATTCGCGAGGCTATTGAAATCAAAAAACATCCTAATTTCAATAGAGAAGATGGCTGGGTGCTACCATCTGCTTGGGATCCTATAATAAATAAAATTAAATCCCAACCCAAGCATACAACTGCAAGACTTCAAGATACCATAAGTTCATACTGCACAGATCGGAACAAAAGTTAAATTTTAATCTATGGTAACCACGGTTAACTATGACATATGGACGTTGAACATCTCAGTCCTGCCCGTGACCATGAGTGCTGTAAAGTGTTCGAAACGTCGGGTATTTAAAAAGTTAAAATATACGCGATAAATTCCGTAAAAACTAATATTATTTCAACTGGTTGCTTTGCCTACGTGGATCCCAGATGTGGAATATCATGTGCCTTCCCAGTTGGACTTACTACTGACCTCTCATCCGGACGGATATCACGTCTCCAATAATGCCCCTCTTGGCTGTTCTAAACATTGACTGATCCAGAGTACGGTGCACCTCACGTTCCCATAGCGGTTGCGTTCTGCAGGTTGCCGCCGTGTTTGGCACTATCGGATCGGCCAATTGTGATGGCGGTCTTTTTTGCACCCCAACCTTGGATGCGGGTTTCATTTTGTCGCTGATGTGGTACTTCAGCTAAGGGAATTATTTATTCCATCATCTGTTGTGATTATCGGAGCCAGAACTCAGCTATGTTTTGATTACTCCTGTAAAATTGCATCATACCATAAGCAGTGATGCTACCGAGACTGGGCCAACGCATCAACTTTTCGGGATGCAAACACCAGCACACTTAAAAAGAAGTATAATTCCGCCTCCAGGTCCTTCAAAAATGACATTGCCAAGGCAAAGCCAGAGCACATCGGCAGAATTGGCGAGAAACTAATTTGACTTCCTTCGGGACACGTGCATTCTGGTCTCTTGCCAAGGCTGTCCAAGGAACTTCTGTCAGCCAACTCTGCCATTTCTGCACGGGAGGGATGACTCACTGGCCCTCTTTGCGTCCATCTCGACTCCCGATGATGGGGGGAAAACACCACCGAGCATCCCGGGATGTGAGTGCTTCCTGCAGAATATGCTGTTTACACAGCGCTCGGTGCGCAAAGCACTCCTCTACCTGGATGACAACAAGTCGAGTGGGTCTGATGGAGTCGCACCTATTGTACTGAAGACTTGTGCTATGGAGATATCAACAGTTTAATGCGTACTGCTACTCCCTAAGCATGGTTTCGAACTCATGGAATATAGCTTTAGTACACCTGATTCCTAAAAAAGGCGATCACTTAGATCAGTCCAACTAGGCCTATTGCAATCACTACCTTGTTATCCAAAATAACGGAAACAGTTATTAAATACGGGCTCATAATGAAGTACCTTGAGGATCACCAGCTGATTAGCGACTGTCAGCACGGTTTCCGTCGGGGTCGCTCAGCTGATGATCTTCTGGATTACCTAACTCATAGATGGGCGGAGGCAATAGAGTCTAAGTGACCTCCTCCTTGGCTGTTAGTTTAGACATAGCGAAAGCCTTCGAACGCGTTTGACACAAAGTGTTTCTTTTGAAACTTCTTTGCTATGCGCTTCCCGAGGAATTGTGCGATTGAATCATCAGTTTTCTTACAAATCGGAGCATAAAAATCGTAGTAGATGGTGCATGCTCCGATTACAAGTCCATTAACGCTGGTGTTCAACAAGGCTGCGTGCTATTAGCAATGTTGTTTCTTCTGAATATCAATAATATGTTGCAAACCGGTAACATTAATTGATATGCGGACGACAGCACTGTTGATGCTTTATATACAAACCATGCCAATATTTCTGGGGAAAACTTCGCCGAGTACCGGAACAAATTTTGTGTTTTTGTCTGATGTCAAGCCATTTTTGAACAGTCTCGGAAGGGATCGACTAAATCTAGTCAATTTCAATCTCCAGAAGACAATAGTTTGTGCGTTTACCGCTAGAAATAACCCCTTTGTCGTATCGCATCAGTTTTAAGGCACTGCCCTCGGTGCCTTGGCCAGTATCGGAATCCTTGGTTTCGTGGTCACTTGGAAGGGAGGGTCAAATTGGTCTCTAAAAAGCTTGGCGTGCTTAGCAGAGCGGGACAGTATTTCATGCCAGCACCCCGCCTGCAACTTTACAAGGCGTAGCTTCGGCCTCATATAGAGTACTGTTCTCATCTCGGGGTTGAGGCTCCCCAGAGCCAGCACTTTACATTTGATCGCAGCGATTCGATTCGTCTCTTTCCGATCGGCTTGTGTCACTGCCACTGCGGAAAGATGTTAGTCTCCTTGAGCGTATTTTGTCGCATCTACCACGGGGAGTGCTCTGAGGAATTGTTAGAATTAATTTCAGGACTTTCAAGAAAAGAGCCTACTCTTTTTTAAAAGGCCGGCAACGCATTACCCCTGGTGTTGCAGTTGTTCACGGGCTGCGGTAGTCCTTTACCTACCAGATGAGCCGCATGCTTGTTTGCTACCTCTCCTATAAAAAAATGCCACAAAGATCTTATGGCAAACTATAGATAGCGTTATAACAATCTTGTATACGTCAGGTATTTCACTACCTCGTTGGTCCAGCGGTCGTTATCGCGGTTGCTGATCATAAGGTCTTGGGTTTCATCATAAAATCCCGGGTCAGGTCGTAATCAGTTATTGGATTTTTTCTGTCAAGAAAATCTCAGTAACATACTAGTCAGAAAGTCGGTGGTGTGTCACCCCCGTGCCTCGGATGTCACGAAAGGCCGTTAGTCCTGCAACTGATCTCTCCCCGGTCGGGTAATAAAATAAAATAAATCTTTTTAATTTCCATTGTAACATTACTTTGTGTTAAATAAATTGTTTAATAAAATAAATAATAAAGATATGTGTAAATAAAACTAGTTTTTACGGATTTATATAACTAAATGTGTAGTGTTCGCGTAAATTTAAGAAATCATTAAACAAATATATGTGGTGATTCATTCATTACAGCTTATTAAAGATCCGCTGCTGAACACGGACCTTCCCATAGATTGTACATAGGAAGGTATACTTGCCATCGTTGCCACGCTTGTCAAGCGAGTTGGCAACTGCAGTTTATTATTAACATGCCACTGCCCGTTGCCTATTACAATACCCATGGGTCTGAGGATAGTGGATACTTTTACACCGGCTCTACACAGTCAACAAAGAACAAGAGCGCAGCAATATCATGTGTAAAATTAATGAAAGAAGCGGACACATAAGTTCTATCACGTTGTCACTCTAGAATTTTTTTTCATACATTACAAAGACAAACGAACACACAGTCCACCTGATTACAAGTGTATGCTCTAGCCCATAATTATCTACATTTATTTTATCCTCGATCAAGAATCAAAATGTCGATGCGTTGTCACACCTGAGGACTGAGATAGAATGTCTCGTTTCCAATAAAAGATTCTCTGGTTCGTTGCACTTACTATACGATACTTAGCTGTGTTAAATTGATACTTATTCTGTGAGAGCGTGGTCCTAATCCGGTCAAGCCCAACCACTCGTACTACAACTAACATATAGCTGCAGCACGGATAAAAATATATGAAGCATATAATTTTTATTTAAAATTATTGAAAAGAAAATGCAGATAATAACTGTACTTTAGTGCTGCGATGCAGGTAGCAGCTGCACCGCACGCGGATGTTGGATCCCGCGTAATGCAGTTCCTAACGGCTATTGTTATCCCTGTGTCATACGTGGGTATGCAATTATATTTTCCTTTGTTGGTATAAAATGATTTTTAAAACGTTTAAAAAAATTGTTTAAAAATTTAAGATTTTTTTTAAAAACGTTGAAGTTATATTAAGTACATTAGCCATAGCCAAGCTAAGCGAAGCTAAAGAAATACATTATTTCGTTTTATATAAGCCTGGCCATTGACTAAAATTTCAAATTCAAATTCGTTCTAACCTCTGAGTACTAGGATGAAATACCCCGTTACAATTAAAATGGTTTTCTGCATTTTCTCTTTAAGAGGATTAGGAAATGGGACTTCCTCTCCTTCTAAATTAAGATTTTTGGTCATTACTGAAAATCGGCATTTTTTATATAAAAAGGAAGACATACAAACACAAAGTTCACCCCATGGTTAGTTGATACTATAGCTAGCAAGGGTAATAACTCATGTCTTTTAAAAAAGATATGAGTTATTACCCTTGAGGTCAAAGATGGAATGCTTCGTATCCAGTGAAAAGGATCTCCGGTCCTCTACACTCACCGACACGACACACATCACTAATGAGCTGATATTGCACGTTGGTATTTTGTGAGAGCGTGGTTCTACCCCGTTCGAGACGACCCGGTCTTGCTTTAACCATAATATAGCTGCTACGTGACTTTACCATATTTTAATTTGATAAAATCACGTCCTTTGTCTTTTATTCTGGGGCTACTGTGAATATCCTCATCAAAAAGTCTGTTATAATCATTGGTAATGTGGGGTTGCTTTTCATTTGAGTAAGCTCACTAAATTAATTATTCAGGACGTTACCAAATTGACAAAACATTAATAGATATTTAACAGTGGTAGAGCCACGCGGCAGCTTTGCTGTTGCACGTATGGGCCGGCTCAAACCGGGGTGGTACCACGACCTCACAGAATACCGGCGTGAAGTGGAAGCTCTGCTTCCGCGTTTCGTCTGGTGAGTGCAGGTGGCCGGAGGCCCAAATCCCCCCCCCCCCCCCCCGTCAACATGGTAGCGGAATTAAATAATGATCGACTACCCCAGGAGGGTACCAGCACCCCTGGAGAATCCCTCGCTGAGCACCCACGACCATGTTTCTCCACTTCTGAGCGTGGGTGCTCAGGCTGCCCCGCGTATTCTGGGGGGGGGGGGCAAAATTCCGCTCAAGACTACAACTGCTCGGGGCAAACGGAGCAACAAGACCAAGGCGACCCCTGCCACGCTGTCCGTGAATTTCTGCAATATCAGGGGACTTCACTCTAACCTAAACGCCGTCCACTACCATCTCGAGACGGCGAGGCCGGCTCTGCTCTTTCTGACCGAGACGCAGGTGTCCTCTCCGGCTGATGTCTCGTATCTCTCCTACCCGGGGTACAAACTGGAACACTCCTTTGTGCCTCGGGCTGGAGTTTGCGTTTACGTCAGAGAGGACATCTGCTCTCGACGCCTCGGCAGACTTGAAGGTTCGGACCTGTCCATCCTTTGGCTACGCGTAGACAGCGACGACCATCCGCGCGTCTACGGGTGCCTCTATAGGTCCCATAGCGGTAATGCCGAAACAGACCGACTATTCGACCACGTCCAAATGGCTGCAGATTCGTTGCTACAGCAGATCCCCTCCGCAGAGATCGTGATCCTTGGCGACTTTAACGCCCATCACGCCGAATGGCTTGGTTCACGTTTAACCGATCATGCGGGGAGATCTGTTCATGATTTTGCCTTGGCATATGGTCTGACACAACTGGTTACTTCGCCTACGCGGATTCCAGATGTGGAGGATCATGCACCTTCCCTGTTGGACCTTCTGCTGACCTCTCACCCGGACGGATATCAGATTTCCGTCGACGCCCCTTTAGGCTCCTCGGACCATTGTCTGGTCCGGAGTGTGGTGCCACTCACGCTGAAATCGCGGTTGCATTCTGCAGGCTGCCGCCGTGTTTGGCACTATAGGTCAGCCGATTGGGATGGGATGCGGTCTTTCTTTGCATCCTACCCTTGGGGGCGGGTTTGCTTCTCGCCGGATGATCCCAACGTTGTTGCGGACTCTGTTGCTGATGTGGTACTTCAGGGTATGGAACTTTTTATTCCTTCCTCTGTGGTGCCCATTGGAGGCAAGTCTCAGCCATGGTTTGGTCGCTCCTGTAAAATAGCATCATGCTATAAGCAGGAGTGCTACCAAGCCTGGGCTGATGCATCAGCGTCCCGGGATGTAAACACCAGCGCTCTAAAAAAGAAGTATAATTCCGCCTCTAGGTCCTTCAAAAGAGTCATTGCCAAGGCAAAGTCAGAGCACATAGGCAGAATTGGCGAGAAACTAGTTCGCCTTCCTTCTGGAACCCGTGCATTATGGTCTCTCGCCAAGGCTGTCCAGGGGAATTTCTGTCAGCCATCTCTTCCATCTCTGCACAGGGAGGACGACTCACTGGCCCATACCGCAAAGGAGAAAGCCGATCTTCTAGGCTCTTTCTTTGCGTCTAACTCGACTCTCGATGACGGGGGGAGTACTCCGCCGACCATCCCGCGGTGTGAGTGCTCCATGCCGGAAGTGCACTTCACACAGCGCTCGGTTCGCAAAGCACTCCTCTCCCTGGACATCCACAAGTCGACTGGGCCTGACGGAATCCCCCCAATTGTGCTGAGGACGTGTGCTCCAGAGTTGGCACCGGTTTTAACGCGTCTTTTCCGGTACTCCTACTCCCTAGGCGTAGTCCCAAAATCATGGAAGACGGCTTACGTCCACCCGATCCCTAAAAAAGGCGACCGCTCTGACCCGTCCAACTACCGGCCAATCGCCATCACCTCCTTGTTCTCCAAAACAATGGAGTCCATTGTAAACTGCCAGCTCATGAGGTACCTTGAAGATCACCAGCTGATTAGTGACCGCCAATACGGTTTTCGCCGTGGTCGGTCAGCTGGTGATCTTCTGGTCTACCTAACTCACAGATGGGCGGAGGCAGTAGAGTTCAAGGGGGAGGCATTGGCCGTTAGTTTGGACATTGCGAAGGCCTTCGATCGGGTTTGGCACAAAGCGCTTCTTTCGAAGCTCCCTTCCTATGGGCTTCCCGAGAAATTGTGCGATTGGATCACCAGCTTTCTTGCAGATCGGAGCATCAAGGTCGTTGTAGACGGTGCAAGCTCCGATTGCAAGCCTATTAATGCTGGTGTTCCACAGGGCTGTGTGCTATCGCCAACGCTGTTTCTTCTGCATATCAATGACATGTTGCGTACCCGTAACATTCATTGCTATGCAGATGACAGCACTGGTGATGCTCTTTACACCGGCCGAGCCAATATTTTTCGGGAAAACGTCTCCGAGTGCCGGGACAAACTTGTGTCTGAAGTCGAGTCTCTGCTGGACAGAGTCTCGGATTGGGGGCGACTAAATTTAGTCCAGTTTAACCCCCAGAAGACACAAGTTTGCGCGTTAACCGCTAAAAAGAACCCCTTTGTCGTATCCCCTCAGTTTCAAGGCACTCCCCTTGTTGCCTCAGCCAGTATCGGAATCCTCGGCGTCGACATATCGAGTGACGTGCAGTTTCGTGGTCAATTGGAAGGGAAGGCCGAATTGGCCTCTAAAAAGCTTGGCGTGCTCAGCAGAGCGGGACAGTATTTCACGCCGGCACACCGCCTGCAACTTTACAAGGCGCAGGTTCGGCCGCACATGGAATACTGTTCCCATCTCTGGGCTGGGGCTCCCCAGTACCAGCTTCTTCCACTTGACCGCATCCAGCGCAGAGCGGCTCGAATCGTCGACGACCGAGTGCTTTCCGATCGGCTCGATTCACTGGCGCTGCGAAGAGATGTTGCATCTCTTTGCGTATTTTATCGCATCTATCACGGGGGAGTGCTCTGAGGAATTGTTCGGATTAATCCCAGCCGCCAAATTTCGTGAACGCACTACACGTCAAACGTCCCGATACCATCCACACCATCTGGATGCTTGGCGGTCCACCACTGTACGTTTCACAAGGAGTTTTTTTTCCACGTACAACCTCTCTGTGGAATAGTTTACCACCGGCGATTTTTCCGGACCGATACGACCTGGGGACCTTCAAGAAAAGAGCTTACTCCTTTCTAAAGGGCCGGCAACGCACCCGCAATTCTCCTGGAGTTGCGGTTGATCATGGGCGGCGGTAGTCACTTAACATCAGGTGAGCCACATGCTCGTTTGCCCCTTCTTCTATAAAAAAAAAAAGTATAGTTGGTACCCTTAATCACCCAGTACGTATGCTAAATACAGATTTGAAAGAAGCGAAAGAAGTGGGTCAGGATCGTGTTAAATGTAGAGTCCATAGACTTTCCGTACCCTTCTGGGTGACGCGTGAAAATTTGTTACGTTACATTACGTTTTATTAAAAAAAATTAAAATGGATTATTATTGTATAGAGTACTATTTTCAATATCGATTATTTTATAAAAGTTATATAAAGTAATTTTTATTAACCTCTGGTTCTTCTCAAGACAAGTGTCGTGGGAAAAACCAGCAAGAAACCTAGCGGGATTATTGCTTTCAACATATTTTACAATTAATAATCTATATCTACCAGAATAAAACCGGAATTTTGGCGACCACCTTCTCATTCGTGTATCCCGTAACTACAATAATATTTAAACTTTTTATATGCTTTTTGTTTAATTAAATTTTAAACTTTTTAATGACAATAAGTAAAAAGCATATTTTATTAACAGCAAAATAGAAAATAAAAGAAGAATAATATCAGGTAGTAAAGAAGTATCACATCGTACGTGTATTCACAATTAAACGCAGAATATTTATTATTTAAGCTGTTATTAAGACACTGATTTGTTGTCCTCTGTCAACTTTCACGACAAACACGGGGCGGTGTGGTCCGCCGTAGTAAATATCAATAAAGATTATTATCTCACAAGACACGTTTAATTGAACGAAAGACGAAGTTTTCAAAAAAGTTGCACACGTTTCTTTCTTGACCGCTTTCTTCAATTGCTGTTTTCAAATTAAAAGAGACATGAGAGCAGCTCTAGTTTCATCCATCTGCTGAAATTATAAAATTTGTTATATGCAGTTTTTGATTAAACTCGCCGCATAATGGCGGCGTAAGAAAATCCACTAACCTGTATTATGCCGTGGATGTCGTAAAACGCGACAGACGAATATAAAATAGAAAATAGAAGAAATGCAGTAGCAACTTTCTGATAAAAAGTCAAAAATAAATAAATGTGTTTATCTACAAACCTAAAAATGCGATTTTCATCAATAGACATAATGATTCATGAGGAAGGTTTATATGTATAATACATGCGTATAGCAGTATAGAAATATAAATAAAAATCAATTGCCGCACGTATGAAAGATCATCACTTGAGCTCGGCTGGACTGATATTGATGAAAATTTTTGCGCGTGTTTTGATGGGTCTCGGGATGGTTTTCATTCACAATTGGACCTGGTAGGTAGCGTTGTTGTTGAAATTCAGAAATCACCCGTGCTAAGCCGGGACAGATCGCTAGTTAGTATATAGGGTTTTTTATGTTTTTTTTTTCTTTTAAACGGCCGTACTGATTTTGATGAAATTTGGCTCGTGTGTCGCTGTTGTCGAGATCCAGAAATTATTACTTTCTACGCATCGGTTACATGTTTTACAAAAACTTTCTTCTTTAATTTCAATATTTGTATTTTATCTTATCTTTTGGACTTTCTAGGGCTGCCTATGTATCCGTCTGGGTAGAGCAAGCTCTTACCTATTTTGCCACCAAATTACAGTGTTGGCACTGCTTTTTTCCGGCCTGGGGAGTATAGAGAAGCAGTATAGTTACAGGCATTTACGTAGCCATCTTTGTTTGCAGTTGACTGCAGGCAAAAATTTACTACAGAAGTCACTTACGTCTTCTACACGTCTGGCGGACTGTATGCCAACTTGTCACATTAGATTTTTTTTTTAAATATAAAAAATAACAATTCAAGAAAAAAAAGTGAGGTAATAAACGGATTGTGCTCATATCCAACCTTAGCTACCACCAGTTATTTTTGGCGCTTACGCGTACTATTCAACGTAGTGTACAACAAGTCGCTCCCATAGATTTTATATTTTGCCCGATTCTCGTGAGCATTGTAACAACGCGAAAAACTTTAAATCAAAGAGTTTTAAACGTTTTAATGACTACTTACCGACAAAAACTCAAACCATCATTTTTTTGATGTTTTGGAGTGTTTACTGCAGTCTTTAAGAATACAACCAGGCATTTTGAAGTTGTTATTTATGCGAAGAGAACACGACTCGTTTGTGCGGGCGTTGGACACTCGCTAAATAGTTGCGGTACAGTGTACCGCAAAGAGTGGTTCAAAATCATGCAAGGCGTTGTCTTCTCTATACGCAGTAGTAATACCTGAATGTTCCTACTACTGTTCACGCCGGTGGTTGAGAACACTATCAGCTGACGCATGCGCAATGGCTTTAAAAACAAAAAAAAAAACAATTTGAAAATTGCCTTCCTCGTCTAACCGATGATGTAGAGCGCTAGTTCTCTTTCACATTAGGAAATAAGGATTTGCGGCCACTTCAATGTGGTTGAAAAAATTAACTGTCTTAACGTATATAAATAATGAATATACGTCATGAACGTAGTAAAACAAAGTATTACCTGTTTATACCTGGCTGCGGAGAGGTTGCGGCCAAGTACACTACTGTAACCAAACATTTCCAAGTTATTTACATAATCATAATATATTCCACGCACGCACGCACACACACACGCATGCACGTACGCACGCACGCACGCACGCACGCACGCGCACACACACACACGCACGCACGAACGCACGCACGCACGCATGCACGCACGCACGCACGCACGCACGCACGCGCACGCACGCACGCATGCCCGCACGCACGCACGCACCCACGCACGCACGCACGCACCCACACACGCCGCTCGCACGCTAGCACGCACGCACGCACACACACACTATTTTTATTTACCTTACTATTATTGTTTTTTTCTCTCTTTTACTTTGTTAGCCTATATGTTATTTTTGATGTCATTCTAATTAATTTTTTTTATACCGTTTACTATAATAGTTTGTCACATTACTACTATGAGTCAATTAAACGGGAACGATGCTGTAGCCTGTAACACAGTTTTCAACTACCACGGGCTATAGAGCTTCAATATGATTTGTTTGTAAAAGTTATAAGTATATAAGGGGTGTACAGATCAAGTCTTTTCCATGCGCATGATCGCGGAGAAGTTTTTGGCGAAAAACCAAAAAAGTTTTTTGTGCGTTCATGGACTTGGAAAAAGGCTTATGACAGAGTGGACAGGGATGTGTTATGGCAAACGCTGAACGCATTTAGGTTGAGCGCTGGTTTGATACAGGCATTAAAGTCTCTGTATAGGGACTCGAGTGCTTGTGTTAGAATCAACGGGGTCTACTCGGACTGGTTTGGCATCCATAAAGGTGTCAGATAGGGCTGTGTAGCTTCCCCGTGGCTGTTCAACCTATTTATGGACAGCTGTTTGGAAAATTTGAAAGTTGAAGAATGCGGGTTAAGAATGGGTGAGTTAACCATCAAATGCCTTTTGTACGCCGATGATCAAGTCATACTTGCGTCGTCGGCGGCCGAGTGCAAATGATGGTTACATTAATAAACAGGTCATTAAAAGAAAGGGGAATGAAAGTGAACGCAAGTAAGACGAAAGTAATGGTTTTTGAAAGAGATGAAAGCAAAACGGTATGTGAAATAAGAATAGAAGGAGAGTTAATTGAGCAAGTGGATGAGTTCGTATATTTGGGATGTGTATTCAGCAGGGATGGGAGATATGATAAGGATATTGAACGACGAGTGAATGCAGGAAATAAAGTAAATGGGGCTCTACACTCTATTGTGAAAAGTCAGAATGTGTCAAAAAAGGCACGTATGGCAATTCACAGTACTGTATTAGTCCCTACTTTAACGTATGGTAGTGAAAGTTGGGTGTGGCAGAAGAAGCACGAGAGTAGAATAAATGCAGTAGAAATGCGGTCGCTAAGGAGTATGTTAGGGCTGAATCTGAGTGACAGGGTAAGAAACTGTGTGATAAAAGAAGAGTGTGGTTTGCAAGATGATGCGGTGACCAGGATTAAGAAAGGACTGCTTCGGTGGTTTGGTCATGTAGAAAGAATGAATGCGGAAAGACTGACAAAGCAAATATATGTTGCAGAAGTGAATGGAAGAGTCGGAAAGGGACGTCCTAGGCGGAAGTTTGTCGACCAAATTGGCGATATACTAAAAATGGGCCAAATTAAGAGTACCCTTAACCGACGAGCATGTATGCGTAGGTATATGGATGTGGAAGAGGCGAGAAAGGTATGTCAGGATCGTGCTAAATGGAAGTCTGTAGTCTCTGCCTACCCCTCTGGGTGACAGGCGTGAGTGTTTATGTATTATATATGTAAAAGTTATGTTAGAAACAATAAATTAATATTATTATTATTATTATTATTCATTTAAAAAACAAGTGAATGATTTTTTTCAAGTACATCAATTAATATAATTTTAATTAAAAATACTTGCGACCACATTTTGATTGGCACCCTAGCAAAAATGTATTCCCCCACTTATATATATTACATTAAAATTAAATTTTGACTAAAAACTACATGAACGTAGTAACCCTGCAGCCAGATTCCGTACTATGTGGGTCGATCGGTAGGCAATAACGTTGTTGCTCAAAAATAGAAATCCTATTTACTCATATTTTCAAAAAATGCAACGTTATAAACGCAAACGTTATATCATTATTTATATATTTGAACTTAAGGTTGAAATTTGGCTACCCTTTGAAAAATAACCCTGTATCTATACAAAATAGTATATGTATATATAGTCTCTTTAACTTGCCTTTTAAGCTTCGAAACTATTTAAGCCTCATGAATTCAAAGAGATGGAAGTTTAAAGATACCTTAGTGATACAATTAATAACGGAAAGGAATAAAGGAGAAAAGACGCTATCTTAAGCTACACCGCAAAAATTGACATTCGTACAGATAGATATTTAAATAATCTGTTATCCAGCACCTACAGGAAATGCCAGAAAGTTTCCATGATCTTTGGTATATGACTATACGGTTATAATCTATATTCACTATAATGTCCTTCTACTTTCTCCTCCTCCAGACCTAACTTCAGTCACGGCAGCCAGTCTCAACGAATACTAGCCATTTGCGCAGGACAAGACTATAGTGCACGACTGTATGCGCAAGCACGGGTTCACTCTCTTTTCTCTTAATCTCATAGGTCAATGACACCACCGAAGAAAGATCAGGCGCAGGACCAACGGCTTTACGTACTTTTCGAGGCAAAGGGGTTAAACACCGTCATATTGCTGAGTCGGAGTTGCTACATAAAAACTAAATAACTAATTTTTGGCCCGAACTGGGATACGACCACAGTGGTCGTGTATCCCAGTGACTAGACTAAAGATATAGTTACTGCTATACGATACACATTATTAAAGACACTCAATACATTAATAGTTGCCGTTATACATACGTTACTAAAACTGCATTTTTATTATATCAGCATCCAAATCACGAAAAGCAACTCAGCCATACAGAAATTTCCTCAGACACGTGGCCGGATGATCGAATAATATACGATCATTTATTGAATTTTAAAATTTCCGCGCGTGCCTTGAAAGAAGATATTTCTGCTAACGGAATATAAAATTTAACTTTTACCCGTAAGAAACATATTAACTAAGAGCTGATTTCAGAGAATTTAACGTAAAGGAGTACTTAAGACGACGTTGCTGTCCTTTTTAACTTTTGTGAACCTCTGTAAATCTACTGAATTATATTATTGCGTAAAAACAAAGTCATTTAGTAAGAACTAAATATATGTAAAAGTACTATCTGGTACAGGAACGAGAGTCATAATAATTGTCTCGATCAAAAAAACTGTCACTGTCACTGCACGTCAGAAGTTAAAACTTCTTAGCTTCACAAACTTAACTTTTTTTTGGGTTATTAAGATATATTTTTTGCGGAAGTATTTTTATTAGAGCTTATTTTATCACCGTATTAATATAGTAATGAAATTTTCGTTTATTGCGCTGTTTTTTTTGCATTATTATCTATATACAAATAAACGTATAATGAAGTTTTAACTTCAAAAATCATAAAACTGACACTAATCTTTATGATCTTTTTATATATCATTTATTTATTCAACAATTTATTTACACACACTATGATGAAGAGTTTATACAAGGGCGTTACTTATTTCAGGATGAAATTTCTTTCATTAGACCAGTTTATAACGACATATGATAATTTTTTTGTAGGATAGGGTGACAAACGAGCACACTGTCCACCTGATGGTAAGTGGTTACTGTGGCCCATAGACATCTACATCTATCCTCGATTACGAATCAAAATGCGAATACATTGTCACCCATGAGGACTAAGATGGAATGCCTCCTTTCCACTAAAAAGGGTCTCCGGTTCTAAACTCAGCATACGAAACAAAGCAGCATTAAGTCGCTATTTTACGCTGGTATTCTGTGAGAGCGTGGTCCTTCCCCGGTCGAGCCGAACCATACGTGCTACAACTATACTACTAATATAACTGCAGCATGGCTCTACCACGTATATACTGCCGATTGAATTATTGAATTACCAAAATTGACACTTTAATTAACGCACATCAATTAAAACTTAAAACACACTAATAATTAAAGTGGGAGAGTTCCAGGAAGATCTTGACGCTCCTATTTCTGCTACTTGATACTAGATGGCACTAATAATCACCCGCCATATACCGGGCATTAATTATGGCGCGCAACATTACGTAATGAAATCATTTTGATGATGCAACTGTATTACAAAGACTATTTCCAATTAGTAAAGTTTTATATTAATAATGTTGATCATTTAATTTTTTACATTATTATTTGACGGGATTCATCTAGCTTCATTCAGAATAATTCGTAAGTTAAATATATATATAACTATAGCATGAAAAAAGGTAATAAGTTGTGCGCTTGATATTGTACAAGACACAACGCTAAAACACACACATGTATCTGCTGCATATACGTGGGTGGTCCAACCTGACAACGAAGTAAGGTATTTTTTCTTAAAATGTATTTTTATTCTTCTACATAGACTCCTTGGAACTCTACACATTTCTCCCAGCGATGCTCCCATCTCTCTAACCCGTCCAAATAATACTCAGCGTTTTTCTCTGCAACATAGTTGTTCACGAAGGTGGTTGCCTCCTCATTTGACGAAAATCTCTGTGCTATGAGCGCAATATTTAGATGAGGGAACGAAAAGAAGTAATGTGAAGAATCGACGCTCCGGGAAGTCTGCAGTCTGTTAACACGTACAGGATCGCCCCCGTCACTACATGAGATTTGATAGACCACAAATCTTCGCTAAAGATTCTTTTCAAGGTAGATTCGCGAGGTTATTGAAATCAAAAAACATCCTATTTACAATAGACAAGATGGCTGGGTGTTACCATCTGCTTGGAATCCTATAATAAATAAAATTAAATCCCAACCCAAGCATACAATTGCAAGACTTCAAGATACTATAAGTTCATACTGCGTAGATCGGAACAAAAATTAATAATTTTAATCTATGGTAACCGCGGTTAACTATGATAACACGATCAGGACATTGAACATCTCAGCTCCACCCCCTCACCCCCGTGACCATGGGTGCTGTAAAGTGCTCGAAACGTTTGGTATACAAAACAGTTAATAATGCGATAAAGTCCGTAAAAACTAGTATTATTAAAAAAAGAAGTCGCTGCTTAAGCAATTCAAGCTGAAATTCGTGGATTTCGAAATTACAACGAGAGAGTACGTTGTCATGGTGAAACAGAATTTTCTTTTTCTGCCAATATGGCCGTTTTACCGCAATTTCTGCCTTTAGTTTATCAAATAATAATGCATTGCATGCTCCTGTAATGGTTTTCCTTTTTGAAGAAAATTGATTATGATAACTCCATATTTTTCCCAAAAAACAGTTGCTGTAACTGTCCTAGCCGAAACAAGCAGTTTTTGCTTTACTCAAATCTCGCGACTCTGTACCAAGTTATTTCAAATATACCATAACCTTATATTACTGTCAAGTGGCAGTGTATTTAACTGATGAGAATTCCAAAAAACTGTTATTATAACTATTTTAATTTAAAATAATCACTTGTATATTAACTGCCGAGTTTATGGCAAAATTTAAAGCATTTTACTTATTTAAAAACAAACTGAACTGATTAACAAACTTATAATCCTTCGGATGATAAGTAGCTACTGCAGCTCATGGACACCTGGAGCCAACTTCAAACAAAGAAGGCAACAGATATATTGTCACATCTGAGGACTAAGATAGAATGCCCCACAGCCTGTAATTTTACTGGGTCTCTTTACTATTCAGACCGAACCACAGCACTGCAAGCATTGCTGTTTAGTGGCAAAAATACGTAAGAGAATGAAACCTATCCAAACAGACTCCTAGGCAGTAAAGAAAAAGGTGAAGTATAACAGCATCAAATTATTAAAACACACTTTTCCTAGATGGTAACACTTCATTTCTGTCTAAAAGAACGGTTGAGTTTTATATCCCAATACAAATCTCTCATTAACAGTAAGTACAGCAACTTGAAGGATTTGTCTAATTACAGACTATGAGAAATTCCATAGCTTTATTTGTTTTGTGTTGGTGTACCTATGACTATGGAATTCAGCGGACACATACTTTTAGATGGACTGTGGGTTATTTAATCACTTTATTGTTATATTATCATTGTGCAATGAAAGAATATCCACTACGCCACATGGTGTCATAAGTAGATGGGCAGCAGCATCTTCCCCATGATGTAGCCGCCTGCCAATCGTGGCAACTGTGGCAAAATCCCCCATTTGTGGCAATCTATGCAGGAGACGTATGTTCAGCAGTTAAATTTTATAAGCTGTAATGAATGGATCGTTAAATGGAGTGTTATGAAAAAGAAAATAAAAAAATATATAAGTACTGTGGCATACCTTAAAACAATGAGTCTTATCATTTTTATAACATGAAATAAAAAAGAGGCGTCCCGTCAGGCCTTAATAACACAGGAAAATAAATTAAACCCCACCCTGCCATTACCTCCAGTGAACGCAAAGTTCGTTGATTACCTCCACAAACCCGCTGCGACGAAAGATTTAATCGTAAAATTATTTTCCCCTACAGTAGCCACCACAAAACAACAGGAGGTCTGTGCTCTACAGAGACGTTTTCTACTTGTGGCCATTGTTGTTATATTACACAGGACTTTAAATATTATATAATTTAAATACAAGATTAATAGTAATCTCTGAAAACACTTCACCTATTTGAAAATTATTTCACAATTTGGAAGGTACATTTTTACTATTATATAAAATACCTTATACTGTTATTATAAAACACACGCTTTTTTTGCGTTGACGTACACACCACAGACTATTGAAGAAGTAACATTAGACGTCACACAATGTTCAGGCTCATTCAGTAAATATTTTCTAGTAATTATTTTGTTGTAAACATTTTAAAATTGTTTGGCCATGATCTCTACTCTGTGCGACAGTTTGACCACAGATTATTACGTTTTTGATTGTCGACATTGGCAATTCGCCCGTAGGTGTACTAAGAGGCGACAGAAGAAAACAAATCAGGGGATGATACGTTAAGCACTATTTGTTATATGAACTGTTTGCCAGAGTTTAGTTATTCGTAAGTACGATTCACTGCATGTTTTTTTTATTTTCTAAGCTGTAACGGTTCAGTGAGGGAGAAACACTGCGATTGACTCGAATCGAATTGCCGATCGCTTTATTCTATTAGATGTGTCGCATTATAGCCCGTGCTTTTTTAACCGGTCTACGTTATAAATTAGTACCATCGGATATCACGAGGCCTTTACAGAGTTTTCTTTACGAAAACCATAGACGAAATGTGAATGGATTTTCTTACGCTGCGACCACATGACTTAAGGTTTTAAAAAACCTAACTTTCATTCATCAAAAACCTAACTTTTTCTTGTATCCTAAAGAAAGTTCACATATATCGCACAAAGAAAAACATCAACACGCAGAACATTATCTGTAGGCCATACAACTACTTGTTTCGTGCTAAGCACCCGCACCATGGAACTGTCAAGTCATTTTTAAAATTTTCTAAAAAAACTTAAAATATTGACTACAAAATTCTTTAAGCGCTTAACATCGTTTCCCACCACAATACAGGGTTGCTGTAAATATTTAGGTCAGTGGATAAAACTTTGTTTAGTTGTGAATTGCAGAGCGTGCAATCCGATTTCCGTACAGCCGTTACCTGCGCTTCACTTCCGTACTCACGTGTAAGTCTTACTCTTTTATATACTGGGTGACGTTTTTACCAATTTGGCAAATTGTATGGCATTTTGTGTAAGTAGAATAGAAACTGTCGTCGATAGTATTTTAAAATATAATTAAAAGGCAAAATTTCCGAATATCCGAAAATATACTTTACTGCTTTTGCGTGAATCTTAAAACAGGTGATATTATTTTAAACAATGCGGCGTAGGCTACGATCTCTAGTGAATGAAAGATGTACGTACGAGACGCATACACATTTCTTTCGTTAGGCATTCATCGACGTTTTGTAGATGCCACCCAGGCGACCCAGTAGGGGCCTACACATCGTTCCAGACAATATTTTGAATCAGCCGCATTCAAAAAGACCTAGCCGCAAGACTTGCATCGTAATGCTTGCGATAAGTGTTTTTAAACCGCGCCATTTAGGAATGTAGATTACTGACATTCAGCCGAAATGACATTACGATACATTGATTAAATCGGCAGACGATTTCTAGCTTGATTACAGAACGAATAGTTAGGTCAACTTTTTTACGAGAAAATTTCTAGCCACAATGCAAAAGCACTAGTGAATGTTACAGTGTTAATGACAACCCGCTGTAATTTTTTGTTTTGTAATGCATGTCACTTAAAATTCAGCATTATCAGCCGCGTTGTAGAACGTAAAAAGCTAATACATCACATGATGTGCATTACGACTAGGCGTTTATTGGTACGTCTTACTTCTTATTTGGCTGCGACATACATTTGTGCCGACCGAATGCAGCCAAAGCCACTCCCGCCGGAACTGAAACTGAAGCGATGTATTTTACATTATTACTTTTGTGATTTCGATCTTTCCTTCATATCTTTATTAGACCTGTCCCTCTCCGCGCCTAACATGAAAATATACCTATGCTGCGCGGCACCCTGCATGGTTAGGGGCCAATTCCGTGAGGTCGTCACGCATAATTTAGGCACTTTTGATATTTGTTTTTGATTTCGACTACCTCGTTGGTCTAGTTGTTGTAGTAGTGTGACACCTGATCATGAGGTCCTGGGTTCGAATCCCGGGTAGGGACAAAATAAAATCAATTTATTGAGTTTTTCCGTCAAGAAATTCTCAGTAGCTGCCCGGAGTCAGGAATTTGGCTGTGTCTCACCCCCGTGCCTCGGAAAGCACGTAAAGCCGTTGGTTCTGCGCTTGATCTTTCTTCGGTCATGTGAGTTTACCGTCCCATCGGACTATAAAAGTGAGTTAATAGAGAGTGCACCTGTGCTTGCGCATACACTTGGGCACTATAATCCTGTCCTGCACTGATGGCAGTCTCCGTTGAGGCTGGATGCCGTGACCGAAATTTGGTCTGGAGGAAATTATTACTTTATTTATTTTTGAGTTTTTATTAAAGTACGGCATCTCAAAAAACCAAAAGGTACTGCATAGCATACGGGTGCTTAAATAACAATAGGAATGTCGAATTTTCATTTTTTACTCTTCCTAAGGATACCGAATCGTGGCACGCACCACACTCATATTTATTTTTGCCGCTGCTTTAGCCAAATATGCTCGGGAAGATTCCAAATTCTGATGAGGTTTAGCGCAGACTTTCTCTTCTAAAAGATCCTCTTATAATCCAGTGGGCTTAAATCTGGACTAGAAGACGGCCAGTCTTCATGTCCGATAAAGTCAATTCCATGGGCAGTCAACCAGTTTTGCGTGCTTCGTGCTCTATAAGCTGGTGTAGATTCCTGTTGGAATATCCAATGTCTGTTTTAATTGAACATTGTTTGAGAAAGAAGTTCCACTATGTTTGTTAGTACGGTATTTTGGTACAGCTTGGCACTGGTTTTTACACCTTTTTTACAGAAAAAAACCTGATATTCATATGACGCTCCGCTAGAGTGACGCAACCTCTTGCTCGCTCTCGATAAACCATTATTTTATAGACACACAGACGCGGCCATTCCTGACGTATGACGTTCGTGTATATTAATGAATTCCTGTAATAAACACTATTAATCACTTATTCACCCGCTCGTATATCCTGATATGAATAGGTATACTGTCTATCAGTGGTCAATCAGACAGTGCCGTCCGGACCAAGCACTTGCGGCTGGTCGAAAGGAAACAACCGTCCGGTCCACTCAGGTTGGTTCAACAGAGAACAGAAGATAACAGTATCTTCGAGACCAGACCCAAGTAGTTGATCGTAGGAACATACTAGTTTCCAGTTGTATGAAAGACATAGAGAGACAAGTAGAGAGCTAGTGGTCCGGTCCATGTTGTCATATTAGGTGACGACTAGTCGATGGGACGCACCAGGCTAGTCGTCATATGAGTCATATGAGATGACCGGTATAGAGCAATTTGTCCAGTCCACATTGTCATATGATGATGACTGGTCGATGGGACGCTGTCACTCTCCAGGCTAGTCGTCATATGAGATGACCGGTATAGAGCAATTTGTCCAGTCCACATTGTCATATGATGATGACTGGTCGATGGGACGCTGTCACTCTCCAGGCTAGTCGTCATATGAGATGACCGGTATAGAGCAATTTGTCCAGTCCACATTGTCATATGATGATGACTGGTCGATGGGACGCTGTCAGTTTCCAGGCTAGTTGTCACATTTATAGATGACGGGTATAGAGCAATTTGTCCAGTCCACGTTGTCATATGAATGATGACTGGTTGGTAGAGACGCTGTCGCTCTCAGTAGGTTTCAGGCTAGTCGTTTCATATGAGATGACCGGTAGAGAGCAATTTGTCCAGTCCAAATTGTCATATGGTGATGACTGGTCGATGGGACGCTGTCACTCTCCAGGATAGTCGTCATATGAGATGACCAGTATAGAGCAATTTGTCCAGTCCACATTGTCATATGATGATGACTTGTCGAAGGGACACTTTCATTTTCTGAGCTAGTTATCACCATTTAAAGTGACGGATAAAGAGCCAGTTGTCCAGTCCACGTTGTCTTATGAAATAATGACTGGTGGTAGAGACGCTGTCGTTCTCTAAGTCAGGTTTCAGGTTAGGTTTCATATGAGATGATGATAGAGAGCCCTTTGTCTGGTCTATGTTGTCATAATTAAAATATACTTTGTAAGATAATAATTACGGAAAAATACTCTTTTAGTTACTCTTCCCGCCTAGTTTTCCGAAAAAATCGTTATGTATAATTATGCCTAGGTAAAGAAAAATCATTAAAGTTACCTATTTGATCACATCTAGTGACCACAATGCCGCAATAGCTAGCAACAAACCGTCAATCATATCTTAATCACTTCTTGTGATACGATATACAGTAGAGACAACAACTACCAGGTCCCTCCAAGTCAACCAATAGTATTCTCTACGGGACAAAGGCCTTCCATCAAACCATTATATGTTCATCGCTCCCTAATTACTCACAATTAAATCGCAGTTACAACTACACGCCAATGCGTGAAATGCGACAAAATAGTAATACCAAGTGACTACGAGTATGAACGCTTGGAAATAACTACGGGCACTTCATCAATACTTAATTCTACTTCAACTAGATATCGACTTTTTTTATTACAATATTGAGACTTGCCTCTTTACTATTACATAAGATAAAATATCCAATGGAGTCACTTTTAAGAATTTTCTTAATTGGTTTTTTTTCAATTTCTGTCTTTTATCATATTTTAACGCATTTTACAGCATTTATTTTTCCTTACAGTAACACAGCACAAATGTTGTGGTATATGTTAGACTTTATTTTATTTTTACAAGCAGTCATGTTTATGTTCAGTCATCCCCGTTACATATCAACGACCACTAGACTAGACCTCTACCAGCACCACGCGCATACCGCACCCACTCTTTGAGGTACAGCTACGGTATGGCTGTTGACATAGTCAAAACACAATAAAATGAAGTAAGATACTCTACAATTTAACAGGGTCAATAATTACCACATTAGACTTAGGACTTAGGAAAAAGCTAAAAGCATATTTAAAACAAATTTACTTTCCTTATCAAATGCTGCTTGGCATAAGCAGCAAATAACGTGGCCGCGGCACCTTACGTTGACAGCATACACCACCCCTTCTCCTAAATCCTCAATGTAAAATCCCAATTTTTTCGATTTCATAATACTCGGAGTAAACTGTAACACTTATTAACATTAGAACACAAAATACCACCCATTTTCATCAATTCATAGCATTTTAAAGTTAAACATTTACCCTTTACATGGCTAAACACTTTATACTTTAAATTCCACATGAACTATCAAATTAATAAAAATAACTAGAGCAAATTAAATATCTATTGAATGCAAAACTATAACTCAACCTTCAACATTTCTTTCAATATTTGATAAAATGTTTGGGTACATTAAGAAATTATAAAAGTACTTGCAGTTTTACCTTGGATATAAATCGAACACAAAAATACTTTTCTGTCTTCATAACGACTTCACTTCCTGTTAACACTCAATTTCTTTCCCTATCTAATTCATGTACCTCGAGCTACTTAAAAAAAATGATTTTCTAGGATTAGACTTCAAAAGGTTCAAATTTACGTTTAGAAATCTTAATACAAAAGTCGAAAAATATGTTTATTGAACTCTTCACTTTTTCCATTGCAATATCAAATGTTCAAACAAAATAGAAAACAACTGCAAGTAATTTAATTCAAATGAGAGCAATAACGTGAAAGCTATGTTAGCTGCAGTAACAAACGTTTTGTTACAGTAGATCCGACACTGAGAATAAATGCAACAAAATTTGGTGACACATCCTGTTGGAAACTTGCCACGAACGAGAGGTGGTGATATCAAAATTTTAGTAAAGTGTTCCAATTTGGCAGTGTTTTGGGAATTACCGTGCGTTTAGGGAGTAGTTAACCTTAGCAAATTTAATATTACATATAAAGTACCATAAAAACAGTATTTGAAATAAAATAACGCAGTTGTAATTTAGAAGATGTTTTTATTTAATTATAAAAAAAAATTTGCCTCGGTACGTTCGATAGCTGGGCACAGATCTCTCAATACTGAGAAGATACGAACAAGAGTTAAAGTCTGACGTCCGATAAGTTCAAAAAAATATTAAAGAAAGGGTTATTATATTTTGTAGATTTGGAATATATGAATGATAGCCCCTGGGAATGAGATGATCGCTGTCATGCCATTTCGAATTTGTATTTGTGTTGTTAATTTTGTAACATGTTAAATGATACAATAATTTAATATTGTTTTTCATTTATATATAATTAAATCATTTAGTAGGTATTATTACGAGCTTGGGGTTCAAAACAATAAAAAAAAACTGCCGAGTGAATTACCTAAACTGACACTTTAATTACAGAACACTAATTACAATTTAAACCACAATAATAACACAACAAAATTTTGCTAATGATCACTTTAGTTCGCAGTTGTATCGCTTCGCCCGTGCATTTGGCTTTGCCGTTTTCACCGATAATGTACAAGTGCTAAGCTTCATAGCAGGTCCAAGAACGTTGTCTTACTGTAGTAAGATATAGAGTGCTATTGGACGCTTTTCATATTTATGGTTTTGGTAGGATTTTGTATTGACATTTAACTGCTTATCTTGAATGTATAGTCATTAACGAGCAATAAACTAAAACTTCTGATCAAATGAGATGGCCAAAATGTGCCCCAAGCTGTACAAAAATAAGACAATTGCTATTAATTTAAATAAAATAAAAAAAGAATTTTAAATAACTAGTAACATTTCATAGCAGCTGTTGAAAAATAATCAAGTTTAAAAGTATTTAAAATGATTTCTTCTCTTTGATTTCACTCTATAGCACTTTTAATGTGGCCATATAATACTTAAAAAGATCAAAGTAGGGAAAAACAATAGCTAAACTCATATAAAAGACTCGTATAAAAACAAGCCTTTAATTAATACATCAAAATAATCAAAATACACTAAAGGATAGGATTTTATACAGCAACAGCTGTAGCGTTTCATTATAGGGTAGGGTTATTTTACTTTAGTACTTGCAACACTGAATCCGTCCGTCAAGCATCAAAACAGTCAAAGTGTCAATGTCAGACTTGATCTGATTCACGTCTACCGATTTACGCGCCGTTTTATGGTATATGATATATGTACGCTTTTCCTTCGTATTTGTGTCTTAACGTATTGTTACGAGCTTGAGGTTCGTGACAAAAAAAATGACGATAGAATTACCTAAATTAACACTTTAATTTTCTTTACACAAATTAAAACTTAAAACACTAATAATTAATCACACTGATTCACTTTATTCCGCTCCGAAGCTTCGCTTGTCTCGCCAACTTCAATACTTCCCCGATCGCACCTTGCAGCGCCTATAAATACACATTAGTACCGAATCATCCAGAACATTCAAGTAAATACGCGCACCAATCGACAAAGCGCCGAAAGTTCGAGAGTCAGCTTCCAGAAGTTTAGTTCTTCCTTTCGACAACAGATGGCGCTGTCGGTTGAAAGATTAGTGATGTCATTTTCTGGAAAGCTCTCCCCCTCGCTCCGTTACCCGACACTAGATGGCCCTAGTGCCAGATGTCAACTTAGCCGCGCAACACTGCCCCCTCCTAAGACATGCTCGTCCCGAGCATTATCGGCCCCATAATAACGCGCCAGGCGATCCACATGGACGATCTTAGGAGTCCCTCTTGCGCCCTTCTGTATCCGATAGGTTACATCGTTGATTCTGGTCACAATCCGGTACGGGCCGTCCCATTTAGCTTGAAGCTTAGGAGATTTCCCTTTGCTGCGGACCGGATTGGTGCAACCACACTAGTGAACCTTCGTCGAACCCTTTGTTGTTCATTTTGCGGTCATATCGGGTTTTCATCTTTTCAGACATTTGCTGGCCCGATTGTCTGACGTGTTCATAAATGTCATTCATTTTGTTCCGCAAGTCATTTGCATAATCGGTTATATTGCGTGGGGCATCAGGTGGTATCCCGGTGATCAGGTCTGCAGGCAGCCGTAATTCTCTTCCAAAGTTTGCGAAAGCTGGTGTGATGTACTTTCGTGAACAGCGCTTCGATATGACAGCAAAAACGGTTGTATGTGCTGATCCCAATCTCGTTGCCTGTTGTCTACAACTTTTGCTAGGTACCTCTCCAATGTCTGATTAAATCGTTCTACCATTCCATAAGATTGCGGGTGATAAGAAGTCGTTCTTGTTTTATGAGTACCCATAACTCGGCAAGTTTCCTGGAATATTTGAGACTCAAAATTCCTTCCTTGATCGCTGTGAATCTCTAAAGGTACTCCAAAACGACATTAGATTTCATGAACTAGTTTATCTACAACTGTTGAAGCTTCTTGATTTGGAATGGCGAAGACTTCTGGCCACTTAGTGAAGTAATCCATCACAACCATGAAATACTTGTTACCGCTTTCACTCTCCGGAAACGGCCCCGCCACTTCAATGGCTATTCTCTCCCATGGTGCACCAACATTGTACAACTTCAATGCACCTCTACTACGAGTCTGAGGTCCCTTTACAGCCGCACAACTTGTACATTTGCGACACCCGTCCTCGATATCGTTTCGACAGTGGACTCAATAAAATCGTTCTCGGATCTTCGGTAGAGTTTGTTTAACTCCCAGATGGCCTCCTGAACAATCATTATGGTACAGCTTTAGAACATCCGGTACTTTGGCTTTAGGGACAACCATTTGAAAATGACAGCTGACTCCCCGAAAATTTTCCCATTTACGGCACAGAACTCCATCCTGAAGCAGCAAGTTGTCCCACTGGGCCCAATAGCTTTTAGTGGTCGAACTCATCGCTGAGACGTCGCTCCACTTGGGCTTGGGAGCACTGGCCTTTATCCATTCCAGAATCGGCTTGATGTCCGGATCTTCCTGCTGTGCATGTAGTAAGCTGTCCTTCCATTCGTTGCTGAGGTGATCTGTCCTGAGCATCCTCACGGATACCTCTTCCTTACTCTCTTGCCTAGTACAATGGTTGCAATCTTCAGGAAAAGGTCTTCTTGACAATGCATCTGCGTTGCCGTGAGATTTTCCGCTGCGATGTTCGATCTCAAAGTCGTATTCCTGCAGTAGTTTAATCCACCTCGAAACTTGTCCTTCTGGATTTTTAAACTGCAATAGCCATTTTAGTGCAGCATGGTCAGTTCGTAAGTGAAATTTTCGTCCCAGAAGATATTTGCTAAAATGCTGCAACGACTTTACCACAGCTAGCAATTCGCGTCTTGTGACACAATAGTTCCTTTACGGTTTTGACAACGACTTGCTGAAGTACGCTATCACGACATCTTGGTCACCATTCCGTTGAGACAACACACCGCCAAGTCCTATATCACTTGCGTCTGTGTCAGCTGTAAATTCTTTGCTTGCATCAGGGTATCCCAAAATAGGTGCTTTGCACAGATGGTCCTTGAGCTCCTGGAATGCGATATTGCAAATTTCATCCCAGCAGAAATGTCTCTTCTCCTCGGTTAGCTTGTGCAGAGGTTTGGCTATATCTGCAAAGTTCTTCACAAATCGCCGGTAATAGGAGCACAAACCCAAAAATGCTCTAACCTGCGTCTTGTCTTTTGGAACCGGCCAATCCTTAACAGCGGCGATTTTCTCTGGATCCGTGCGGATACCTTCTTCCGATACTATATACCCCATAAAGTTAACTTGCCGTTTGAATAGTGAACATTTCTTCGGACTCAACTTGAGGTTGGCACTCTGAATCTTCATGAGCACGCGTTCCAGGTTTTGAAGGTGTTCCTCAAACGTCCGGCCTACGATGATGATGTCATCCAAGTAGACCAGACAGGCATCGCCAATTAGCCCAGTAAGTACAAGCTCCATCAGCCTTTCAAACGTTGCTGGACCATTGCACAACCCAAACGGCATTACTTTGAATTGCCACAGACCCTTTCCCGTCGAGAACGCAGTTTTCTCCTTGTCCTTAGGGTCAATTTCAACTTGCCAGTAGCCACTTTTTAGATCCAGCGTGCTAAACCATTTTACTCCTGTAAGCATGTCCAGCGTGTCATCAATTCTTGGCAAGGGATAGCTGTCCTTCTTTGTAACGTCGTTCAGACGGCGGTAATCAACACAGAACCGCATGCTGCCATCCTTCTTCTTTACCAGCACCACGGGTGAACACCATGTACTAGATGAAGGTTCAATAACACCATCCTTCACCATTCCCTCAATCATGGTTTCCACTTCCTTTTCACGTGCTACCGGCAATCTTCTTGGCCGCTGACGGATAGGCAATTCCTCTCCTGTATTTATTCTGTATTTATTTCTCTCCACGGACGGGTATACGCTGACCGGTGGCTGTTACCAAATTAATGCGTTCTCGGTTGTATGCGGAGTCCCCAAGGAACTGACTTATAAGTTGGGAACTAACAACCGTACGAGAGGCTCCAGTGTCTATGGTCAGTTTATACGGCATTCCGTTGACCTCGACCTTGATGATAAGACTGTTCCCATCATGGGTTTGTGAGATCGAGATCCTTGAGGCTCTTTTAACATCAGCCAGCACCCGCCCCGCAGTTCTGGCTTTTACTCGTTTCCCTGCTGCTGCTGGGCGGTGCTGTTGGCCGCACTACCCTCCTGAGATCGTTCACCTTCCCTTTCTAGGGTTCGCTTAGGGCAGCTGGATCGAAGATGGCCCTTTTCCCCACAGCCATAGCACCTAGGGCTGTATCCTTTGTTGCGGTCGCGAACTGTAGCTGCTGCAACCTCCCTGACGCTATGGGAATGATGATCCTGTCGCACGGCTTCTATCTCCAGTGCATGGGCCAAGGCGTCCTTAAGTGTCTCGTGGTGCCCGAGCCTCCCAGCAGCTCTGACTTCCAGGTCGCGGATGCCGTCGATGAATGTCTGCACCAGGTTCCCTTCAATGAGCGCAGGTACAGACTGGTATGCTTTTCGAACCATCTTCTCCACCTCAAGGGCCCACTGCTGCAGGTTTTCGTTGCTGCGTTGCACGCGATCTTTAAGCTGCGCGCGAAAGACGTGTTCCAGGTGAGCGTCACCATATATTGCCTCCAATGCCTCAAGGAGCTGCTCGTAGGTCACTTTCTTACCGAGAGCTTCCAACACGGTTAAGGCTCGGTCGCGCAGGCCTAAGGTGAGTGCAGTCATGGCCTTTTATTCCAGCTGTTTGCCTCCATGACGGCCTCGAACTGGATTTTGTAGGCCGACCAGGAAGAAGTCCCGTCGAACGGCGGCACTTTGAATCCACGAAGCGAAGGTGCTGTAGCTACTATGGGAGCTGTAGTTCCATGCCCAAGTTTGAGGTCATTCAGCGTTTTCTTCACGTCAGCCATTACGTTGTCAATCCGATTGTTCACATGGTTGATTCGGGTTTCATGTTCTTCGATTCGGGTTTCAGGTTCCGACAGGCGGTTGTCATGTTGAGCAACCCTATCCTTCACCTCCCTTATGTCCTCCTGTCGGCGAGCCTGTTCCTCCTGCTGCTCTTTCAACAGACGGGCCTGTTCCTCTCGTCCGCGCTGTAGCTGCTCCTGTAGTATCGCCATCAGAGCACCTAAGTCAGGTGCTGCAGATGTAAGAGCTACTGACGGGCCCGCAGCCTCCGTGGCTGGCAGTTGGCCCTCCGACGTCTGCGGCGTTGCACCACCAAACCTCCTCTGGTCCGTCTCCTGCTGGCGTTGACTTCGGGTACGGACACCCTCCGATTCCTCCTTAGGTAAAATCGGCATGATTTAATCCCACTTCTGACACCAATTGTTACGAGCTTGAGGTTCGTGACAATAAAAATTGCCGATAGAATTACCTAAATTAACACTTTTATTTTCTTTACACAAATTAAAACTTAAAACACTAATAATTAATCACACTGATTCACTTTATTCCGCTCCGAAGCTTCGCTTGTCCCGCCGAATTCAATACTTCCCAGATCGCACCCTGCAGCGCCTATAAATACACATTAGTACGGAATCATCCAGAACATTCAAGTAAATACGCGCACCAATCGACAAAGCGCCGAAAGTTCGAGAGTCAGCTTCCAGAAGCTTAGTTCGTTTCGACAACAGATGGCGCTGTCGGTTGAAAGATTAGTGGTGTCATTTTCTGGAAAGCTCTCCCCTCGCTCCGTTACCCGACACTAGATGGCACTAGTGCCAGATGTCAACTTAGCCGCACAACAGTATTTTACTTTTATTTAATAAATGCTGTAGCCCCACGCGAGTGCTCCACTAATTATAAACGATGTAATACGTATGTTTAATTATTTTCTGTCTAATATACTTCGATCAATAATAGTTATGTTACAAAAACTAGTTACAAATTATAATTTCAAAGACTGAAAAAAACTGCTGTCCTTGTTTTTTTTAGCTAAACCGGTTAGGATACATCCTAATCATCATGCATATACATTAACCTACATAACACTCTTACTTTATTACCTTTCCTCTTAAGTTACTACCTGTCGTCATTCATTTTTTTTTCTTTAATCATTTATGTTCTTCTATTTATCTTTCTTTATCATATTCTGTACACCCCTTCCGCTATCTTTTAAAATAGTATCCTCTGCCCTAAGGTTGCCTGGAAGAGATCGCTGTTTTAGCGATAAGGCCGCCTGTTGTACCAATGTCCCTTTAAATATATAAATAATGTAATATGTTCCTTGGTGTACAATAAAGTATATTTTACTTTTACTTTTTACTTTAACACTCATGAATTGGAACTTTATTAATGTCTATGTAGTGTAATAATGATCCCATCAAAAACATAAATGTGAAATGAGAGCCAAGTTCAATATTATGATATATGCCTTGGTTGTTGATTTCAAAGACAAAAGAAGTGAAATCTGAATGGGTGCCAAGTTCAATGGCCAGTCCTGAAATTTATTTATAGCAACATAAAATATAATTTCTACTTATAACTTAGGATAATATGTTGTAGCCTAAGGTCTGACTTCGCTAGTTCTCATATACGAATTATCATATTCGATGGCTAGTTTCTAACAGCAAGCCAAATTTTGGGAATAATAAAATGAGAACCAGCAAATAACGGGTTTAGAACTTACGAAGGCTGTAATACAATTCATATATGAAAACTAGCCAAGTCAGAACCGTAGGCTACAATATATTATCCTAAGTTATAAGAAGGAATAATATTTTATGTTGCTATAAATAAATTTCAGGACTGGCCATTGAACTTTGCACCCATTTAGATCTCATTTCTTTTGTATTTGAAGTCAACAACCAAGGCATATATATCATAATATTGAACTTGGCTCTCATTTCACATTTATGTTTTTGATGGGATATCGTTACTTTTTGTACATAAATTATTAGTAGGTACTTATTTATAACAAAGTTAATAACAAATGGTTTTTGTTAAACTACTGTATTTTCTACATTTACGGGGTATAATTGTCTTTTTTGTGTTATTTTCTATATTGTTTTGTACCTTTGAAATGTTCGAGTGAATTGCCCAATTAGTATCCAGAATTTTTTTCACGCATTTTCTTTTTATACTTAATTTGGTATAACGTGTGGTATAACTTGCGCAGACGGTTGTACTCTATAATAGAGCTCTCTTGTGACTTGATTTGACTTGGATCTAAATTGATAAGATGCACTCCATCTAAGGTTTTAACTCTGGAGAGTCCAACGTAAGCCTGCCATCTACTAAATATAGAGTCGAGAAGAGCACTGTCAAGGCTAAGGCCTTGTGATTTGTGGATAGTAATAACATAGGCTAAGCAAATAGGGAATTGTTCCATGTGAACATATACATTACTTAATATCTGAAACTTGGCAATCGAATGGAATTGACAGCTTCCATCGGGAGGCATTGAAATAATTCGGTGTAAAGTAAGTGTGTCACCTACCCGTAATTCTATTGTACGACTCATTGTATAATATACGTAATAAAAAGATAATCATTTAAGACTATTACGTAAAAAATTGCCTGTTATCTATTGAATTCTCAAGAAAATTTGTTACCATACCAATAAGTTCTCATTCTCAAACTGATTCAGAGTTAAATATACATACCTACTTATAACTATTATAACTATACTAAAATTATTACTAATTTTTGATTTAAACTATTGCCTACTTACTAAAAGAATTGTAATAATAATATAACCACAAATATATGAGTATTTTTTAAGAAAACCTATGAATTTCGTAGCATAAATCGCAACCTCATAGGTCAAATATCGAATGACAACCGGACAGCAAGACGGCGCTCGCGCTTATGAGATGAGTGCGCCGCCACTCGCTCGGACACGTTCGCATCAAGGTTTTATCGCGCCGCTCCACCGCTCCCACCCCGCTGCTCCGGCGTCGCCCCGAAATTACAATTATTTATCTATTTATAAGTAGGGAATGATCTTACACTATTGATGTGCGCTAAATATTGGAACAAAATTAATACTAAGTCCCAGTTAATAACGTAATAAATAAGAAAGTCGACTATACTCTTAGTTTAGTTATAAGTCCTAAAACGGAAATATTTGAATTACTAACTAAGTGGTTGTTCGTTGTGCAGTGTGTGGTCTTGCGTTGTCGTGAAGCAGCAGTGGCCTAGAGCTCGGTTGTTTAGCAGATAGTTCTTCCTTCATTGTTTGCAGTTGCTGACAATAGATATCTGCCGTAAGACTTTAGGAAACTGTAGTAAAAGACACCGGTGCTAGTCCACCAAAAACTCACAAGTATTTTTTTTCTGAGTCAATTTTTGTTTAGGGCAGGATTTGGCTGGGTCTCCAGCCAGGTCAGCCATTACGACGAGCGCTTCCGATTATCATGCAGTATTCACTTTTCATCACAAGTAATGATTCGATTTAAAATCCCTTTCTTTTTGTGTCCGTTGAGCAAAGGAACACAGCAGTCGACGTATATTTGCAAGTTTGATTCACTTAATTCATGGGATACCCATCGTTCAAGTTTTTTTACGTGCCCGATTTGCTTCAAGTGGATTAATATAGTTTTATCATTTACCCCGAAGCCTGTAATTACCTCTAAAGTGCTTTGTGATTGATCTGCTTCCACAATAGCCTTTAGTTCTTCATTTTCCACTTTGGTCTCCGGCCGTCCACGGGGTTGGTTCTAAAGGTCGAAATTTCCAGAACGGTGCGTTACCTTGAGGATCACCCGATGATCTGTGACCGCCAGTATGGTTTCCGTTGCGGTCGCTCGGCTCAGTTTCAAGGCACTCCTCTTGTTGCCTCAGCCAGTATCGGAATCCTCAGCGTCGACATATCGAGTGACGTGCAGTTTCGTGGTCACTTGGAAGAGAAGGCCAAATTGGCCTCTAAAAAGCTTGGCATGCTTAACAGAGCGGGACAGTATTTCATGCCGGCTCACCACCTGCAACTTTTCAAGTCGCAGGTTTGGCCGCACATGGAATACTGTTCTCATCTCTAGGCCGGGGCTCCCCAGTGCCAGCTCCTTCCATTTGATTGCATCCAGTGCAGAGTAGTTCGAATCGTCAGCGACCGAGCTCTTTCCGATCGGCTTGACCCAATGGCACTGCGAAGAGATGTTGCATCTCTTTGCGTATTTTATCGCATCTACCACAGGAGTGTTCTGAGGAATTGTTCGGACTAATTTCAGCCACACAGTTTCACCATCGCACATCGTGACAAAACCCGCGATAGCATCCGTACCATCTGGATGACTACCGGTCCACCACTAAGCGATTTAAAAGAAGTTTTCTTCCTCGCACAACTTCCTTCCGGAATCAACTACCACCAGAGATTTTTCCAGACCGATACGACTTAGGGAACTTCAAGAAAAGAGCCTTTTCGTAATCTATCTGAAAACCCCCTGGTGTTGCAGCTTTTCATGGGCAACGGTAATCCCTTACCATCAAGTGAGCCAAATGCTCGTTTGCTCCTCTCCTATAAAAAAAAAACTAAAACTTTGTAACCAAAAACGTAGCTCGCTTTCTTTTGCGACACCAGTGCCGTACACATCATTAATCCTTCAAGCTGTTTCTGCAGCACTGGTGCCACGGTAGAACTCGTACTCGTAAATATACCGATATTTCATGTTTTTCATTGTGCGGTAATAAGCGACGACAAAGAAAAAAAATAATGAGAAAAAAACTAATGAATGACTTTTTTCAAGACTCAAATGTACCAGCTAAATGATTTTTATAAATTTGAATTTGGAATTCTTAACCAAATAGCATATATTTCAGATCAAAGTGGCCAGTACGACAAAACGCTAATTTCATATGTAAGGACTCAATATAAAACCGTTATTATAATTTATTTATATAAAATTTATTCTTTACGTAATATAAAATTAATTCATTTTTTACAAGAAATTGACACAAACTCAAATTATTAAAAGCAATATTATAATTATTCGTTGCTAATGTCGTAAAAAAAAAAAAAAAAATATATATATATATATATATATATATATATATTAGCAGTAAACTTACGGATTTTTTTTAATAACTTAAAATTGAAGAATGAGTTTAATCCAATACTATAATCTACGGTACAATACGTGCAGCTCCGCTCAAAACTTGGCAATCATGCACACTAGCGCCACTGGTAGCATGAGTTGTTGAATTTAGTTTGTAGCCTTGTAAATAGTTGTGCTGTTAACATTGTTTGTATAATTTTACTAACTACACGAGTAATTAATAAAAGATGTCTGCAAAACCTAGTTTTCCAGGTTTTTTGGCCTTTGGATAATAGTTTTTTCATATATTGTAATCATTAGGGGTGTTTTTTTTTTTTTTTTTGGGGGTGCGTATGTGGTGTGGTTGCGTGGCCACATATTTATCCTCAATTAAAAATCAAAATGTAGATGCGTTGTCACCCGTGAGGACTAAGATGGAATGCCTCGTTTCAAGTAAAAAGGGTCTCCGGTTCTCTACACTCAACATACGAAACACAGCAGCATTAAGCTACTATTTTACGCTGGTATTCTGTGAGAGCGTGGTCCTTCCCCGGTCGAGCCGACCCATTCGTGCTACAACTATACTACTAATATACCTGCAGCATGGCTCTACCACGTATATTATACTACTAATATACCTGCAGCATGGCTCTAAATGGTGTAATTATATTATAAATAAAATAATTGATATTATTTATGTAATGAATGTATTTTTCCACACTAATATGTGCAGGTGTACCGATAAAAGTAATCACTTTTTAGGTTAATGCCAGATTCAGTACCAACCCTGAAGTTGTATAATAAGAAAAATACAATGAAGAGAAAATTTCTACGTGAAAAACTGTCCTGAAAAAAGACTGTCCAATAAGGTATAAATTTCTCTCTTACATACCAAAATTTTAACATTTCCATTATCTGTTATATTTGTTAATATAATAGATAACGGAAATAGTCGGATAGCCATCGTAGCCCTACTGTACAAACATTTCAGCACTTCGATATACCGACAGTCAACTTGGCACCGCTGGAGAGACTGTAGCACCGCCCAAATTTCAACGGAATCAAAGGCTTTCTCATAGTCCACATACGCCAGGTAAAGTGGCAGATTGTACTCTTCGGACTTGTACGGGTATTTATGTGGTCTATGGTACTAAAACCTTTTCGGAAACCGGCTTGTACGTTTACCTGGGATAAATAGTCCGGCTAGGTAAGTCCAACTTCGACCGAGAGGTCAATCGACGGATTCAACTCGGCTGGGCGGCGTTCGGGAAATTACGACACATCTTCTCGTCAGGTATACCTCTAAACCTGAAAACTAAGTTGTACAACCAGTGCGTGTTGCCAGTGATGACATATGGAACTAAGACGTGGTCCTTCACTGCTGGCCATATGAAGACGGTCAAAGTCGCTCAGCGAGCTATGGAGAGGACTATGCTTGGAGTTTCTTTGCTTGATAAACTTAAAAATGAGGATATTCTAATGAGGAGGATGAGTAGAACCAGAGTGACCGACATAGCCCAACGGATTAGTAAGCTGAAGTGGCAATGGGCCGGTCATATAGCCCGAAGAACCGACAACCGTTGGGGAAAAAAGGTTCTCGAGTGGCAGCCTCGTACCGGTAGACGAAGTGTAGGGCGACCCCCCACTGGATGGAGTGACGACCTGGTAAGACATGCAGGAAGTCGATGGATGCAGGTGGCTCAGGACCGTGCTTTGTGGCATACCTTGGTGGAGGCCTATGTTCAGCAGTGGACTTGTAAAGGGCTGTAATGATGATGATGATGATGATGATTATATTTGTAAGGATTTAGTAAGAAACTACACAGTATGTGTGTGTTTTTTGTTGCAGTTCTAAACAGATCAAATTGAACTCAGTAGACCCAAGAGCAACATGAAAACATAATACCTAATGTTACAAATTTGCAAACAAAGTTTAATGAAACATCTAGCTGTGAGTAACAATAAGTGAATTTCTTTTACAAAGATAACAAATCGTGCAGGAAAACATAAGGTTTACTGTCTCAAAAACGGATAGTCTTAGCCAAACACAATATCCTGTAAGTATTTATGAAAAGAACTCAGAATACCATGTTTTAGGTTTGGTATGTATTTCACTGCCACATGATAAATGTAAAAAAATTTTATGTAGCTTAGAATGTGGTCTAGAAAATACACAAATAGAGCTAAAGAAATATGACAATTTTTCAAGGCTTTTCTCCCCTTATGAAAATAATAAAAGAGAGTTTCAGATATTATCAACAAAGTTTTCAAAGTAAATGTACACGATTATTTAAAAAAGTTTGTAAACAATGTTAAAGGTAGATTCATTTCAAATATATATACACAAATAAATATTTCTGTATGTAATGGATGTGTAAGATTATTTTTAGACAAGTATTTTAACGTTCTGCTAAAAGCACACATAAACAAGTTTAATGAATCGCGCACAAGTATATAGAAGTCTACAAACTTGAAATAAAATAAAATTTTACATTCCTAATGTATTTATTTAGTTTTATTTTAAAATTCTCAAGAAATCTTCAGAAACTATTATCTACGTTTTGTTTCTTATACAGTGTGAAATTGTACACAATTTTAATATTCTGTTGAAAAACTACGTACAAACAACCAATTTTGCATAGTTCATAACTATTTCATCAACTCATGCCACTAGATGGCGCTATTTTGACAGTTGCTATTCCAATGTATGGAAACTGTCGAGAGCTGTAAACCGTATTTTTATAAAGTATTTGGTTTAATTCAATAAGAGATGGAGTCAATGATTGTTTTCTTTTTTGCCATTGAAGAAATTAATATCAGGTATTTTTAATCAGAGGTCAGGATGACAAATTGTCATACCTCAGTAAAATATTAACTGGCAGGTGCCTACGTCAACTGAATTGAAATTAATTGAAAATGGTTTTACCTCGGTATTAAAACTCTGCATGTTTTTTAAACACCGCTCTAGACCTAAATTCAATTCAATTTATCATTTCGCAGACACAAACGCGCGGACCATTAATTGAATTTTCGATGAGAATGAAATAAATCTGACAGCAATTAAACGTTCTTTTTTTTAAATTAAATTGAATTACCTGATATTTCTCAAGAAGATTTTTGTACGTTTTTTTTCTTTTAGATTTAAATAGAAAGTGTGTTCGTTCTACCGTTGCTATTAACTACTACATTGTTTTTTATTTTTTTAATTAAAATAGGATTTTCACATGTACTTGTTTAAGTTAATACTTTTATTTATTTACTGTGTACACACCATGTGGTGGTAGGCACAAGATGTTTGACTGCCCCATATCACAGGGGAAATTTATTAAGGGATGGAGCGCAGGGTTTCTTGAAAACTGTAAAAAACTGCGAATTGAGGTGATGGGGCACTCTACTACGGGGGAGGCTTTTGTTGATTGATATGTAACAGACAGGGCTTACCTTACGGCATCATTAGGATATTTACACCGTAGTAAATAATAGTTAGAAGAAGTAGATGTGTCGGTCCTACTATAAACTAAGATGAAATTTAACACTGGCAATAATAGAATAGATTAAAATATTTCTTATTCAATACTATCCATCCGCTCTGCAGCGCAGCGCCAGCTACAGTGTCCAATTGTAAATATTAAAAAAAACTCAAATACATATAAAAAATCAAAATAGGTCCAGCCGTTTCGGAGGAGTTTAATGACAAACACAAGTACAGAAGAATCATTCACATATACTACTGCTTTGGAAAAATAACCTCTTTCTTTGTAAGAACCGGCAAGAAACCCAGCGAGATTATATTCCAGAGTTATATTATATAATGAAAAAAAAAATATTGTACAAATATTTATAAAAAAAGAAACATCCTGGAAGCGATGCAAGGTATGTATCGATTATTTTAGTTACAAAACCTTCTTACTATGGTGCCAAGTATTTGTACAGTCAGGTTACGATAGCTATCCGAGAACAAAACCAGAGTACGAAGCCTATCCAACTGCAGAGAGGTGTATGTCAAGGTGACGTAATGTCCTAGAAATTCTTCACCGCTACATTTGAAGACGTTTTTAAGCTACTGGACTGGAAAGGATACGGTATTAACGTCAAAGGCGAGTACATCTCTCACCTTCGATTTGCCGACGATGTAGTTCTTTCGGCAAAACCGTTGGAGGAGCTAAGCACTATGCTCAATTTCCTCAATATCGTGTCCCAACGGATAGGTCTTAAGATGAACAAGGACAAAACAAAAGTCATATGTAACGTGCATATCACACCAATGCTTGCAGTTATTGGGAGCACTAACCTCAAAGTTATTGACGAGTATGTTTGTCTGCGACATATTGTCCGACTAAGTAAGCCCAACTTAGACCGAGAGGTCAATCGATGGTTTCAACTCGGTTGGGCACTGGGCAGCGTTTCTAGAGATTATGACACATATTCTCGTCGCGTATATCTCAAAACCTCAAAACTAGATTGTATAACCAATGCGTGTAGCCAGTGATGACCTATGTATCTGAGATGTGGTCCTTCACTGCTACCATATGAGGAAGCTCAAAGTTACTCAGCGAGCTGTGGAGAAGACTATGCTCGGGTTTTCACTGCGTGCTAGAACTAAAAACGAGAATCTCTATGTAGAACCAGAGTAACCGAGATAGCCTAACGGATAAATAAACCATATAACTCTAAGAACTGACAACCGACGGGGAAGGAAGGTTCTCGAGTGGCAGCCTTGCACCGGTAAGCGAAGTTTAGGGCATCCCCCCACTAGATGGAATGATGACCTGGTAAGACATGTAGGAAGTCAATGGATGCAGGTGGCTAGGGACCGTGATTTGTGGCGTTCCTTGGGGGAGGCCTATGTTCAGCATGGGCTGTAATAATGATAATGATGATTTTCATAATACCACTTAACGGCCATGGGCACTCCATTGCAATATTTTATGATTAGATTTTTTTATTCATTTATTGTACTAAATCAACAAAAAATGCCGACATGACTAATTAGATCTAATCACACTACATAACCTTCTCAGAAATGAGGGGAGGCCTGTGCCCAGCAGTGGGACGTACATAGGCTATAAGTTTACTTAACTTTTTATACTACATTATAATAAAATCCTAATTTTATTCTTTCAGGTAATATGCTCTAGTTGGTCCATTGTTGATTTAATCCAGATTATGTGAATAATATTTTAGGACTACTAATGACGGACTAATAAAAAACCAGTTACTGTTTGATCATTTACTAATAGTGAGCTATTTAATATTCACATAATATGCTTCTTTTGTGTACACAACAAATCAAAAAATACAAATTCAGCAGATCAAGCTATTGGTCAGATGTATGTCAATTTGATGACTTAGTGCGCTGGCGAATTGTTTAGCAAAGAGCTTGCAGCGCTGATGGCCGAGAGTTCGAATACCGCACGGAACAAGTATCTAGTAGGTCAGGATGTTTGTGTTTGTAAACTGACTAAACGATACAGTCCCAAGTTGTATGGGTTACCAAAAATACACAAACCTAACGCTCCATTACGTCCAATAGTGACTCAAATCGATTCGCCAACGTACAGATTGGCTCAACACTTAGCCAAAAATATTATCACCACTCAGAGGACACACAAGAGCACATACTAAGGATTCATACCATTTTGTCAGTGAGATAAAAGACCTACGTCTTGCTGACAATGAAACCATGGTCAGTTTTGATGTTCAGTCTCTATTTACATGCCTACTTGTTGGAGACTGCATCTCAATTATAACTACGAGTAGGAAACTAGATGAAAATAACATGCCACCAGAATATGCAGTACTACTAATACATTGCCTTACATCTGGCTATCTATTGTGGAAGGAAGAGTTTTACATGCAAGTAGATGGTGTTGCGATGGGCTCACTTATATCTCCCATTGTCGCCGATATATTCATGGAAGACTTTGAGGAGAAAGCCCTCTTTACTGCACCTGTTACCCCAATGTTCTACAAGCGGTACGTAGACGATACTTTCACAATTTTACCATCAGACAAAGTAACTGATTTTTTAGAACATCTTAATTCCATAAACCCTAAAATTCAATTAACTATGGAGTTAGAGGCAAATAATTCCTTAGCTTTCCTAGATGTGTTAGTCATCCGAAATCCTAACAACACCATAGGTCATACTGTGTATAGAAAAAAGACCCATACAAACCGATACTTAAATGGTGAATCTCACCATCATCCTTTACAGTTAGCTACCGTGGGCCAATCTTTGTTTCAGAGAGCACGAGGGATCTGTGACAGCAAAGACCTGGCCGCCGAGCTTCAGCACGTCAAGCAGGTTCTACAGGCAGGCAGGGACAACAAGCTTCGGGTCCCGCGCCTCCGTCACAGTGAGCGAGTGAAGCCGGCCACAGTCGAGCGTGTGCCTGCTATACTACCACATGTCAGAGGTGTCACAGACAAGATTGGCTACATCTTGAAGCGAGCTTCTATTAGAACATTCTACAAGCCGCCGAAGAAGATTAGTCAGTTCTTACCATCCGTCAAGGGTCATATTCCTCTACAAGATGCAGGAGTGTACAAGCTTGATTGTGATTGTGGTCTCTTTTATATAGGACAAACCAAAAGGATCAATTAGGACCCGCGTAAAAGAACATGAACAATAGCTGATGTGAAGCATCAACGTTCCGGGAAGTCTGCAGTTTGTGATCATATTCTAGATGGTCCCAACCATTACATCAGATTTGATAGACCACAAATCCTCGCGAAAGAATACCGATTCCTACCAAGGATGATACGTGAGGCTATTGAAATTAAAAAACATCCTAATTTCAATAGAGAAGGAGGCTGGGTACTACCACCTGCTTGGGATCCTATAATCAATAAAATTAAAACTAAACCCAAGCATACCACTGCAAGACCTCAGGACATAGTCAGTTCATTCTGCGTAGATCGGACCATAGACAATAATTAAAAAAGCTGAAGGTACTCCGGGTTTAACTATGACATCGGGACGTCAGTCACCTCAGTCCCCTGTGACCATGGGTGCTGGAAAGCACCCGAAACGTCGGGTATTAAAATTAATATAAATAAAACGCGATAAAATCCGTAAAAGTAGTTTTAATCAAATAAACGATACAGGAATAAAATTTTAGTGTGGAGGCTAGCGCTAGTGTTCATACTTAATCCGAACCTCCACAGCTTCTAATGATAATTTACAAGTAATCATTACTTACGTTATTAATGTGAAATATTAAAACAAAATGCCAACAAACATCTCAATGTTTTTTAAATAGATTCAAACAACAAATTAATTCCAACATCTGGGTAGGTCTCTTTTTCAATTATGATGAAAACCTGCCTTACCTTTATTGTCAACAGAAGGGAGTAAAATAGGTGTAAATGTCTTTTGTTGCGAGAAGTTGTGGTTAGTTAGCGCCGTCTTTTGTAAAGGCTGCGTTTTGTGGGGGCGAGGTTGATACTGTTAAGAACTTCAGTTATTGAGCTACGTTATTTGTATAACTTTTTGCACCGACAATACTCCAAGATGTTTTTTTAAATAAAATAAGCGTGACAAACGAGCGCACAGTCCACCTGATGGTAAGTGGATACTGTAGCCTATTGACATTTACCTTCAATTGTTAAGAGTCAAAAAGCAGATGCGTTGTCACTTCTGAGAACTTAGATGAAATATCTTGTTTTCAGTAAAAAGGGTTTTCAGTTCTGTACACTCACAATACGAAACAAAAGTATTAAAAGGCTTTGAGCGCTCTCTTCTGTGTAGAATGCATATTTGTACCACACGAAGTGAGCATGCGACATTCGGTGTACAACAAGTTACTATACTTGAAACGTTTTTGATTTATTTTGAGAAAATAAAACATCTAGATAAAAATGGAGTCGCTTAAGAATTTATTTGGAAAACATTGCTTTTTACATATTATTGAAAAAGATTATATTGTTATCGCTTAAAACGAATACTCGTATGTAATATTTAAATAAAATTTCCGTAAAAACTAGTATTATTTAAAATACTAGTTTTTACGGATTTCATCGCGCATATTTAATTTTTTAAATAACCGTTTAAAAAGTTAGTGTATTTAAAAAGTTAAATATACGCGATAAAATCCGTAAAAACTAGTATCATTTGATGTGTAGTGTTCCCAATGTGTAGTGTTAATAAGAAATCGTATATTATATTACAATTTTTTTTTCTCGATTAATTTTAAAAATCCATACTAATAACGAGTTTTATCGGGTATTACATGCATGTGCATATTTTTTTTCAAGCATATAATATTTTCGGTTTTCCACCCGCCTTCAGAAGCTCTGCTGTAATTCTATCCTTGCCCGGGGACTTGCCGTTTTAAAGGTGCTGAAGAGTTATTCTAATCTCGCTCAGACTGACATCAGAATATCATCGGAATAGTGTCGGATAAGACTTTCTCTTGGACTTAAACTTGCGTGTGGCTCCAACGATGACGTGTATAGCTGCTCATAGGATCTCTCAATCACATTTAAAATCTCAGTTGTCCCGGAAACGATGTTGCCGTATTCGGTCTTCAGTTTCGACAGTTTATAATACTTTGGAGCCCTGGTTCCACTCGATCGCTTCTTCAATACGAGCTGTATTGAAGGTGCGTAAGTCCCACCGCATGCATTTGGAAATCTGTCTGTTCAGTTACCCGTATTCTATTAAATCTGATAAAGGCTGCAGCTTTATCGCCCATCTAACAGTCATGAGATAAAGAGTGTGATCGAATAGTTTTTGTGCTCTTTTGCGACGGATCTTACAAACTTTAGCTCCGACCGCATGGACAGTTTCCACAAGCTTTTCAATCATACTGCGATGTAGTGGCATTGCAGTCTTCTAGGCACTGAAAATGGTTTTGTAACTCGAGCTGAAAGTTTTCAGGGTTTTGGATTAGAGCACGAGAAAGACGAGGCGTTGACTTCGTTCCAAATGGATTCCAACTGGAGAGGTCAAGTTTAATGAATTAACGTTTAGCTTGGCTCTCACCATTCGGAGATCGCTGCCATAATGAAGTCGATCTCATTTTTTGTCAAACCGTCGGGGCTCGATCAGGTTCACTTTCTGCGGGGCCGTGTTTGAAAGAAAAAGTTCATCGTTAGGAGTCTCTTTTTCTCCATAAAGTCGGCCAACTGCTGGCCCCTTGTATTTCATTGCCCTATAACAAATTTCCCTACTTTCACGTTCACCGTTCTCTTTGGTACCTAACTCTGAATTGAAATTTTCCCATTAACACCGTATAGTGGGTTTTGAAGGAATGCATTTCCTTTACTTCCTCACCGAGGTTAACCTGTAGGACCTTCACCGAATACAGTTTGATGATTCCGAGTATAAGGCACGCAACCCTCGTCGAGAAACCTCCAATATTTAACGTTGTTAACGGGACAACGATTTGTTGGCGATAAAGCCGACACCTAATTGGGACGGATAATCACCCTCTCGGTAATAAAAAAAGTTGCCGGATTTGAAGATTACCATATCCTCCCCCTCTCTTCGGACCTCAGGACCTCAGACCTTTCCAAGGTTATAAATAACAAATACTGGCACAAGCTTAATTAAAATAACCAGCGTAAGTAGAGATGAGTTATATTTTTACTTATCTAAATTTGAAAAGTTAATTCGAAAAGCATTACACACAGATTGTTTAAACAAACACACTGCACTGCCTCTATTCCTATTTATCGTCAAAAAATTCTGAGGGATCAGTACTTACGAGCACAGCAATGTGAGATAGTCTGTGCTCATGCAGTATGTATATAGGCTATAATTTAACACCAAGGTCAGAATAGAACCCATACCATTTTAATGAACAGCTTTTTCATAAAATCATACTTAAGATTAATAGAATTCATGGTTAATGACAAAACAACTCTGCCTAACCCTTTGTGTGTCAGGGTGGCAGAATTTTAATATGTATGTAAATATTGTGTAAAAGAGTTCAGAGTTGTTTGCGACTAGAATTTTATTGGAATATTTTAATTAAAATTGAAATTTGCTAAGACAAGGTTGATCTTTCATAATTTAATCATTAAATTTTTGTTAGATAATTAAATTATTATAATTTATAATCTGAATTCTCGAAATATATTTCGTTATGTTTTACAGAGCCAAGAATGTTCACAAACAATACTGTAGTGCGAGCTAGGTTATGTAACAAAGCTGCGAAATAAATTTAATAAAAAATATGAAGAATATCTCACGATGTACTCTTTACACTCGTAACATCACGTTCGGGGATTGGAAGTCGTTAAGTCTACGTGCGAAACGGTATGTAATGACTCTTAAAAATAGCAAGTAGACAATGCTCTAAAGTAAAATCGATGCGTCCATGATGAGTCAATCGATCGATAGACGTCAATACGGAGGTATCAAGAACGACTGCCTCATTGGTCTGGTGGTCGTAAATGTGACCGCTGATCGTAAGGTCTCGGATTCAATGCATGTTTTTGCGTCAATTAAGATGTAAAAGTGCACCACAAATATATGCAGTATCGGCACATTGTTTTAATGTGTATTGATTAGAAATGTATATTGATTAGCAAATTTACATCCCAAGCACAATGTTCAATGATATTCAAAATATTATAATTCTGCGTAACAAACTTTTAATTAGTGAACAAAAGTTGTCTATTTGAGATGCAGTGGAATTGAACAGTTAATACTTGTGTATAAAATATTTCTATCATCGTGAGGTTCATTTCAGTGGTATTTACAAATAGATAGACACAATGCACACAATTCTGGAAGGCCTCAGTCAAGGAATGTAGACTGTTTATAAACGATCCACCCGAAAAAATTTTCTTATCAATTATCCAAACCGCCTATTGTTTTACATGGTGTTTACCTTAAATAGTAATATTTATTCATATTTTATTCATTTCAACCTTCATTGCACTCTAAATAGGAAATAGTATTAAACACCTTCAGTTGTCTCGGATAGTACCTAATTGTCTTCGTACATTACGTTGAAATCTCATATGTACTATTTAATCAGTATTCTGTTCTTGCAGATACCATTTTATTGAAATTGCTAATAAATACAGAAAACTGTAACAAACCGAACGTAAATGCATAAAGTAATACGACCCGGAAGTCAAAGCCAAAGTGGGGTTTACTCCGTTTCGTTCCATGCTCCATTTGAACCATCTTATATAATATTAGATAATACATTTAGAAATAGAAATAAAGACAACGTTTTCAGTGGTGTTTCTTTTTAATAATAAATTTATAATATACAAATACATATTTGTATATAATAAGTTATCTTCGTAAAAATATTTTATATAAACTGAAAAATGCTTCATAATACGGATTTTAGTTTCATAATACATTAACCTGGACAGGAATATCAAAACAACAAATTTTTTCAGATTCCATGATTCCGGTTAGATTTTCATAAAATCTTTAGGCAATTTAGTGTAATAAATTAATATCTTTTTATATCTGAAAACCTTAAATTACGTTAAAATATCTAGTGGATCCAAAAACGATTGTCTTCTTGATTTTTAAGCGTCACTTTGAATTATTTTAGGACACACCTTGTATGTGGTATAAAAAATTATATGTATTACAGATAAAAAGATTATTCATATAAAATAATATCTAAGAAATTCAGTAAAATATTTAGGGGAAAAGTTTGTCGAGCCACAAACCGATTGCCTTTGCAAAAAAACCGCCTCGCTTTTAAGACGTGTGCGCGAAACTTGAACATCATTCTGGGCGCTTTGGCAAATAATTGAGACTCTCCGCTGCTACGGCACTGGATTTCTGCATGTGTCGTGATCTCAGCCAGACGCAAGATTAAATTATTAATGTTGTTAATGTTACTAACACTAGGATAATTTTAAATTGTTTACTAACACTTATAGATGAAAAATCCGAAATAAATATTTTCGATTGATTGATTAATTAAAATAAATCCTTACGTTATCACTAAAACTGTCATTACAGACGAAGTCATTAGAAGCACGAGCAGCGAAGAACATAAATATGTATATTAATAACAAACAATAACTGTGATGTTATATCAAATAATTAACAATTAAAAGTAGAAGCTAACCACAGACTAATATGATTCTTAGGCAGCCTTCGTTAAACTATGACATTACACCGTCGAGATCATGGGTGCTGTGAAACACTCGAAATGTTGAGAATAAAAAAAACATTTAAATTAAACGTGATAGAATCTGTAAGTTTAGTTTTATTCAATTGTAATACATGCATATTTATATGTAATCATTCTTCATTTATTACATTATACCTATTTTTCTCTTTACTTTATAGCTCGACTCGCATTTGTTGCGCACCGTCTCAAAGGAAATCAAAACCACAGACAATCCAGCCTTCCCGTGTCTCTTGTTGTGACAGACACCAGTGCTTTGTTCTGTATCTGACTTTAACACAAAATAAATTGCAATTGTCTAAACTCAAACAAGGCTGAAACGTCTGAGACATTTATTACTAAAACCTTAAAAACTTATGATTTGCAATTTGTTTTAAAAACTTTATTTTATTTTATCTGGTTTGTATCATAAAGTCGAAATCAAGTACAGTATGCATTATTTTAGATAAATATTTACAAGATTGTAGCACACCTAATCGTTAAATTACTACGTTTTGGATGTCTTATAAAACAGTCGTCTGTAGAATATTTAGAACAAAAATAATCTTTTAAGCCATAATTTTAGTCTAAGTTTAGTTGGAAACCTGTAAATAATAAACATTTGATAATTATCTGTTGTTCGCGACTTTGGTTGTAAACAGATATGAGTAGGAAAGAACATCAATAAGTATAATAGACAAGGAACTCAACAATCCTATTGAATTTTTATGTTTATCAAAACTAATTAATATAAAGCCAAAATTGTTGTTAATTATGATATTAAGATTAGTAACCATTTTTTAAATACATATATTATAAAATAGTTTTAATTTGTTTAATATTAGCTGCAAATTCACGTACTTATGGAATGTTGTATCACTTTACTTTTGGTAACGATTTTTACATATTGCGCACACTCATTATTACTAAAAATAATTCTTATCATGAAACTAAAATCAAACACGATTAAACCACATGAAATACCTCAATGTTTTCGTTTAAAAGTTCAATATACAAAGATGCGATTTAAATAAGACAAAAGACTGGCATTTTTTTGACAATTTCAGTTCCGGTACGAAAAATAGTGGCGCTTCAAATCGGCAAAGACAATTTGTATGGTATAGCCAGTCTAGCATACTTGTATATATAGAGGTCGGTGGGATCTAAAATTTATTATGGGAGATCAGAATGTGTCATAAAAGTCACGTATGGTAATTCACAATGATGTTTCTCATAATGGGTAGTGAAAGTTGGGTGAGGCAGAAGGAGCACGAGAGTAGAACAATTGTTTTAAAAATACGGTCAATATGAAACATTTCAGGGCTAAATCTCAATGACAGGGATGCAATTGTATGATAAGAGAAAAGTATGGTTTCAGAAATTATGTTGTGACCAAGATTAAGAAAGAAATGCTTCAGCAGTGGTTAGGTCATGTAGAAAGAATAAGTGAGGAAAGAGTGACAAAGAAAATTTATGTTGCAGAACTGAGCGGCAGAGTCTGTAAGGGATGCCCTAGATGGAAGTTTCTCTAGATTTTTCTATATATTTATTAATTATATGGACAACAAAACAGATAAAAATGAAATTCCATTAAAATATATAATAGTATTGTACCGTATTGTTATCTTTAAGTGTTGTATATTTTTGTTTTTATTACAGGAGAGATCAACTCTTCGCTTTACAATATTTATGAAATACTTAACTACGTAATACAACAAACCAAATTTAAGAAGCAACAAGTTTAAAACCTACGTGATATTGGAATGAGTGTGTAAAGTAGTAAGATACATATTGAAGATGGGCCAAATTAAGCGTAGATATATGGATAAAAAGAAGGCGAGAGAGGTGTGTAAGTATCGTTTCAAATGGTAGTCCGTATTATTCTGCGCCTACCCCTCGGGATGACAGGCGTGAGTACTTATGTTATGTTATATTATATATAAACGTTTTACAATTTACGATGGCGAAAAATAGCCCCCCATTTATAGAAAAATCTATTTGATGAATCATACGGGGCATGGCATACTCCGGGAATAGCTTGTTTTTAATATTTCTGTAGTCAATTGCTGTCAATAATGAATCAAAAGTCATGTCGTATAATTTGTAAGAGAAGCCGTGATAGCTAAGGGCCTTGAATTAAATTTCATAATAAACGAATTATAAATAATATTCTGTCAGCGTAACTAAAGTATTTCATTGATTGATGATTTAATGTCCTCCAGTCCGAAATTCGGTAACGGCAATCTAATTTTATCATTAATTTAAAATTTTATATTTCATTATAATTTTAAAAGGATGCAATAGGCTTACCATAATAAGAGAAGTAATATATCATAGGATTTTACCTACCCAAAAAGCATTCAACCCGCATATCATACGCGCAACATGTCATATTTACGGCTACTGATAATATACTGTTAACGAAAGCATGTCGGTAAATAATAATTTTTTGCCGTGATTTAACAAACATATGCAAGAACAGTGAGCTAAACAATGTTCACGAAGAGATATACAAATATTTACCGTTGGGCTCCAAACCAGGATAAACCCAATGTATCTTGAGTCATACAAAGCCAATCGCCTAAAGCGTCTAAAGTAGTTTTCACTTTTAAAAAAATAATTTTTTACAATAATAAAAAAGATAAACTAAAAAGATTATGTAGGTAAATTCTCGAGCACAACAGAATGTGTGCTGTTGTGTTGTATTGCGTTGTGTGTCGTATTGCTGTGTCTCAGTATTTCGAATGTTTCTAAGCAAAGTTTCAGAACTAAGCACAACAAAACTTTACGCAATATTGCAACGATTTAATAAACTTCATAGACTGTGTTAGATAGAAACGTATTCTGGTTATCTGTAAAATATGATTAGGTGAAAATAAAATAATTAACGGTTTGACAGCTCCGTGGCGCAGTAGCTTAGCAATGAGTTGCAGCGCTGAGGGCCGCAGGTTCGAATTCCGCATGGAACAAGTATTTCTATGGTCTACAAATAATTGTTCCGAGTCTGGAAATTTGCGTTGATACAATTTAAGTTTGTAAACTGCCTTCGCGATTCAGGAAAAAAACCTAGTGTAAAAAATATAAAAATGATTTTTAGATACTTAAGCAAAAGTACAAACTTTATAATTAAGTAATTCTATATATTGTTCTTTTTTTAAACTAACTAGTATATTATAAGCGTTGGTTATCTATTATTGAATATGTAATATATGAATGACTTGACCGATTAATGTCATATTTACACGTTGTTAGTTTCGTCAATGATCAAGTTATTAATATTTGTACAAAAATGACTGATATTTAAAAAAACCGTTATTACAATATTAAAGAATACATTAAAAAAATGGCCTCTAATCACGGTATATACTGATGTATTCAACATGGTTAGTTTTGAGCACCGGAGACCCTTTAAACTGGTTACATAACGTTCCATCTTAGTGCTCAAGTGTGACAACGTATTTGAATTTGGATTCTAAATCGGTGAGAGATGTAGGTGTCTATTGGATACAACATCTACTTACTTATATAAATACTGTGTGTTCGTGTGTCACTCATACTTCTTTACCTTTAGATTTAGATTATCCGATCCGTATTTCCTTACATTATCCGATCTCGGAACAGTAACCGTTTTCCTTCATTCTATTTCACTTCCGTATTTTGTCCCCCATTCCCTCGTATAAAAAGCTATATTGTATTTACACTGTATTTTTGTTGAATTTTCAACAATAAAACTCGTGATGAATAATGCAATACAAATATATTTGAAAGGTTTTAAATTTTAAAGTCGATTGGATACAGGTTGTTAAATAATTCAAGCGACATTTTACGGCATTGCGATGTGTGAGACTTAATACTATCAATAGCGCTTATGTGCATTTTTTAAATAGAATGGGGGTGATAAATGAGCACACAGTTCACCCGATGGTAAGTGGATGCAGAGGCTCATAGAAATCTACATTTATCCTCGATTAAAAATCAAAATGCAGATGTGTTGTCACCCCTGAGGACTAAGATGGAATTCTTTTATCCAGTAAGTATCCAGTAATCCAATATCCTCTAATCCACTTGATGTTAAGTGAATGCTATGGCTTATAGTCATTTATATATATCCAATGCAGACTGTGATAGAATGCCTTGTTAATACATTAAGTAGTCTACTTGTGAGATTCTTGCCGCAACCTCTCACAAAGTTTTTTACATTGGGGACTTGTTGAAGCGATGGCGTAGTTTTGTAACTCTTTTATTTGCCCTGCAGCGTGGCTCTACCAAGTACACCTACATTCCTCTCCGACATAGATATATACATTTATCCTCAATTATGAATCAAAATGCAAATGCGATGTGGCCCCTGAGAACTACGATGGATTGCCTGGTTTCCAGTAAAAAGGGTCTCCGGTTCCCTACACTCACTATACGAAATATAGCAGAATTAAGCTACTATTTTTCGCTGGTGTTCTGTGTGACCGTGGTCCTACCCCAGTCGAGCCGATTCATTCGTAATACAACTATAATATAACTGTAGCATGCCTCTACCACGTAAAAGGTTTGTCAAAAAAATAAATGCATATTGTTTAAAATTACTATTGGTTGCGCAGAAAACCATTCGTATTTATTTTATTTGACGGTAGGCTGCCAAATCGGTTATCCCTTTCCAAAACGATATCATTCATACCCTCCTATCGACACATCGGGGTGGTGGGGTGGGAGGGGAAAGAAGATGATTCTAGAACATCACGTAATCATCGGAACCAAGGATATATAAGGGCACGCGCGACCGACGCGCGCTCTCTTCCCGCCGCGCTCGTTGTTGGAAACACATCACTAGTAGAAACCGCTTTAGCCTGGAAGCAGTCGAGCTCCAGGAAACCCGCCTCACCTCGTGTGAGATATAGTCGCGCACCGCCTCTCTCCGGAGTGTTCCAGAAGTCGCAGTTATAGTGCTCGACCGCATAGAAGAAACATCCCGGTGAGTCAATATCCAATATTATAACCTGCTTGATATAATTGTTTTAACCCGCTCCAATTTTGTGTTTTCCTAATCAAGCAGGATTCCCTTCATCGATTTGGCAAATAATAGTTCGTTTTTTTTGGGAAGAGCGGGTGCATTGTACCGCATATATAAGTGTAGAAGCATTTTGTAGATACAGTCCACTTAGATTAATATCTCGCGTAATAGGTTTAAGGTTCGACCGGGGAATTAGACTTCGGCAACCTTAGACACGTGACTCCACCAACTATATTATTTGTTATTACTAAAAATAAGCATTTAACTTAGTTACTACAATTTATATGTAGTGTAGTCACGCAGCTATATTATGGTTATAGCATGAATTCATCTTGAGCAAGGGGTGAGAAAGCATCTGCATTTTGATTTTTAACTGATGACAGATGTAGATGTCTAATCTGTATCAGTTAAACGTTGGGTCATTACATCCACGTATCATCAGGTGGACTGTGTGCTCATTTGTCATCCTTATTTTAAAAAAATGTATAGGCTGGTGGTAAAACTACACATTCCCTGTATTGTTAAGATTTCAACAAAGTTTAATGATAGACAGGAACAATGTCGTGTGTAGTCACCACAACAAGGTCAATCAGCCGCACACAGAGTGAAAGCAATTAGCCAATGCGCTGATTCAGTGAACAGCTTGTATTACGTAAACTCTCTAACACTGCCATTATCTTTAGACTCCGTTTGACAATGGAGTACATTTCAAATTAGCACGACAAAATATTATCGTGAAAGAATCACGTTAGTTAAGACAAAAGCAGTCCACGCCCAGTTTCCAAACGCGCGTAACTCTAATTCCTCTCCGCACGAACGCGAATAATGTTGATAATGATGATTAAATGTGTGTTGATAGAATTGATTGCAATAGTCCATAATAATCTAATCTAACCATATTTGGACAATTATTCATTATACGAACTATCATTTGTACATTTGTTTAGCAGTAAAACAATTCAAAACAATCTCCAAAAATTAAATGTCACATGCGGGTGCACACGTTCAAACGCTTTCCGCTTTCCGGGGGGAAGAACGAAAGAACATCACAACTCAATGTCATCTAAAGAGTTACATTAAAAATTTCATCCCCTATTTTCCACCTCTAGGCGTGTTTTAAAAAACACCCCTGAAGTATACCTTATATAATAAAATAAAGATCATGATAGTAGTTTCACTACTGACGAAGATATCGCATAGCATACATACAAAAAAACATACTATACGTCGAGTAAGCCTTTTTGAACCTTTTTTTATAGAAGAGGGGGCAAACGTGTATGCGGCTTACCTGGTGGTAAGTGTCCCATGAACAATTGCAACACCAGGGGAACCACAGGAGCATTGCCGGCCTTTTAAAAAAGAGTAGGATCTTTTCTTGAAGACCCCTAAGTCGTATCGGTCAGAAAAAATTACTGGTGGTAGTCGATTCCTCAAGGAAGTTGTGCGGGGAAGAACTTCTTGTATATCGCACAGTGGTGGACCGATAATCATCCAAATGATGATATTATATCGCGAGTTATGTCGCAATGTGTTGTATAAGGATGGTGAAATTGATGGATGCTGGAATAAACCCAAACAATTCCTCAGAGCACTTACCTTAAGTTCTTAAGTTGGCTAAAAAAAGAGAAAAAGGTACTAATGATTTCTTATATTTACGCGAACACTACACATTGATTAAAACTATTTTTTTTACGTTGGCATGGGTGCTGGAAAGCGCTCGAAACGTCGGGAATTAAAAATAATAGTAAAATAAACGCGATATAATCCGTAAAAAAAATAGTTTTAATCAAAAGGTACTAACATTAAAAATAATATTTGTAAGCAATATCTTATGCATTGGAAACGAATGATGTATGAATGTAAGCTTACGAAATTCATATAAATTTATAACCATTTCCAAGGTGAGATACGCCATGTCCGAGTAATATATTGTTGGTTTCCCGAGAATCACTTTTGATCTTGTGAACAGTTGCAATAATGCGAAGCCGCAAGAATTCTTCTGTAGTTAGATTCAATAACTGTAAATATATTTTCGAATTCTGCTTGCGAAGTCGCGAACCTCATTTTGTTATAGGAGCCTGCGGTAATCTGCCACTAATGCACATCTGAAACATCGAGGAAATTACAGTTGAATTGCCGGACTTTTAAAAAGTTGTTTTTTAATTTCTTAAGTGGTATCAGTACAAAAAAATCGCTGGTGGACTTCACAAATTAGTAATGCGACGAAGAAAACTGGTAGATCGCACAGTGGTGGCCAGCCAAGCAAGCATGGTGTGGGTGGTATCGCGAAATTTTGTTGCAACAGTGTGATGGAATTTAGTTTTTATTAATTCTGCTTTGTTAATTAATTTCATGCGATAAAGGAATTTATTTTAAAATACATTCCCAAGGTTTCTTTTTATCTCTTCTTTTAATAAACAGATGTTTCAACATTTCTAAATAATACCAACCCATTGTGTTTATTCAATATTAAAACTTCTTCTTATAAAACTGAGGTGACAGTCAAAGTTACAATTCACCTCATGAGTGGCTCCTGCAGGGTATTAAAACCAAAAACTAAACTACCTGAGAGGACTAAGATGCCTCATAGTCTATAATTATACTAACGCTCTGTACCTCTTACACCTCAATACGTGCAAAGCTGCTGGGCCGCAGCAATAGGTAAGAAAGTTGTGCCTACTTACCCAGTCGGACTCCTAAACGAGGGCAATCTATCACCCAGAAATTATGATTAGGGTTAAATTAAATAATATCAAGTAAATGTTAGCGTAATAAATGAAATGTAGCTAATAGGATTGGGAATCGGGTTTACGTAGTAGAGCCATGCTGCAGCCACATGTGGTTGCAGCACGTATTGGTCGGCTCGAACGGGGTAAGACCATGCTCTCACAGAATACCAGCAAAAATAGCAGCTTAATACTGCTGTATTTCGTATGGTGAGTGTAGAGTACCAGAGACCATTTTTACTGGAAACGAGGCATTCAATCTCAGTCCTCAGGGCTGGCAACGCATCGGTATTTTGATTCTTAATTGAAGATAAATGTAGATGTCTATGGGCCACAGCACCCACCTAGGTGAACTGTGCGCTCGATTGTCACCTTTATTCTATAAAAAAATAGAATTGAGAACAGCTACTGCTCTCCCTCATTTGTGTGCACCATCCCCTTTGCCACTAATCCCTGTACCACTACTCCCAACACGTCTAGACCGGGAAAGACAAGGCACCATCGATACGACACGTGTTTCGCCTCGAAGTGAGGTCTCCGCAGCTGAAGTGGTTAGCTAGTGGAACGGAAGGTGCTCTTCAATCTAGGCAAAAGACATTATTTTATTTCATTACGCAGATCTTATAAATTTTTCATGTTTTATATATGTAATAACCACCCAAGTAGATTATAATATCGCGTGTTAATAAACATATTCGAAGTAACCCTCATCGACTTAGACACCTATGTAACTACACTTAGCACTTACACTTAGTATCTATGTAACTGATATACTTAGTATAGTACTTATGTAACTGAATCGTGAAGTCAGTGGCTATCGGGCCGGTACTGTTGTCACACGCGTAATAAAAACGTAATTAAAGGCTATCTCTTACAAGGACCTGTTTCATTTCCAACACACTACACATACATCAGTTAAAGTAGTGACCCCGACGTGATCCAGAGCCGTGCTCTTTTGTGTCTGTGTAGCGTATACCGTCAAAAATGACGTTCAAAGAAGAGAAACCGGAAGCGGAAATATCTCAAATAACGGTTTCGTCGAGAATACCGGAATTGTGGAAGGATCAGCCGCGCACCTGGTTCATACAGGTCGAATCCGTGCTATACAACCAGAAGCTATCGGATGCTGATAAATACCATCTGGTTATTGCCAAGCTGGGGAAGAATGTCGTACAGCAAGTCACGGATATCCTAGTGAATCCTCCGGCTGAGGGAAAGTACGACCTGCTGCAGTCAACGTTACTCACTATCTTCGAAGAGTCCGAGACGCGTATATATTGGTACCGGTGTCAATTAGAAAAATAATGTTGCTGGAATTATCTCGTATGCTGAGGCGATGATTGGTGATGTCTATGCAACTATTCGCCTCCTCCCGCTGCACGGCATCTAGTTTCCCGTTTCCTCCGGTTTTCAAGCGCACAGCTGGACATTATATGTAGATCTTTGTTGTTTTGTATTTATATAAATATGGTGATTGCGGTCTATATTTATAAATGGAAAATAATTTTTATATGAAGATAATATCCAGCGTTTATTTGTGTGAAAATATACAGCTTTTTAACCAGTTAACGTATAGTTTAACAATACTTCAAATTTATTAAACTTATCCCAATTTACAATAATCTAGGTAATACTATAAGTGATCAATTCTATTTTTCATAATTGTAAAAAAATAAAAAAGAAACATCTGTCCTGGGAATAACCAGCAAGAAACCCAGCAGGACTTTTTTTAAATAGCGGCTTACAATCATGTTCGCATAATTAATCAATATAAAACAAATTCAAACAAATTAGAAATAGCTTGTTAGCGATCACTTCATTCCCAGGGGTTATTATTATGCATAAATTCCTTAATTATAATAACATTTTGGGTTAGGTTTGAAATTAAGTCGCCTGAATTTGGGGATTCTTTTACTGTGAGGGAGCCAAGGAGCAGCAACGAAGTATTTTTAATATTTTTTTAAATATTATAAATCACTAACTAGACGTGAAATGGAACGTACTTTTAACTAAATTCTAACGTTTTTGACGTTGCAAATTCATCTCAAAATGCATAAAATGAATCGCTAGGCCGGCTATTTTGTTGACATTGACAGATATACTTTACGTCATTGCGTTCTTTCCAAGTTTACGAGCATGTGCTCCCTAACGTTTTTATCTACCTCCACCTGTTTTTCGACGACTTCGCTACCCCTTTAGATCCTTTTTTACAAATGGTTGTAGCTATAAATTATGTTTATAATTTAAAGAAAATATAAAAGTTAATATTTTGATATTTTATTAGCTCGGGACTGTGTGTGTGCACTCCGACTCGGACAGGTTAGGTTAGAAATCGATGGCAGGGTTGAGTGAGCAAGCGAAGCAAGCGAATAGACCCTGCCATCCCCTACGTGGTTATTCTTTTATAAACCACTCATAAGTAAGAGCCCGCGAAGCGGGGCTCGGTCGACCGAGCTTCCCTCGACTTCGCTACGTTAAGTGGCGCAGGGCTTCGTTTCTTCAACTCTCTCCCCATAAAAATCAGGTTTATAGTCAAACATATTACAAAAACATAACCTCAAAATGATATTTTTAAAAATGAATAAAAAAAGTACATCCGGCAGGGGGGAAGTGGGGGGAGCGACTCTACAACTTCCCCGCCTCCCTCCCCACTACCCCCTAATTCAGACGACTTAATTTAAAACCTTACCCACCTTTTTTTAAAACAAACTAAATTTTATAAAATTTTTGAATTTTCAACAGATCAAATTATGTATATTTTCTGGCCTTTTGTGTTTTTCTATTTATTATCAGAAGATATTATGTCCGCCCTTTGAAATTTTTAGTATGGTGTTGTTTTTATTTATTTTTATCAAAGTTTTAATTATTAAATAAAGTAAATAGATACTTCGTGTTACTCTTTTTTATAGAAAAAGGTTGACAAACGAACGCACAGTCAACCTGATGATAAATGAATGCTGTGGCTTATAGACATCTATCCTCGATTGGGAATCAAAATGAAAATGCAATATTACCCCTGAAGACTAAGATAGGATGTCTCATTACCAGTAAAAAGGGTGCCTGGTTTTCTACACCCATTACATGAACCACAGCAGCATTAAACTGATATTTTACACTGGCATTTTGTGAGAGCGCATTTTTTCTCCGGTCTAGCCAACTCATTCGAGCTAAAATGACGATGTAGCTGCAGTGTGTATTACTCATATAAATATTTGAAACTAGGCGAGTAAGCGAGATCTTGAATGCAATTTACATAATTAAATGTTTTCTTCCTTCCAAAACAAGACCTGCGCTCTCGTTTTATACAATTTGCATAATTTCGGGCTCACAAAGTACAGCGAGTGCTTCAATGCGCATGTCTTAGAATACAGATTCATAATAAAGTTTTGGAGAAAAATTTGTGTATTAAAAGCGCCATCGAACTTCTTTGGAACGATTCTTTAACAAAGCAAATTTGTCTTGAAAGTCAAAAAATGGATAATAAAAATTCTTTTTGAAAGATTATTAGATTCGTTACTGGTTACGGATGACAAACTCGTCAAGATTCGAGCCACATATTTTTCAGAATCTTTATTTTATTCATCATATAATGTGATTATGAATTTGGTGAATCTTACTTACTAAGGGGGATGCTCAAGTTAAACAGTGGACTGTTGTGGGCTGATGTAGAAGAGGAAGATACTCTTAGATAACAAATATTTGGCTGAGTATAGCTATATGTTAATAAGAATAAAGTATTTTTGTACTGTTAGAGAGGACTGGTAAGGACTGACTGTCATAAAAATAAGATTCACAATAATTTTCGTTCGTAACTTCTCTCGCCTCAAATAAAATAAGGCATTAAAAATCCGCTTTCATGTAGTTTTAGTTTACGATTCCGTACTATAGGATGAATATATAAAGGATGAATAGAGTCATGCTGCAGTTATATTAGTAGTGTAGTTATAGCACAAATGGGTCGGCTTGACCGGGGAAGGACCACGCTCTCACAGAATACGAGTACAAACGTAAAATAGCAGCTTAATGCTGCTGTGTTTCGTACGGTGAGTGTAGAGAACCGGATAACCTTTTTACTGAAAACAAAGCATTCCATCTTAGTCCTCACGGGTGACAATGCATCTGCATTTTGATTTATTGAGGATAGATGTAGATATCTATGAGCCGCAGTAACCATTTACCATCAAGTGGACTGTGCGCTTGTATGTTACCCTATCCTATAAAAAATGAAGATTGAAAAGTGTGAGTAGTTATAAACGAGTATCCAGCTACAGAATGACTATGAATAGCTATATGAAAAATAATATATTATAAGATTTATGTTTGTTGAAAATAAACTATTTTGTTAAAAGCAAATACACAAACATATTTTTATATTATATTTTGTGTTATCATATAATTATTCATCATCAGCCCGTAATAATATATTGTGAGACAAGGACTTTGCTATTGCAGGGAGGATTTCTCTAAGCCGTCTCGCTTGGTGGGCCGGTTGATGATTGCTGTCCCAGACGTCTCGCACACTTGAATACTACCTGCTACCTGAACGAACACACAGTCCACTTTATGGTAAGTGGATGCTGTGGTCCATAGACGTCTATATCTATCCTCGATTAAGATTCAAAACATATATGCGTTGTCACCCTTAAGGTCCAAGATGGAATGCCTCACTGTCTCTTATTAATTGTATTCAGACCGAATTTCATCCACGGCGGTCAGGCTCAACGGAGACAAGCCATCTGCACAAGACAGGATCATAGTTCACGAATGCATGTGTGTGGAAACACAATAACACAGCACTCTATTCTTCACTCTCACAGTTCAATAGTACGGTAATCCGACACAACCGACGAGAGATGAGTTAGAACACCAACGGCTTTACGTGATTTTCTGAGTCACGGTGGTCTAACTTCACCAACTTCCTGACTCCGGGCTAGTACTCATTTTTTATCCAAAAAACCCAATAACTGATTTTAACCCGACGCGGTATTCGAATCTGGAAATTCATGATTAACAATCGCTTTCATGGCCACTAAGTCAACGATGCAGGTAGATTTCTTATATTTACGCGAACACTACACATTGAAATAATACTAGTTTTTACGGAATTTATCGCGTATATTTTAACTTTTTAAATACCCGACGTTTCGAACGCTTTACAGCACTCATGGTCACGGGCAGGACTGAGATGTTCAACGTCCATATGTCATAGTTAACCGCGGTTACCATAGATTAAAATTTAACTTTTGTTCCGATCTATGCAGTATGAACTTATGGTATCTTGAAGTCTTGCAGTTGTATGCTTGGGTTGGGATTTAATTTTATTTATTATAGGATCCCAAGCAGATGGTAGCACCCAGCCATCTTCTCTATTGAAATAAGGATGTTTTTTGATTTCAATAGCCTCGCGAATCATCCTTGGAAGGAATCGGTGTTCTTTAGCGAGGATCTGTGGTCTATCAAATCTAATGTAGTGACGGGGGCGATCCTGTACGTGTTCACAGACTGCAGACTTCCCGGAGCGTCGATTCTTCACATCAGCTATATGTTCTTTAACGCGGGTTTTTATTGATCTTTTAGTTTGTCCTATGTAGGAGAGACCACATTCACAATCAAGCTTGTACACTCCTGCATCTTGCAGAGGGACATTACACTTGACCGATGGTAAAAACTGACCAATCTTCTTCAGCGGCTTGTAGTATGTTTTGATGGAAGCGCGCTTCAAGATGTAGCCAATCTTGTCAGTGAATCCTCTAACATATGGCGATATGGTGGAATTTAGTGGCTGGAATTAATCTAAAAAAATCGGATTAATTCCAATTACGAAATTCCACAGGAACGCCAACATGCCGGAATTAAATCCGGATGCAACATCTCATGCCAATCAGAAAGAACTCGGTAATCAACGGCTTGAACCGCTCTTCGCTGTATGCGACCCAGCCCAGAGATGTTTATTGACGATCGTTCCATGTGAGAGCGAACCTGCGCCTTGTAAAGAATTTCAGTTAAATTTATTTTTAAGAAATTATTTAAAGCAAGTGTTTACGATTATTTCTGAGAGAAGATATCAGATTATGTCAAGGCATAAGTAAGTAAAGTAAAATAAAGTTACAGCCTATATACGTCCCACTGCTGGGCACAGGCCTCCCCTTATTTCTGAGGGGGTTTTAGGGCAAGGAAGTGTCCGCCGCGCTGCCCCAATGCGTGTTGGCGAACTTCACATGTCTTCGAAATATTTTTTTTTCTTATTCCTCAGACATGCAGGTTTCCTCACGATGTTTTCCTTCACCGCCGAGCACGTGGTAAATCAGCTCTTAAAATTGCAATTAACAATTTCATTGGTGCCGGCGGGGTTCGAACCCGGGTTACTCGCGTTCTGTTATATTTACAGCGAGCGTTAACCATCTGAGCTACCACGGCTCTTTTTTAGGCATAAGAGCATTCAAGGCATAAGTAATCTGTAATCCTATAATGATGTTTGAATAACATCATCATGGACATCGTAAACCTCATTAAATGTAAGTCGCGGCAGTATACTTGTAAGAGGGTATTATTGTTCTTCCACGTTAACCAGTTTTCTAACCTTAGACAAGGCGCACCAGGATTACAAGGTGCGCCTTCCTCCACGGATTGGTGTAGTACGACACCTACGTAACGGAATACCCTGAGTCCGATGCACAGAGGCAGGAGTCCAGGAAAAACGAGTACTCGGAAGCATTAGCTTTCCCAACCACAGTGACGTAAAGGGTAGGGAGAGCGGCACCTCACAATATCGTCACACTCCTCTCCCCCGCAGCCACACCACCACCGCATCAACGATGCGCCCCCGCCGATAGGGCGAGTGGCGCATCGCCATATCAATATTCCTCTTTCCCGGCGACTCCACCTTGGCTGCAGCGGTAAAGAGAAAGAGCACCCCCCTCGCTACAGCCCACCAAAAAACATCAGAAGTGGGTTCGCAAAGCTCACTCGGAGTGATCGCCACGGGCCGGCCCTACATCTCGGGCCAGCCAAGTTGGTTCCTCTTTGTTCACCGAGGATGACTAAGCTACGGCTACTAAGCCACCCCGCCACAACAAGGCAGGAACCCGTTCGGCGTGGACGTATGACGCCTAGTGGTTGAAATTCGAGGGGAATTTTGTATTTTGTATTTGTATTTTGTATTTTAATACAAATACAAAATAAAGAATTCATTAAATATTTAATTTTGTGTATCAAGCAAGCAGTATTTCACCTAAACTGAATATTAATAAAACACAGATATCTTGACCCTGTGATATGAACGTTATAAAATGTCATAATTCGTCCATATCACAATTATATGTTTGATATTATCGGTATAAACATAGGCAATGTTTATTTGTAACTCATATATAAGCTTTTGCTTTTTACCCTCCTCCTCCATGTAAACTTTAATTACTCCAAATTGCACATTCCTCCGTGCGCCATTTAAGCTTAAAAAGGGTACTAAGTTTTCTCTTCACATAATAATTGATAAGTAAGTACAAAAAACGTGAATTTGAAGGAGTTTATTAAGATTAATAAAAGCATATTTTTTAAATGATGATAACCTACGAAAACTAAAATGTGCAAAGGGAGCCAAGATCAGTACAAAAGTATTTCGGGGTTGTTAGCTTCGTCGACAAAAGATTTGAAATCTGAACAGGAGCCAAGCTTTGTAGCAGTTCTATGAAAGTAACGTATCGCCGCAGCACGAATATGTAGACTATTGTAGCATTTTACTGGATTCCATATTTAGTCCTTAGGGATGACAATGCATCTTCATTTTGATTCTTAATTGAGGATAGATGTAAATGTCTATGGGCTACATAATTCACCTAAAATCAGACTGACTCGGTTTGTTACCCTGTTCTATAAAAAAATTGTCTGTCTTATCTGGAGTAATGACTGAGAAAATTAAAACGATGTTTATTAATATCCTAAATTTGGAAATAACTGGTAACTTAAATGGTTAAGAATCCCTATAAGCATACAAACTTACAACAAAAAAGTACGTATGTAATGCGCCTCTCTCGGGTACAAGCACATAATATTGAAAATAAAAATTTATTTGTATCACGTACCAAGGGGAACCATGGTAGCTCAAAGGCTAATCGTTCGCTGTAAATTTCGCATCACTCGAGCAACCCGGGTTTGTTCCCCGCCGGCTCGATGAAATTGTTAGTTGAAATTTTAAGTGCTGATTTACCACGTAATCGGCAGCGAAGGAAAATATCATAGGGAAACCTGCATGTCTAAGAACGACAATTCAAAGACGTGTGGAGTCCTTTAACAAGACACGTGTACGTGGTTAAGTCACGATGCAGCTATATTATGTTTGTAACATGAACGGGTCGGCTCGACGGGGGTAGGGCCATGCTCTCACGAAATACCAGTGTAAAATAACAGCTTAATGCTGCTGTGTTTCGTTATGGTTAGTGTAGAGAACCGGAAACCCTTTTTACAGGAAACGAGGCAAGCCATCTCAGTCCTCAAGGGTGACAACGCATCTGCATTTTGATTCATAATCGAGGATATATGTAGATGTCTATGGGCCACAGCATTCATTTACCATCTGGTGGACTGTTTGCTCGTTCGTCAGCCATATTCGATTAAAAAAATTGGGCCTACGCAAAGGACATTTCCTGGTTCTGAAAACCCTCTCAGAAATTACAAGACCTATATGCATAGGAGTAGGAGGTTAGAGTAGGTTTTTGTTTGTCTTTATTTATTACGTATATTGTACTATATATATTGTATTTAGACAAACAAAAACTACACTTTTAATCAAAATATTGATTATTACAATAGTAACTTTTGTAATTCTGACCACTTTAACTTAGAAGTAAAAAAATATAGCAAGTCTTCAGTTCAATGTCCACGCCTTATGTATGAGAAGATTAATGCCATAAATTGAGGGTTCTTGTCTCGGAAATTATAAAGATCAATATATTAATATAATTTCTTATTCAACAGTATTAGTAAAGTTAGTCTCAAATATATTCACTACAAATATGATTATTTACAACAATATGTACTTTATAGCTGAAATATTTATATGACTGTTTCTGGCCAAAATATAGAGAAAAATACTAAAAAAACCACACGAACGTGTGATAGTGTGAAATAAATGAATAATGAATAAATAAATTCAAACCAGACGTACGACCAAACTACAGAGACCAAACGCCGATGGTCGGCGGAACGGGAACGTACGTGTACGTGGTAGATCCGCGCGACAGGGTATTAGAAATACAAATAAAAAAAATCATAAAACTACGCCATCGCTTCAACAAATCCCCACTATGAAAAACCTTGTGAGAAGTTGCGGCGAGAAACTCACAAGTAGATTACTTAATGTATTAACAAGGCATTCTATCTAGGCTTGCATAGAATAGTAGATATAAATATCTATAGACCATAGCATTCAGTTATCATCAAGTGGATTAGATGATTTTAGATTACTAGATTTGTACTGGATAAGAGGTATTTCATCATAGTTCTCAGGGGTGACAACGCATTTGAATTTTGAATCTTAATAGTCTACGGGCCACAGCATCCGCTTGACGGCAAGCGGAGGCACTGTGTGCTCGTTTGTTGCCCACATTTTATAAAAAATTTGCGTGGCAAAGAACAAGCGGACATCTCAGTCTTTTGTTTTTGTAAAAAAAATCAAATGCTAAATTCTACCTATAGAGACGTACGATTAGCATTTGCGTTTCTTACTTTATTTCTGGTTTCTTGGTAACAAAATTTCTAAATACAATTTACGTTAGGAAAAGTTTAACAAAGTATCCATGTAAATTACAAGTCGAAATTACAAACGCTGGAGTTTTACGAACCGAGGTGCCGTCTCTTAGAAGTTGTCCGGATATTGTCAAGTGGGAATTTTACTTTTACTTTTTTGCTCGGCTGGGGACATGAAAGACAATATTCCTTGTAAATTACTATAGTAGGTGTCTAAACTTATAAAAATAATGTATAAAATAACTAGTATCTATTTATTTGTTAAACTAAATTTGGTCCTCTTGATCCGTTCCCGGTGGAGCTGACCTATTCGTGTTGCAACCATTATACACTGCAGTCTGATTCTACTTGTATGATATGATTCTGATTTCGACTTGACAAATCCCCCAATTTTTCGTGATTGCTCAGACTTAAGTTCGCCCCGGTGAAATACTTTTTTTTACTAAAACTGATATATAATCTAAGAGATGATAAGTGAGATACGTACACAAATAGTTTACTTTTGTAAATATATTGTTCCCACACGTGTGGCAACTATTAATAAACATCGAAAACATGAATAATTGTTATTGGATTTTGCAACCGCTTTCGTTGTTCTTTTAAAATGTTTATTTAGAGTTGTAAAGTACTTGAACCGTGTTATACTGTATTTAATAATATTATGAATAACATTAACTGTGAAGTGGCGGTGTAAGTATATCCACTACCCCACATCAGCCCGTGGGTGTCGTAAGAGGCGAATGAAAGAAACAAATCAGCTGATACGCAGCAACATCTTCGTAATAACGACATAAAAATAAAAAAGGCAATTACCACTCCGTTTTCCAAGAATACAATAGAATCATTTTTATCCAATATAACATTACATGTAATACTTGAATGAATGAATGAATCATTTTTTTTACAATTGTTTCGGAAAAAAACCTTCGTCCTCGGAAGAACCAGCAAGAAAACCTGAGGCACATTATTGAAGCACAATTTACAATATAATATTTTATACAATTATCATGAAAATATTTAGAAACGACATGGTAGCGATAACCTCATTCCCAGGGGTTGTTATCAATTATATACTTTTTCGTAGTATAATAACTCTAACTAAATAATTTTTGATTATTAAATATTGTATATCTTTTTAGAGATAAGGTCTGCACATTTTCTGGGACGTTTTTCTAAAAACGTATAGATTGAGCTACGCTGAAGAAAACTAATCAGCGAAAATGCGTGTCTTATTCTCATGTTTCCACGGTATACAGTGGCATAGATTAAAAAAATAATGTCCCCCAAGCTGAATTTCGCTCACGTCCGCCAGTCTCAATGTAAACTAGCCATCTGCGCAGGACAGGATTATAGTGCTCGAGTGTGTGTGCAAGCACAGGTGCACTCTCTATTTCCTCATTCTCATAGTCCGATAGGACGGTAATCCGACGTGACTGGAGATTGACTGCAGGAACAACGGCTTTACGTGCTTTCAGACACGAGGGTGAATCACTGCTAACTTCCTGACTCCGGACTGCTACTAAGAATTACTTGATATTAAAACACAAGAAATGGTTCTGGCGTAATCCGCGATTCGAACCCGGGATCTCATGATCATCAACCGCGCTTACAAGTTGATCTTTATCCATAGAAAATGTGCCGATGATTTCTCTTACACCAACATCGTACGACGTGAAAGTTTTATAATCCTTTATACTTTTATGTAAAGACCATAAAAAGATTTCTTTCTTAGTTCTAATTTTAAATGTAACCAGATCCGTCCAATAAAACTTGGCATGAGGCGTTGAGTGGCGCTTATTTGGTTAGTATTTTACAACCGCTTAGCTGTAGATGTTATAATATTACGCAGCATTCATATTTTATGTGATCCTGAATAATTCAATTCATATTTATTGGATGATGTCATGTCATTCTTTTTAGTTTTTTAAAGTCAGCAATCACTGCACCATTGGCTGTAACCGTGATTGTCGATCAAAAGGTCGTCACTGTTAGAAATGAACTCCCAGCCGTAGGAATCTTAACGCTAGCCAGACTTTACTAGGTGGTACGTGATTATTGTCTTATTGTCTAAGAGTCCATCTAGGTAGGCCGTTCAATAGCAGTGATTGCACTGCTATGTTCTGGTGTGCAGGGTATGAACATCTAATAGAAGCATTTCAACTTAGAACTTAGAGGTGACAACACTTCTGTCTCCTGTGATTTAAATTGACTGCATTTGCCTTTGCACTGCAGTCACTTAAGTTTTATAAGCAAACAGATGTCAACTAAGATATCTGACACTTTAATATTCGAACTAAAACGAATTTGCAAACTTTTTTGCTTGTTCTTGAAACTTTGACAACAAAAGTACAGAATCATTTCGGTGCTCTTGTCTGACTTATGTCTGTAAAACTTTATAAGATTGCATTTTTTTACAATTATAATAATATAATAAGCTCAAAAGAGATATCTTTACTTTTGGAGACAGATCGAGTGCAGTATTAATTTTATTTTCAGAAGTTCGTAGAGTGGAGAAGTCAAGTTTCTGCCTCTAAATAGATGACAGAAATCCATGATTTCCCAATATCGGGGTTAAGCATTTATTTTGATAGAGTTCCTTGACCAGATTAAGTGTATTTCATTATACGAATGAAACGCAAGAACAAGACCAAGACTAGTACTGGGCAACACTAGTAGCAACACATACGCTGATAAAGTATTTCTCATTCTGAAAAAATGTATTCGCGTATTTGCAAATATTGACTCAATGACGAGCTGTAGAAATTACTTTATTAATTATAATATCCTGACATTAACATCTCTCTCTCTCTCTCTCTGTCTATATATATATATATATATATATATATATATATATATATATATATATATATATATATATATATAAAATATGCTCACTAGTTAGAAATAATATCGAATGGTTCCCTCAATATTTTCGCCCTAAAAATTTAAGAACGAAAAAAATTACCCACACCACACAACAACACACAGCTATATCAAATTACATACCGTAAACACCGGCCACTATGCAATGTCAATAAAAATATATAATAAAATACCAGAATATAACAGAAGCATTAAAAGCCTACAGAAGTTCAAAAAGGAAGTTAATACATGTTTAACTAAAAAGTGTTATTACTCGTTGCAAGAGTTTTTTAGTGATTGAATAGGAAATAGGAATAAATAATATAGTATGATGAATATAGTACGAATGTCGTTAATGCTGCACCAGTTTGATTTTTAATTTTATACTTGAGAGTTTTTGTTTGTTAAAATATTTTAGATTTTTGTCTAACAAATTATTTTGATAAGATTTAAATTAGCAAAATTGTGCGTGTAATTGTGTATACTTAATGATTTCTTATATTTACGCGAACACTACACATTGAAATAATACTAGTTTTTACGGAATTTATCGCGTATATTTAACTTTTTAATTACCCGACGTTTCGAGAGCTTTACAGCACCCATGGTCACGGGAAGGACTGAGATGTTCAACGTCCAGCTGTCATAGTTAACCGCGGTTACTATAGATTAAAATTTAACTTTTGTTCCGATCTACACAGTATGAACTTATGGTATCATGGAGTCTTGCAGTTGTATGCTTGGGTTGGGATTTAATTTTATTTATTATAGGATCCCAAGCAGATGGTAGCACCCAGCCATCTTCTCTATTGAAATTAGGATGTTTTTTGATTTCAATAGCCTCGTGAATCATCCTTGGAAGGAATCGGTGTTCTTTAGCGAGGATTTGTGGTCTATCAAATCTGATGTAGTGACGGGGGCGATCCTGTACACGTTCACAGACTGCAGACTTCCCGGAGCGTCGATTCTTCACATCAGCTATATGTTCTTTGACGCGGGTTTTAATGGATCTTTTAGTTTGTCCTATGTAGGAGAGACCACATTCACAATCAAGCTTGTACACTCCTGCATCTTGCAGAGGGACGTTACACTTGACTGATGGTAAAAACTGACCAATCTTCTTCGGCGGCTTGAAGTATGTTTTGATGGAAGCGCGCTTCAAGATGTAGCCAATCTTGTCAGTGACTCCTCTAACATATGGAAGTACAGCAGGTACACGCTCGACTGTAGCCGGCTTCACTCGTTCTCTGTGACGTAGGCGCGGGACCCGAAGCTTGTTGTCATGCAAAACTTGCTTGACATGTTGGAGCTCGGCAGCCAGGTGTTTACTGTCACAGATCCCTCGTGCTCTCTGAAACAAAGATTTACCCACGGTAGCTAACTGTGAAGGATGGTGGTGAGAATCACCGTTTAAATATCTACCTGTATGGGTCTTTTTTCTATACACAGTATGGCTCAAGGTGTTATCAGGATTCCGAATTACTAACACATCTAAAAAAGCTAAGGAATTAAATTAATATATTTTTGGTAACCCATACAACTTTGGTGATTGGCGCACGTAGGTATTCTGTAGCTGCACGTAGGTAATCTGGACGTAAAATGGATAATACCTACGTGCGCCAAATCACCAAAGTTGTATGGGTTACCAAAAATACACAAGCCCAATGCTCCATTACGCCCCATAGTGAGCCAAATCGATTCACCAACTTACAGATTGGCTCAACACTTAGCGAAAATACTCTCACCGCTCAGGGGACATACAAGAGCACACATAAAGGATTCCTACCATTTTGTCAGCGAGATTAAAGACCTACGTCTGGCAGACAATGAAACTATGGTCAGTTTTGATGTGCAGTCATTGTTTACATGCTTACCTGTTGAAGACTGCATCTCAATTGTAACTAGAAGGCTGGAAGAAAACAACATGCCCGTAGAATATGCGGTATTACTCAGACACTGCCTTACATCTGGCTACCTATTTTGGAAGGAGGAGTTTTACAAGCAAGTGGATGGTGTGGCGATGGGCTCACCTGTATCTCCCATTGTTGCCGACATATTCATGGAAGACTTTGAGGAGAAAGCCCTGCTTACCTCTCCCATAAATCCAAGTTTCTACAAGCGGTACGTAGACGACACTTTCACAATTCTACCTTTAGATAAAGTAACTGCATTTTTAGACCATCTTAACTCTATAAATTCTAAAATTCAGTTCACAATGGAGTTAGAGGCAAACAATTCCTTAGCTTTTCTAGATGTGTTAGTAATTCGGAATCCTGATAACACCTTGAGCCATACTGTGTATAGAAAAAAGACCCATACAGATAGATATTTAAACGGTGATTCTCACCACCATCCTTCACAGTTAGCTACCGTGGGTAAATCTTTGTTTCAGAGAGCACGAGGGATCTGTGACAGTAAACACCTGGCTGCCGAGCTCCAACATGTCAAGCAAGTTTTGCATGACAACAAGCTTCGGGTCCCGCGCCTACGTCACAGAGAACGAGTGAAGCCGGCCACAGTCGAGCGTGTACCTGCTGTACTGCCATATGTTAGAGGAGTCACTGACAAGATTGGCTATATCTTGAAGCGCGCTTCCATCAAAACATACTTCAAGCCGCCGAAGAAGATTGGTCAGTTTTTACCATCAGTCAAGTGTAACGTCCCTCTGCAAGATGCAGGAGTGTACAAGCTTGATTGTGAATGTGGTCTCTCCTACATAGGACAAACTAAAAGATCCATTAAAACCCGCGTCAAAGAACATATAGCTGATGTGAAGAATCGACGCTCCGGGAAGTCTGCAGTCTGTGAACATGTACAGGATCGCCCCCGTCACTACATCAGATTTGATAGACCACAAATCCTCGCTAAAGAACACCGATTCCTTCCAAGGATAATTCGCGAGGCTATTGAAATCAAAAAACATCCTAATTTCAATAGAGAAGATGGCTGGGTGCTACCATCTGCTTGGGATCCTATAATAAATAAAATTAAATCCCAACCCAAGCATACAACTGCAAGACTCCATGATACCATAAGTTCATACTGTGTAGATCGGAACAAAAGTTAAATTTTAATCTATGGTAACCGCGGTTAACTATGACAGCTGGACGTTGAACATCTCAGTCCTTCCCGTGACCATGGGTGCTGTAAAGCTCTCGAAACGTCGGGTAATTAAAAAGTTAAATATACGCGATAAATTCCGTAAAAACTAGTATTATTTCAATTGTGTATACTTGTACGAAATGAAACTTCTCTACGACATATCATTCTTCTTTTGTATAACATTTTACATAAGTAGGTTAAATAAGGCTCTCGCAAAAAAAAGTTACAAGAAAACGTGATATTTTTTAATAAAGTATTAAGTTTGTTCACTACGTGGATAAAGAAAATTAACTTCATAAATTAACTAAAAAATTAATAAAGGATATTTGACAACCCTGACACATATTTTCAAATATGTATGAAAAATTGAATAATGGGTGGGCAACTTTGCCACTAGCGTAAACTTTATTACTTGCAACATAATTAGAGGATTCAGTGATAAGTCTGAGTGTTGTATTATATAGGATGTTCGGAAGATCGATAGAAAGTCTTAAGATAAAAGAATAACCACATTCAACCAACTACAAAAGGAAAAAATAGACTGTCGCGATTTTATTGAACCAATCGGTAAGATATTATCCTTATGATAATATCTTTTGAATAAACATTGTAGCATACAATTATAGCAGACTTATGTGGTTGAGTGTGTGGTCTAATGAAACAAATTTTAGTTATAATAGAATGTGTAATAGGTATAATAATCATTATTAAGAGTAGTAGTTAGTAAGTGTGTATTTCGTTTACCTAATGATTGGTGTGGCATCATGAGAAACAAGGTTGTGATTGTATACGCGTTTAAACCTACAAAATTAATTTTATTTTCTGCCAACGGTGAAGCAAATTAATATCATAATATTTCAAGAAGACCGTATAACAGTAGAATATGCACTGCCTATCTCAATAACAATTTAAATATCTGGAGAAGTGCGATCGAATCAATTAATTGGCCGGCATGATCTCCAGATCGACATACTCATATATATATATATATATATATATATATATATATATATATATATATATATATATATACTCTTATAGTGAATCTTTAAAAAAATTATTAAAGGTCTTTAATATTTAAAAATAAACAATCTAGGTTAGGATTATATTTCGTGTCGATATGTACGAATTCTTCGAACGAATTCGAGTTATTCTTTAATTGTTAGATATAATATTTATTTTAGAGATTTTATCATCAGACCCTATTGTCTGTTTTAATAAAATAGTGACTGTATATTTTCTCAGAGAAATCCACACAAAGAGCATAGATATGACGCGAAGGCAAAACCATTTAGTAGGTGGAAGTAAGAAATCGCTGGATTTCAAGTTCACTGATTCGAATAACTGAAACTGCAACTTGTCACTTGCCAGAGGTTTGAGAATAGTTGAATAGAAGCACAGTTTCCTTCTTAAAAATGTCATGAATATTTTCTTATCTGTTTGCTAATATGAATCTTATATTCTACAAAATAAATTTCGTAAAGTTAAATAAAATTACAACCTAAGTACATTCCATTGCTTTCCACATGCCTTCTTTCATTTCTGACAGGGTCATAGATTGTTTATTCAAAAGATATTATCATAATTAGTCCGCTACGCTGGTCCAGTGACTTCACTAGCAGGTTGTATACGTTCTTTGTGAAGTTCACTGTACGCGAGAAATCTGGGTTCTATCCCCGCCGGCACCAATGAAATTTTTGATTGCAATTTCATGCGCTGATTTAACAAGTGCTCAGCGAAGAAAGAAAACATCGCGAGGATATAAAATAAATATTCTTAATTAAAGATATGTTTAAATGAAATAACTTAAGCTATGCTACAAAACTAAATTCACATTTTCCTACAACATATCCCTTACATAAAGAAAATATCATAAAGCAAATTTTAGCATTCCTGCAAAGCCGAAACAAGAACACAACGACGTATTTATGAGGGTTATCACCAGACGTATGGAGGCAGTGAGGCGATTTATGGCACGCCAATTTTGTATTCCATTTGAATATTTTTATGCGCATTCCATGTGTGATAGTGAACTATAACAGCAGCGTTGAGTAATATCGTGAGGTTCTCTCAATCAAGTGTTAAATATCTAATATCGTGTCTGGTCGAAATTCTGCAAATTAAAGATGTGAAAATTAATTAGCTAAGATTTGCAAAAAAAAAAAAATTATGTATCCTACGTACTTCGATGAGCATCTTACCCACTTGCCTGCACTATCACCGTTACCACAAACCGTTACAACACAATCACACTAGGAACTAAGTAAACTACAATAATACAACAAGTGTTTTGCCTCTAAACTGATGCCTACTAAGAGAAGTAGGCTATTTGATAGCTGACCGGTAAGGATTAAAATTCGACCTTCTAATTGGTTAAAGCGGAAATATCATGTATGTATGTTGATTATATTTCACCTGCTATAATGGGAAAATACACATATGATATTTTTTCCGCATAGTACAATTTGATCGATATAAGTTTTATTTATCTCCTTGTATAATAAAGAACAAAAAAAACGTACGGAAATTTTTGATTTTTACCTACTTTATGATATATTTTCGTTTTGTTTATCATTTTTCTCCTTCTTCTTCGTTTATTATTATTATTTGGTGTAATTAAAAAAAATTAAGAACTCGTAGTCATTGTCGTCATATCGACGCTAGAGAATTATGGTACGCTACGCTATGGTGCTACGGCCACACTATAGACCGGATCTGCTACTCACCCAGAAGGCTGATGCTTTCAAATGGTTGTTTCCGAAGCATATTTGAAACTCCACGACCACCGCGTGGTATTTCGGGAAGATTGGTGAAGAAGGAGGACGTGTGATTACTTTGTGTATTAGCGATTATTGCTATGGGAGTTAGGGGCAACTGTTGACTTTTAACGTGGAGGACCCGCATTAAAGCAATTAGCTCTAATAAAGCAACGATGACATGACAGCGCTGGTGATGCTCTGTACACTGGCCTTGCCAATATTTCTCGGGAAAACGTCTCCGAGTACTGGGACAAACTTGTGTCTGAAATCGAGTCTTTGCTGAAAAAAGTCTCGGATTGGGAGCGACTAAATCTAGTCCAGTTTAACCCTCAGAAAACACAAGTTTGCGCGTTAACCGCTAAAAAGAACCCCTTTGTCCTATCTCCCCAGTTTCAAGGCAATTTCCTTGTTGCCTCAGCCATCCTCGGCGTCGACATATCGAGTGACGTGCAGTTTCGTGGTCACTTGGAAGAGAAGGCCAAATTCACCTCTAAAAAGCTTGGCGTGCTCAGCTGAGCGGGACAGTATTGCATGCCGGCACACCGCCTGCAACTTTACAAAGCGCAGGTTCGGCCGTACATGGAATACTGTTCCTATCTCTGGGCTGGGGCTCCCCAGTGCCAGCTCCTTCCACTTGACCGCATCCAATGCAAAGCGACTCGAATTGTCGCCGATTGAGTGCTTTCCGATTGACTCGATTCACTGGCGCTGCAAAAAGATGTTGCATCTCTTTGTATTTTCTTTCGCATATACCACGGGGAGTGCTCTGAGGAATTGTTCGGATTAATCCCAGCCGCCAAATTTCGTGAACGCACTACGCGGCAAACGTCCCGATACCATCCACACCATCTGGTTGCTTGACGGTCCACCACTGTAATTTTCACAAGGAGTTTTCTTCCGCCTACGACCTCTCTGTGGAATAGTTTACCACAGGCGATTTTTTCGGACCAATACGACCTAGGGACCTTCAACAAAAGAGGTTACTCCTTTCCAAAGGCCGGCAACGCATTGGTAATTCACATGGTGTTGCGGTTGATCATGGGTGGCGCTAGTCACTTAACATCAGGTGAGCCGTATGCTCGTTTGCCCCCCCTTCTGTATTAAAAAAACGAATGTTTATGACAGCGGTTCTGTTGCCTTGCTGATATGCGGGGAAGACGGAACGCCAAAGGGTTTTAAATCTATGCATTCTGACATAACTCTACCACATTCTAACTACTATTTGCAGTCAGTCATCAAAGAGTTTTATACGGGGCAATTGTGTAGTGCGGTGAGGGGCGAGACCAGAGAGGAACGCTCCCGAGTGGCCAACTCGCCCGAGAGTTATCTGCTAGGTTTTTCCTGTTACGTAAATTTCATCATCTTCCACATACACAGGAATTTGTTTAAACGTGCAATAGAACAAAATTAGTTTTTATTTTTTTTATTACTTGCTGTTCTGACAACCCCTTATGTCGGTTTTTTCGAAAACGTCAAACACATTGACCGAATGTATATTTTTCTTACGCTTCTAAGGCTGTGACTTTACGGTGACCCAGCGAAGCGTGTATACGTGGGACTTTCCTCATAAAAAAAGCAGTTACATAGTAACGTTAAGTCACTCTTGAGTTTCTTTGCGCGACATTGACCTACTCTCAATTCTGGAAGGGTTATGGAGCAGAGTTTATTGATTCAACTATTCTCAATGCTTTTAATCCACGCAAATTATTCCACTCGTCACATCACCACTCATGGTACGAAATAGGTTTCTTACGCTGCCACCACAGAGCAAAGAAGGAACAAATAGGATTCAGTACAAAGGATTTCTGTACATTTAAAATTTACTTAAAAAAAGATCTCTTGATTAAAACTTATTTTACGGATTATATCGCGTTTAATTTAACTTACCTTAAAAGTCGTGTGGCGATTGATACTTACTATCAGGTGGGCCGTATAGTCGCTTAGTATAAAAAAAAATATACAAAATGGAAGTTAACAAGCTCAAAATATTACTGCAATAATTTATTCTCCAAAGTTGCATAGCTATGGTATAATCCGGATATAATCCGTGGCTTAAGACGACGCGGTGAAACAGTGCATGAGGCTTAAAATTAGGTGACAGCTGCTAACGCCCTGGCTTTTATAAGGCTTAAATATTATGTTATTAAATAAGATTCTTAGTTTTTTTACGCATGGGTTTTTAAAGGTTGGTTCCCAACCGAAACTAATATTTGGGCAAAAACATAATATGTGAGTATAAACATATTGTCTACCCTATATCGTGTCGCAAGAGGTGACTGATACGAACTGAAACAGTAGATCGGGAGCAGCATGCTCTTGGTAACAACTCAAGAAAATAAATAACTGCGGTTATCATCCCAGCAGTAAACCTTCTAAGCTTGGCAACTATGGCCATATCCCTCCTATAGTGCAACATATAGGGGAGGCCTTTGTCCAACAGCCGACTTTTAAAAGACTTCAAGATACTATAGACTTTCTCTGCACAGGTGAAACCAATATTAATATTTATAAGAAAAAACGTCCCAAGTTAACTATAACAGCAAAGGCTCCAAAGGCTGTTGAACACCTCTGGTCCCGCTCCCACTTTACCGTGGGTAGGAGTAAAATTAAACACGACATAATCCGTAAAATTAATTTTATTTTAAATGTGTCATAATATCTATGCATGGCGTGTTAAAGGATTTTTTTATGAAAAAAAGATTTTTGACGTTATTTTAATGATCTTAGCACAGACATTCCTTTATTTCAACACAAATAGATCTAAACGTCTCGCGCGACACCATGGCATGCTGCGGCAAGTCACGTCATTCCAAGTGATACCGCAGCACGAAATATATGAAACGCATAGGTTACTTCACGTTGTTAAAGCAATGTAAATGCTAAGTAGTTGAAACCCGGTTGAATATACACCGTTGTGGTGGCGATCTCAACAACTTGCGCAAAAGTCCGATTTACGAGCACGTCTTGACTTGTTTGGCATGCTGCAGGATGCCACAGGATCCTTCAGCATGCAGCGGCGTGCTACAGGATCCTTCGGCATGCTGAAGTATACCACGCCACGTCGTTCTATTCTGTGCCGTATGTGAGCGTAAGCCCTAAAAGTATTGTATCTGAATGTATAGCGAGGATTTCTTAAGATATAGGTCCACTTAACAATATATATATATATATATATATATATATATATATATATACATATATATATATATATATATATATATATATATATATATATATATATAATTTACGTGTCATGTTGTTTGTCCGCGATGGACTCCTAAACTACTTAACCGATTTTAATCAAATTTGCACACCGTGTGCAGTTCGGTCAAACTTGAGAGATAAGATAGTTTATTTGCCCATTAGTGACCCACAAATATTTTTTTTGCGAATTTAAGTATTTTTAAAAGGACAAACAGTTGTCGAAAAGGGCAGATCAACGTCTGCCTGGCAAGCTAGTATATATACATATTAGCATAAATGGTTAAAATATATTACGTTTAGTAAGATAATGAAAACTCTACTGGGGTTGAAAACGACTTTCAATTGCGACTAATTCAAATACAAAGTGAATCTGGTTTCAGGGCTTAATTTAATGGGTTGTTGCGAACTTGCAGTGCTCAAACATTGACTTATATATTACAACCGTAAGAACCAGGCTGACCACGCTAACTAAATGGCACCAGTGTGCTGGTCCCAAAATTAGTGTTTAGGGCCAACGCGGCACTGTCAACAGTGTTCCTCGCGCAGGCGGTCCGGGAATTTGCTTATCACAAATATGCTAGGCGTCTCGATACTGATTGTCTATTTATGCAACATTGTACCAGTAAGCATACTATTCATTAGTTTTGTAGTTCATATTAAATTTACTTCGAAAATAAAAAAGATTTAAATTAATTTGTAATAGTCATTGATTTTCTTTTATAGTACTATAAATGTTGTAATTAAGATTTTTTTTACTTTTTATAAGCCAGTGCTTGACCACAAGATTGCACCTGATGGTAAGTGATGATGCAGCTTTAGATGGTAAATCGCACTGTATTAGCGCAACAAATGTCTATTCACTCTTGCCTTGAAGACGCCCAGATTGTGTTCGCCCAGATAGACACCTGCAACTCCTATTCCACTCCTTTGCTGTACGCATTAAAAAGTCGAAGCAAACCGTTTGGTTCTAATGCGTGGAATATCGACAACAGAGGGGTGAAGACCCGCCGACCGCCTGGTCATCCGATGGTGGAAAGAAGAGGGAGGAATTAAAGCATGCAATTCCTGCGCACACCTCCGAAATGCATCCTATAGAATACCGAGAGGCTGGCTACTCTACGCCTGTGCTCGAGGCAGATAAGGTTGGTTTCAACCAAATCAAGGTCACCAAGCCTCTTACTACGTTTCTGCACTGAGTCCAATGCTGCCAGGTAATATTTTGCAGCACCAGACTACATGTGACAGCAGTACTCCGAGCACGACCGGACTTGAGCTTTATATAAGGTAAGAAGCTGTCCCGGCATGAAGTACCACCGCACCCTTGCACCAAGTTACTAGGAACTGCTTCGGCTCTGGACTCAATGAACCGCCCATAGTTGAGGTTCGGAGAAAATTCAACCCCTAACAATTGAAGGCGGTCAGTGTACTCCAAGGATACATTCCAGAAGCCAGGGAGAGCGGGCTCCTTTTAGCGGTGAAAAGACACGCTTGTGCTTTGGAGGCGTTGAATCTCACGAGATTGGCATCGCCCCATTCAGAGACTGTCTGTAGTGTGAGATTCACACGTTCAATCATAGCCTCTGTTTCGGACTGGATTTAATAACGACTGGCCTGAGCATTTGGTTTACTTGAGAAAACTCAGGTGCACAGACCTTTAGAACTATAGCCGGTATACCACTAGCTTTAGTCACGTCTAGATTTCGCAAGGTGTTAAGAACCTCATTGTTGGTGATATTATCGCCCCCGTCACTACATCAGATTTGATAGGCCACAAATTTTCGCTAAAGAACACCGATTCCTTCCCAGGATGATTCCCGAGGCTATTGAAATCAAAAAACATACTAATTTCAATACAGACGATGGATGGATGCTACCATCTGCTTAAGATCATATAATTAATAAAATTAAATCCCAACCCAAGCATACAACTGCAAGACTTTAAGACACCATAAGTTCGTACTGCGTAGACAGGAACAAAAGTTAATCATTTTAATCTATGGTAACTGCGTTTAACTATGACATCTGAACGTTGAACATGTCAGTCCCCTCCGTGACCATGAGTGCTCGAAACGTCGGGTATTTAAAAAGTTAAATATACGCGATAAAATCCGTAAAAACTAGTATTATTTAAATGTTTAGTGTTCGCGTAAATATAAGAAATCATTCCGTAAATAAGGAATTAAAAAGTAAACATAAGGAATATTAATGAGAATACAAGGCAACAAATACTTTTGCAAACTTAATTCGAACAAGAAGTGAAAATATCGCTCAATACAACTTTGCTCAACTAGGCTATTTCTTAGAAACTTTAATACTAACTGAACTATAAACAATATCTTTAAAATTTTGTGAAGTTTAAAAAGTGTCTGTTTTCGTAGAAAGTTAATTAAATTACACTAGCTGTTCCCCGTGACTTCTTCCGCGTGGAATTTATTGCGATTGGATTTCATGGGTTTAAATATTTTGCGCGGAACCTTAACTCTTTTTCTAAATTAAAAGTAACCGAGGTTACTCCTTATAATATCAGATATCTGCTAGTGAAAGGCCCGTCAAAATTGGTATAGCAATGTCGGAGATAGGCTGAAAAAATAGACAGAAAAATAGAAAACAAAATTTACTTTTTTGTTTTTCGAGTACCGTATATACTTTCATATGCATTTAGTAAAAACCTGTTATTTTGCCATTAAAAAAGACACTTCAATCGTATTCATTTGTATAGAGAAATAGTAATTATACATATTGAACAATTAATTTCATGATTTATCGCGTTGTTTATTACTTATTTTCATTCCCGCAAAGCTTAGAGTGCTTTGCAGAATCCAAGGTGTTCTTCATCTTTTAATTTAAGACACTTCATATCCAATAAGTTTCAGTCTTCCGCAACGCAGCACTGAGCTTTTTGAATGCATTAGGCATTGCCAGGATACCGTCCGGTCAGATCTATACAGAACGAGCTAATGGGGTCCTGAAGCCTTGCATTGATAAACGTGGTTTTTGATTAAATTTTATTAATTATGATGTTAAAAGCAAACGGTAACACCTTACCATATTCTCTATGGAAATAAGGACGATTTTAATTTCAATAGCATCACGCATCATCTGTTTTAGAAATCGGTATTGTAGCTCTCGGTGCTCTTGTATTTTGTCAAATTTGTTTAGTCAAAAAAGTGATAATACAGGTATAGGACTTCCTATTTATACCATGGAGACAGTTGATATACATAAATTGCACGAGAACATATATCCAAACCCGGGAAAATTACTAAACTTGTACACACGTACAAATACTGGTCCCGTGCGGGATTCGAACCAGCGGCCATTTGCTGCTAATCAATGCTAAGCCATTGCACCACGGAGCAACCAAAAAATATATTATTTATAAAAATAAAGAACAAAACTCTCATACGGCTCTACTCCCTGTATTATAATGCTCAGCAGCGTTTAGTCGCTGAATGAGATTTTTATTTATTAATCTTAAAAAAAAATTTCTAGACCATACCATCATCCAAACTATTTCTATCGCATAGCAGCAGTCCTTTCGTTTCATTTTCGCTTCGTAACGTAAAATAACATTATTTTACGTTGCGAACCCTCACTCAGTCTCACAGAATACCAGCGTCAAATAGCAGCTTAATACTACTGTGTATCGTATGGTGAGTATAGAGAACTGGAGACTCTTTTTACCGGAAAGTAAGCATTCCATCTTAGTCCTCTGGGGTGATAACGCATCTGCATTTCGATTTCTGACTGACGATAAATGTAGATATCTGCGTCGTATCCACTACACCCATTTACCATCAAGTGGACTGTGTGCTCGTTTTTTTTATAGGATAGGGGACAAACGAGCACACAGTCCACCTGATGGTAAGTGGTTGCTGCGGCTCATAGACATCCACATCTATCCATGATTACAAATTATTGCAGATTTATTAATGCAAATGCGATGGAACACCTCGTTTCCAGTAAAAAGGGCCTCCGGTTCTCTAAACTCGCCATACGAAACACAGCAGCATTAAGCTGCTATTTCACGGTGATATTCTGTGAGAGCGTGATCCTTCCCCGGTCAAGTCGACCCATTCGTGCTACAACTATACTACTAATATAACTGCAGCATGGGTCTACCACGTTTGTCATCGTATACTGTAAAAATGATATTTAAATAAAGCTCACAGCCTATCAAAAGCAAACTGCCAAACAAAATCCTCCCCATAGATGGTTTCATAGTGAGGATAATATAAATTGCCACAGTTGCAACGCAGTGGCAGGCGTTTGGCAGGCGCAGTTGTTTGTATCAAAAAATACTGCTGCCATCTTCTGTTTCAGTTTCCCACTGTCGCCTCTTACGAACATGAGACAGTGGATATACTGATACCGCCACTACACGGTTATATTGAAGTTAAATACGATAAGCTCCGTAATTACTTCTATTCAATTTTAAATTAATGCCATTCATAAAATTGTGCATGATTTTATTCACTAATATATATATATATAACAAAATGTGTAAAAACCGTGAATTTTATTTAAATTCAACGACTATTTTCTCTTGATTCTATGCAACTTCTAACAACGTGATACCATCTATCCTACTTATTTGCATAACAATCGCTACTTCGACAATTTGCACGTTTTGGCTCATTTCTTTTTTCGATTTATTTCTGTGTAAGATACGGTAAATGTAAAAAGTAAAGTTGCATATACGTCCCACGGCTCTGTGGTGCAGTGGCTTAGCAATGAGTTAAGGCGCGAAGGGCCGCAAGTTCAAATCTCGCTCGGAACAAATATCTGTATGACCTACGAGTAATTTTTCCCGGTGGGATGTTTTTCCTTGTACAATTTATGCATTTAAACTGCCTCACGATGGAAGAGAAAGTCTAATGTAGTGGCATTTTTAAAAAAAAAAAACTGCTGGGCTCAGGTCTTGTCTCTCCTTCTTTCAGAGTAGATTTCAAAACGGTTATTCCACCGCGATTCTCCAAAGCGAGGAATATTTTATTCCGCAGTCATGCAGGTTTCTTCGCTTTGTTTTCCTTCACCACCGAGCACGTAAAAACGGTACAATTATTTCTACCTTATTTTAGATTTGAAGTCGGTAACAATGGATCTGATTTTACGAAGTTAGATTATACATCTATTGAACTGTAGAATTTGAAATGTTTGGGTGAGTAAAATATTAACATATAATTAACAATAATACAGAAAACCAGTTCAAAAAGCTGCTGTTGTTAGTGTGATGAGTGTACCAGAGATCCTTTTTACTGGAAAAGAGGCATTCCATTTTGATCCTCAGAGGTGTCAAGTGCATCTGCATTTTGATGCCTAATCGAGTATAATGTAAATGTCTATAAGCCTCAACTGTCTATGTCTATGTCTATAAGCATCAACATACTACCAAGTGGACTGTGTGCTCGCATGTCACCCCTATTCTATATTAATAAACATTTTCTTTTATATAATTATACTGCCCAAGCAGGGGAGAGTACTGTAACATAAATACCCAATAGTAATAATATGTGCCCTTATCGTCCGCCGATTTTTTTAGTTTTTCACCTAAAACTCGTTTTTTATTTTTTTACCCAGATGTGGGTATTTGTCTGTATAGCATTTTCTTTATTTATTTAAATAAATTTTATTGAGTATATTTAATTCTATCATATTCATACTTATTATATAGTTACATGTTTTATAATTATTTTTATGTATCCCAACTAAATAAGCATACTATAATATGGTTTTGTTGTATTTCTATACAGTTAAAAATAAGATTCTATCTGTGGCTTGTGGAAATAGAAACACCTGTCTATTTTGAACTTTTATACATTTAGTTTTCTTGCTGTGAATAATATTTCAAGTGTTAATTCAAGACTTGAGCTGTTTGTCAATTTTTCTAAGTCGTTAATACGAGTTTGAGTATCAAAAATATACTCACGTACTCTCACGCACATTATGTATGGAGATTCCAAAACGACAAAGACGTCTACATTTCCTTTATATTCAGAATTCAGACTCCTTGAAGCATTCGGAACTATGCCCTCCGAGAGATAGACATGAATAATTCAAACTATGTCATGTTACAAGATATGTTACCACTTTCTGTGTTGCCTATATTTCCAAAATAAAAAAAATTATACTACAAATTATTAATGACTGCCTCGTTAATCTAGTGGTTATAGTTGTGTGACTGCTCGTCAAGAGGTCCTGGGTTTTAATCTCGGCTTGGGCTAAAAAAAAACAATTATTGAGTTTTTCCCTCAAGAAATTCTCAGTGGCTGCTCTGAGTTAGGAAGATAGCGATGTCTCACCCTCGTGCCTCGGAAATCACGTAACCCTGTTGATCCTATGCCTGATCTCTCTCCGGTCGTGTCGGTTTACCGTCCCACCGAGTTATAAGTTAGGGGACAGAGAGTGCGCCTGCGCTTGCGCATACACTTAGGCACTATAATCCTGTCCTGCGCCGATGGATAGTCTCCGTTGAGACTGGCCGCCGTGACCGAAATTTGGTCTGGAGGTCACTATTATTATTATAATAATAGAAAAGTAGAACAGTTAAAATAAATATATTTAAAATGGCATGATAATGCAATATATAAAATATAGTTAATTAAATAAATAAAAAAGTCTCTTCTCAACACTTTGTACATAGTTTTCGAAAAAAATTTAGCAGACTATGTACAAAGTGTTGAGAAGCAACGTCTTTTACATTTAACCCCGGAACGAACTGTCACGGAATCCCGGACGTCTCTGATGCCACATGAGGCTGACCGGGATTAAACCTTTAATATTTATATATATATATATATATATATATATATATATATATATATATATATATAGTGCTCGCCGGTGAAGGAAAACATCGTGAGGAAACCTGCATGTCTGAGGAATAAGAAAAAAGAAGACATGTGAAGTTCGCCAACACACATTGGGGCAGCACGGCGGACACTTCCTTGCCCTAATACCCTCTCAGAAAGGAAGGGAGGCCTGTGCCCAGCAGTGGGACGTTTATAGTCTGTAACTTTACTTTACTTTACTTTATATATCTACCATATAGAAATATGGTTTTTTTGTTTGCCGTATGGTGGCGTCGTAAGAACCACCATGCCCACCTGTGGGTGTCTAAATAGGTGCCAAGGTAAATATCAGAAGCGGAAAAACTAATCGTTTCCGATAGATGGCGGTTAAGCCACCTAGTTTACGCAAGAAGTAAAATACCCAGACCGGAGACGGCAAGCAGCATCAAAGGTGAAAGATGTATATCACTGAGATCGCGACCACTTGGTGACCACTTCTGTTTAATTATTAAATGTTTAAAGTGAAGTCAATTGTTTCACTTGACATGCCTCTACTAGACACTAAATCAAATGCACAACTGTATGTCACACAGAGAAGTGTGACACTGAGTCAGCTAACTGACAAATGCTTATAATGAACACAAACTTGTAGACCAGAGTACTTTGTACAGCATTATCGTATGCCGGTTTCATGCACATTCATTGCGAACGCAAACGAGCTCGGTACATGTATTGAAATGCAGCTCCATAACTTTTCATCAAAGCTGACACGAACTCCTTTGTCTTAGTCTATAGCTATACCAAACATAATAAGGCGTGTACAGTATAGTGTAGAACTGTTTGTGTCGTAGTATTTCTGGTTTTATTTTATTTTAATCCATCTCTCCAATACAGCCTATAAAAGTTTGTCTATATACCTCCCCGATAGATTTCCCCATAGGATGGTGCCGCAGTCGTCTGGCCCGGCAGCCGGGTAAATTTTTTTTATATTTAAAGCCTAACTACGATGCAATTGAGATTTTTACATTGCTATCTCTTTTGAAAGTATTTGTCCGATTACATACGATGCTTAGCACAGATAATCGGTCCACATAAAATGTATGTATGTATGTGTATATATATTTAGGTTTGTATATTTGTATTTGTATTGATAGGTATATATATATATATATATATATATATATATATATATATATATATATATATATATATATATCATAGGCTGCTGGTCTTTCAATATGGAATAAGCAGTGCCTTTGTACATAATTTTGTTTTTACCATTTTCCTATCGAAGTATGTGTGTACATAAACTGTTAAATAAATAAATAAATAGTACAAATATATTAAGCTATCTATTAATTTTAACAGTTCCAACGGAGTCCAGCTACCTGTGAAGGATTATATTGCTCCAATGTGTTGCGCAAGCACAGCTGCACTCCATATAACATCAGTCTTATAGACCGATTAGAGAGATTAGTCGCACGACTACTGGATTTACGTGCTTTCCGAAACACGGGATGAATTAACGAAAACTTATGTTTTCTGCCTTTTATTTCCGGTAACTCTTTTCAGTCTGATCCGGGATTCGAACCAAGAATCTAATGAAGCTTCGCACTTACGGCCACTATACTAATGAGGCAATCTATGGGACGCATTAGCTTAACATTGAATTTCGATAGGCTGTAATGAAAATAAAATGAAATATTAATAATTAATTAATTAAAATTGCGATGGAATGTGAAACGTATGTCAAAAATTCTGATCAGTAATAATAAACATTCAATGATATGTTTTAAATAAATAACAATAATAGTTTCGTGTCTAAGTACGACTATAACTTTTATATTGGTTTTATAAACAATATTGTAGCTTCATTTTATCGTCAGGGGGTTTTCATGCCGGTCTACCTTTCCGGTGATCCTGTTATGGAATACGGGTACGCGACCCCGGCTCCCCGAGCTACTGTTATTCTCATACCTTTCCTGCCGAGATAACAGTATCCTTACACCTACGTTCCTACTCCCAATCTTCCTTTTCCTTTTCCCAAAATGGTAGCTTCCTCTACCAACAATAGCATACCCAAAGAGGGTTGGTGTCAGGCAGGCGGCCGACTGTAAAACTTTTGCCTAATCCCATGCAGTAAACCTATGAATAGTACGAGTTGTGGGATATATGACAGGGCTAGGGCGTACCCCGCAGGCGACGCGCAGGGGCAGCACCCGGCTCCTGTGGGAAGTGGGCAAGGGTTGTCGCACCTTACGGAGCGGGTGCGACGTAAGAGGCGAGCCCGGAGAGAGAAGAATGTCAGAGTGAGGTTTGCAAGCTGGAATGTAGGTACGATGACTGGAAGAGGAAGAGAGTTAGCAGATGTTTTGAAACGACGAAGAGTGAATGTTGCCTGTTTGCAGGAAACAAAATGGAAGGGCAATAAAGCAAGAGAGATTGGGGAAGGATACAAGTTTTATTATTGTGGAAGTGATGGGAAGCGAAATGGAGTAGGAGTTGTGTTAGATAGTGGCATGAAAGAACGAGTGACAGATGTGAAAAGAGTAAATGACAGAATGATAGTTGTTAAATTAATGATTGAAAACAAAGTAGTGAATGTTGTAAGTGTGTATGCTCCGCAAACAGGCTGTGAAGAACTCACATCGTGAAAGAGAAGTTTTGGGAGGAATTTGATTGTATGATGATGGGAATACCTGAGAGTGAGGATGTTTATATGGGAGGAGATTTTAATGGACATGTAGGGAGAGTGAATGACGGGTATGAAAGAGTATACGGTGGATGGGGGTGACCGGGAGGGGAAGTTCTTCTGCAAGCAGCATGTGCTTTCGACCTGGCTGTAGTAAACACGTGGTTCCAAAAACGAGATCAGCATCTTGTTACTTATAAAAGTGGCCACCACGCGATACAGATCGACTATTTTCTGATAAGACGGAACCAAATCAAGAGTGTAAAATAACTGCAAAGTGCTTCCAGGTGAAGACTTAGTATCCCAGCACCGAATTCTGCTGGCTGACATCTTTTGAAATTGAAATTGAAATGTATTTATTTAACCAAAAAAAACATTACATAATTAAGCAATACACTGGTTTCTGCACTAAGCTCTAGGCTTGTATCGCAGGAACCAAGAACCTTGACTGACACCGTTTACACCGATAAATACATAGAACTCCGATTAAATTATAATAAAGCGAAAAATAAATCTTTTTTTTTTCTTCCCTTTTTTTTTCCCTTTTTCCCTTTTTCTTTTTTTATATAAATTAATGCATGAAAAAAAAAAAAAAGCTAATTTACTCTAGGAGTGCTTGTGTGCGTGCGAACGAGTGTGTGTGCGTGCGTGTGTGTGTGTGGTGTGTGTGTCTGTGTGAGTGTGTTTGTGTGTGGGGGGGGGGATCGTGATTGCGCGTGTGTGTGAGTGAGTGTAAGTCTACGCGTGTGCATGTATAGGGTCAACTAAGAAAGGAAAGTAAGTTTTCCGTTTCCTGATAAGAAGCATGTAGCAGCCAGGTTGTTATTTTGTGTTTGACTTTACTTGTGGGCAAAGACCTCAAATCAGGGAAGAGACAGCAGAATTTGTTGTAAATGCTAGGCAGAAGAAATGGTGAGTGGCGTTTGATAAAGCTACTGTGTGAGTTGGGAATCGGCACTCGAAAGATCCGACGTTGGCACAGGCTAAGGTAATTCGGGGAATTTATTATTTTTCTGTGGGTTAGTATTACTGCCTTTAAAATGTAGATTTGGCGAACCCGTAGTACCTTACATTCCTTGTACAGTTCGTCAGTAGGAAATCTAAAGTTTTTAGACAGCATTACTTTTAGTACTGCTCGCTGGGCCCTCTCGACTTCAAGCATTTTTGATTTGATAGCTCCACCCCAAGCCAGCGTGCAGTAGTATAGAAGGGATTGGGTTAGTGCTTTGTAAACCATTTTCATTGTTTCTTTAGTAGCACAACGTCGTAAAGCTTTCATTATGTAAATGGTTTTCCTAACACTACCCGACAAGCGGCTTAGATGGTTTTTAAATGATAGCTTATCATCAATGATCACTCCTAGATACCTGATGTTATCTGTGTTGCTGATTATATTACATCCGCAAGAGGGTACTTCAGATACACAAGTGTGAATTACTAAGTTTACCAGCGAAAATGGTTTTGATGCGAGAGTTTTGTGAAAGGCTATGAACTTAGTTTTTTTATAGTTTAGAGTTAGTAAATTGGAACTTAACCATTTATTCAACACTACCATGCCTTTTTGAGCCGTCTCGAGTACGCTGTCCCAACTTAAATCATTAAATATAATGGCTGTATCATCCGCATAGCATATGACGTCTGCTCTTTGTATGGGCAATTCTAGGATGTCATTAATGTAAATGCAGAATAGGATTGGACCAAGAATACTTCCTTGAGGAACTCCAATACTGATTTTTAATTGCTTACTTGTATGTGAGCCCACTCTTATGCATTGACGCCGATTTAAGAGATAGCTACGAAACCAAGCCAACGCCACTCCTCTAATTCCTTTTGTTTCAAGCTTCCGCAGCAGAATAGGGACCGAGACGGTGTCGAAGGCCCTAGCAAGATCTAGGAAGATACCTAAACAGCTGCGTTTATTGTCCAAATGTCTAGACACAGTATCTGTCAGTAGAACTACCGCATCCTCCGTGGACTTACCCCTCCTGAAGCCAAATTGATTTACAGAGAGCAGATTATTATTTTCTATAAAGTTGGTGAGACGTTTGCTTACCATTTTTTCCAATAACTTGGAAAATATACTTAGCAAAGATATGGGCCTGTAATTACTAGGACAGTTTTTATCCCCATCTTTGTGTATTGGAGTAACAACTGCTAATTTCCAACAATTAGGAAAAACGCCACATAACAAGCTAAGATTAAATATGTGGGTAAGTGGATGCAGAACTATGTGTTTTATCTGTTTAATCAACCTTGGGGTGCAGCTGTCTATACCCGGTGCAGTATCGTTTTTTAGCTGGTCAATAAGCGTACCAACTTCATAAGGATCCGTTGGCTGCAGAAAGAGGGAGTCCTTGCAAAGTACTCTTGGTTTGTATTCTGCAGCTAACAGGTCTTCTCTCTCTCTGCTTAACTGTTCGCCTCAACAAACATAAGGATCGTCCCCCACCCAAAATAAAGTGGCATTTGTTGCATAAGGAGGAGTATGCAAGTGAATTTAGAGAGCTAGTTGTAAACAAGATGATAGAGATGAGTGATATGGAAGGAATGAGTGTGAATGAGTGCTGGAAGGAAATGGCTGATTGTATCCGAAGTGTGGCAAGGAAGGTGTTAGGAGAAACAAAAGGGAAGCGTATGATAGATAAGGATGGGTGGTGGTGGAGTGAAAGTATTAGAGAAGTTTTGAGAGAAAATAAAAATGCCTTTAAAGAATGGCAGAGCGTAGAAGACCAGAATGAATCCATAAAAGAAAGTAAGAGAGGGGCGTATAAAGAATGTAAGAAGAGAGCGAAGAAGGAAGTTGCTATTTGTAGGGCAGAGGCGCAAGATAAATTATATCGGTCCCTTGAAAGCCCCGAAGGTCAAAAACGACTTTTTCAAATTGCAAGAGCGAGAGAAAGGAATGGAAGAGATGTTTCACATGTAAAATGTATAAAAGATGATTCTGGAAGGATTTTGACTGACGACGAAAGTATAAAGAAGCGATGGAAGGAGTATTTTGAGAAATTGATGAATGAGGAGAATGAATGGAATGGTATGCTTGAAAACCCACCAGTGAATATGGGCTTAGTGAGAGAAATTAGTGTGGAAGAAGTAAAAATGGCTGTTAGGAATATGAAGAATGGGAAGGCGGTCGGCCCAGATGGAATACCAGTAGAAGTGTGGAAGTTGCTGAGTGCGGATGGATGGAAGTGGTTGAGTTTATTTTTCGGTAAATTGTTGCAGGAAGAACAAATACCCGAGGAATGGTGCAGTAGTATACTGGTCCCCATTTTTAAAAACAAAGGAGACGTTCAAAACTGCAGCAGTTACCGGGGAATAAAACTCATGTCACCCACGATGAAAGTCTGGGAAAAAATAATAGAGAGAAGAATGAGAGAAGAGTGTGAGATAACACAAAACCAGTTCGGATTCATGCCCGGTCGAGGTACGACAGATGCCATTTTCGCATTATGCCAATTGTGCGAAAAGTACAAGCGCGTGCATAAAAATCTGCACATGGTTTTTGTCGACCTTGAAAAGGCGTACGATCGGGTTTCCCGTGAGGTTTTATGGTGGGCGTTAAAGATGAAAGGTATGTCTGGGAAGTATGTGAGGTTAGTCCGTGCTATGTACAGAGCATCCCGTACATGTGTAAGATCTGCCGCGGGAACTACGGGCAGTATCGGTGTGGCTGTAGGGCTGCACCAAGGGTCGGCATTGGGCCCTTACCTCTTCCTACTGATTATGGACGCTTTGACGTCGGACCTGCAGGATGAGGCACCCTGGTGCATGCTCTTTGCCGATGACATCGTGCTTGTCGGGGAAGAAGGCATCGAGGTACAGAGCAGACTGACGGGGTGGCAACAGAGGCTGGAAAGTGTTGGCTTGAAGATCAGCAGACCCAAAACCGAATATCTGTGCTGTGATTTCGGCGGTCTTTCCAGTCCTGTACCCATGTCGTTGGATGGCGCTATACTGCCTACCTGCTCAGATTTCAAGTACCTCGGTTCCCTCATTCAAGGCGACGGCGAAATAGATAGAGCTGTGCAGCATAGGATTAACGCAGGGTGGATGAAATGGCGACAGGTCACAGCCACAACGTGCGATCCCCGAATGCCAATAAGGCTGAAGGGGAAAATTAACAAATCGACCATCCGACCTGTCGTCATGTATGGAAGTGAATGCTGGGCCGTCAAGAAGAAGGATGAAAATAGATTGATGGATAAGATAAGGAATGAGTATGTAAGAGGAAGCCTGAAAGTAGCGCCAGTGGTAGAAAAGGTGAGAGGAAGCAGATTGGCATGGTTTGGGCATGTGATGCGGAGGGATGAAATTCATGTCACAAAACTAGTGTTGAATTTGAATGTGGAGGGACACACGGGCAGAGGAAGGCATGAAAAAATGAAGGAAGAATGAAAGGAGTAAGTATGGAAATGAAGGCTGATAGAGAGGAATGGAACAAGAAGATTTACTGCGCCGACCCCAGATAATGGGAAATGGTTTAGAGAATGAATGATTGTAGCTTCATTTTGTTATATTTTAACAAACGTTGCTCATAAGTAGCAAGTTGTTAATAATTAATTAATTAAAATTCCGATGAAATGTGAAACATATGTCAAAAATTCTGCTCAGTAATAATAAACATTCAATGATATATTTTAAATAAATAACAGTAATAGTTCAGTGTCTAAGTACGACTATCCTATACCTCGGAAACGGCTCCAACGATTTTCATAAAATTTTGTGTGCAGGGAGTTTCGGGGGTAATAAATCGATCTAGCTAGGATTTATTTTTAAAAAATGTCTTTTTGTCCGTGTTTTTAGGCAATGAAAAACTGCTACAATATCGTTAGAATAAGAAGGTAAATTTTGACGGTTTGTTAACGATTACAAATAGCTTAATTGGTACGAGTATATTGGGCGGTCACAAAATCGTAATACCATAGTTCGAGCCCAGACCGACCGACCGACTTTTTTTAATTTTTTTTTCAAGTTCCTTTCTTTTTTTGGTTTTTTTTAGTATTTTTAACAACACGACAATTTAAATTAAACTAATTGCACTCATGATTTTTTATTCAAATAACCAGTTCAGTTTTTTCTATTATGTCGCTAAGATCAAAAAATATTATTCGTATTTCATCAGTATGTAATTTGTATCTAAATATAATTTCCAAAACACACGAATTAAAAAAAAAACCGAGCGAAAAATACCGAGCAAAGCTCGGTCAACCGGGTACTCACTTTTATATTGGTTTTATAAATAATATTGTAGTTTCATTTTATGGTTAGTATTTGCTGCGCATAGTGCGCAAATCAACGCAAGCAACGGAGGAAATCCGAAGAACCACACAATCCATTATTTCTGTGCCACTCTCGCTGTGACTGTCGCCAGTGCTTTGTTCTGTGTATGACGTTAACATAAAATAAACTTTTTCAACAATCCGCAGAAGACAATTGCCTGAACACAAGCAAAACCAGGAAGAAATGACTGAGACATTTGTTAAATTTATATAAGGTTTCTCTATAATAATGTTGCGCGCCTATGTTGACGTCTGGTACTAGCGCCATCTAGTATCGGGTAACAGAGCGGAGGAAAGCTTTCCAGAAAATGACATGACTAATCTTTTAAACAACAGCTCCATCTAGTGTCGAATTGAAGAACTAAGCTTTCTAGAAGCCTCACACTCGAACTTTCTGTGTCTGGCGCCCGTATCTACGGGAATATTCTGGATGTTTCGGCGTAAAAGTGTATTTAAACCCGCTGCATGCCGCGATCGGGGCAGTATTGAATTTGGCGAGACAAGCGAAGCTTCAGAGCGAAATAAAGTGAATCAGTGTGGTTAATTATTAGTGTTTTAAGTTTTAATTGGTGTTCGGGAATAAAAGTGTAAATTTTGGTAATTCAATCGGCAGCTTTTATTGTCACAAACCTCAAACTCGTAACAATAAGTTTATTATGTCTTATACACTAAAGGCCGACAACGCACTTGCAATTCCCTTAGTGTCACAGTTGTTCATAGGCGGCAGTAGATAATTTCCAACAGGTGAGCAACATGCTCATTTGCTTGCAGTGCTATATAATAAAATGCATTTGGATTGGATTTATGATCGCAGGTGGACAGACGTGCACAAATGTGCTGAACATGGGCTTGCGCGTATAGTTCAATGGCTGGACATGAACCTCCTCACCTTGAATACCGCTAAGTCAAAATACATAGCGTTTCACAAGACTCGGGCTTCTAGACCTTCTTCATTGGTTAATTTAAAAATTCATAGATGCAGAACACCAAGTTCCCCTTGTGGTGCTCTGTCTTATACGTGCGATTGCCAATCGATAGATGCAGTGGAAATAATAAAATATTTAGGGGTAGTTGTCGACCACAATCTATCGTTCAGTCCACATATCACAAATCTGGCTGCTTGAGTTCGAAAACTTATCATTGTATTCAAACTAATATGCAACAGTGTTAACAAAAATATTCTCAGAATGTTATACTCTGCAATGTGCCAGTCCATTGTGCAATACTGTATTACGGCATGGGGAGGTGCTGCAAAAACTTACATGTTAAGAATAGAGAGATCTCAACGAGCTTTGCTTAAAACCATGCTTAAAAACCAGTGCGATTTCCCACTAGAGAGGTATTTAACTTACCTCGTGTGCTATCTGTTCGCCAGTTGTATATTCTAAAAGTAATAAAGAGATGTCATAAAAACGTTTCAAACCTGCCTAACTACCAACAGCTATTAAATAAAAGGGTATTATACAAAATCCCCGTCCCTAACATTAAAACGTTTTTTTGCTTGTGACCTACCACGTTTTTTTCATCCACGCATTTATAATAAAATATCACGATATTATAACATCAGAAACCTCAAGACCTCACAGGTCTGTCAACTTGTTAGAAAATGGCTAATGACGTTAACATATAAGGAAACTGAGGATATAGTCAAACGTCACTAGCAGAATACACACACACACGCACACACACGCGCGCGCGCACCTGCACAGACACGCTCACACACACTTTCACACTTTCAAGTGAAATTACACTGCACTATGATACTTTCAGTATAAAAAACATGTCTTTCCTTTTGTTAGACTGTGTACGATTCTCTAGTTAACTTGCGCTCTCGGACCCCAAGATACAGGATTATCCTAGTTTGGGGTCCAATAGAAAATATTTGTATTTGCACCTTGAACATAGTTTAGATGTTTAGCTTACTGTTCTTGCTTACATTTGTTAAATCTATATGTCAATAAAATTTATTTTTAACAATTATTATTAATATTAAAAAGCCGTCTCCCTTAGGTGCAATGTATAGGATATTACAAAAAACTTCAGAAAATATGCAGTCTGTCTATTACGATGTATAATTATTTTGTTAAACATAGTATATAATGATTTCTTATATTTACGCGAACACTACGTATTGATTAAAACTGCTTTTACGGATTTTATCGTATTTAATTTATTTTATTTTTAATGTCGTTTAATATCATTTTAGTACAGTTTCTGGTATTTTCGGCATCCATGGTTATGAGGTCAGAGGTGACTAATGTCCCGATGTCAGTTTTAACCCGGAGTGCATTCCTTTTAATTATTATTTATGGTCCGATCTACACAGAACTCACTGTGTCTTACTAATTGTCTTGCAAACTTCGGGTATTAAAAATAAAAATAAATGAAAGTAGTTTTAATCAATAAACATAATATTCTGTATTCTATTATATTCCATTTCATTTCACATGTTTTATCTTCTTAATCATATATATATATATATATATATATATATATATATATATATATATATATTTTGTACCCGGTTGATTTGTGTGGAAATTAAATTTAGATACAAATTACATACTGATGAAATACGAATAATATTTTTTGATCTTAGCGACATAATAGAAAAACTGAACTGTTTATTTGAATAAAAATAAAAAATCATGAGTGCAATCAGTTTAATTTATATTTTCGTGTTTTTAAAAAATACTAAAAAGAGGGCTCGAAAAAATAGATTTTCTCAAAAAAGAAAGGAACTTGAAAAAAAAATTAAAAGTCGGTCGGTCGGTCTGGGCTCAAACCATGGTACTACGATTTTGTGACCGCCCTATATACCAATTAAGCTATAATATTATAAAATTTACCTTCTTATTCTATATATATATATATATATATATATATATATATATATATATATATATATATATATATATATATATATTGTCATTAAAATGAAACACATGACAACGCCACGTTTCGTTCCAACAAAAAAATAACAATAAAAAATAAAATCTGAACAGGTGCCAACATCAACAGCAGTTCCTTGGATCAACTTTTAAATCAATTGAAGAACGTTGCACATTCCTGTAACTGTGACTTACTACCGGATCTCTGTCAGATTATCGTCCCATCGGAATATGAGTATTACTAGTCTCCGTTAAGACCGGCCGATGTTTGATCTGGAGGACATTTCTACTACTCTTATTTAAATTTATTCAAACAGTTTAATGAAATTAGGTGACGAGTGTTTCAAATCCGTTTTTATTAAAACATCAGCTTTATTTACGATTTAATCTCTAACATTAAATATCAACGTTAGAGATTAAATTTTAATGGATCATCACATCTTTCAAAATTCCTTTGTAAACATAATGATTCATCAAGTATATTAATTATGCCTATTTCATGGATTGTCTGAGATATTGTATCGCATAACAAACGCATAATTACAAAAAATATGATATCTGGTTGAGATATGAAATCACTATTATTAATATTTTAAGAAACGGAAGAAACCAATTACTGAGTTTGATCCAACCGGGGATTTGAACCTGGGACCACTGTACTAAAGAGGCAGTCAAATTATTGACAAAACAGAAGCTTTGAAAAACATGGACTAATTTAATATTGTCATTCAAAATATTAACAAAGATGTAATAAGATATCCATATATTTTGATAAAACTCGGTTAGCTAAACAAAAGAGAAACGAGTGACGGGCTATTGTGCCACCATAAATACTGGAAATACAATATAAATCTGAGCACGTTGTTTCGCGTTCATATTTAAATCGGAGAGGTTTAATCAAACCAAATCTAATTGAAAAACTTCGCTACCAACATTCATGTCGACTCTCAGTAAAAGCAATTTAATCGAAACCCGCTAAATAGACATACATATATACATACACGAAAAACATTACTCTCACTATGGGTAAATATTTGAGGCAAATAATTAATATGTACATGAAAACGTTTATTAAAACATGTAATTAACAACATTAACTCAAACACTCAACAAATTGTTCAGTGCTTGAGTTAGTTTCAACGTTGCAATTGGTTCCGTTAGAACTGCTTAATTTTGATTAAATGATGTGTATCGCAAGTTATGGAAGTTGGCGTGTCAGTAATAAGTCAGTAATTGCTTCTAGAGCAAATGTCTTGTTACATGCTTAGTAATGTTTTTTATAGAATTAGGGTTACGAACAAGGATACCGTCCACCTTTTGGTAAGTGGATGCTGTGGACAATAGCCACGACATTTATCCTCAATTAAAAATCAAAATGCAGATACGTTGTTAGTCTTGAGGACAAAGATGGAATGATTCGTTTCTAGTAAAAATGGTCCCTGGATCTCTACACTCATAATACAAATCATCATCATATTTTATGTGGAAGTGTTAAATATTGAATACAAAAACGCAAGTTTTACCTAAGGATCTCTGTGATCTCTCGCATTATTGTCGCTATTTTTTCCTCCCAAATATATGTGATCCTTTGCGAGAACTGATGGGCTAAACATTATTAATATGTTCACTGTGTACTTTCTCAAGCGACAATATTTCACGTCAGCTAAATGATTTTAACCTCGTCTGGTCTATTCATTTCTAACTAAGATATCTATAGAATAAAATTGACATACGAGTAACCAGTACCACTTTATGGTAAGTGGATGCAGTCGCCCGTAGATATCTATTCTCGACTAAAGTTCAAAATTAAGATGAGGATTAAGATGGAATGCCTCGTTTAAAATAAAAAGGGTCTCCGGTTCTCTTTAATTACCATTCAAAACACAGCAGCATTAAGCTGCTATTTCACGCTTGTATTCTGTGATAGCGTGGTCCTTACATAATATACGAGTAGGTGCAGCGTGGGTCTATTACGTAAAATACTACTTTCATTTAACAGTTCATAGTATCCATGAAAGTTCACTACAATATGTATCTCCTCTGACCTATGGAAGTACAGCAAGCACTTCAAATATGATCATTTACAAGTAATTTGTTACGTGGTAGAGCCACGCTGCAGCTATATTATAGTTTTAGCATGAATGGGTCGGCTTGACCGGGGCATGCCAACTCTTTTACAGTTAACTAACGTAAAATAGCAATGTAATGCTGCTGTGTTAAGTATGGTGAGTGTAAAGAACCCGAGATTCATTTTACTGGAATCGAGGCATTCCATATTAGTCCTCAGGGGTGACAACGCATTTGCATTTTGATTATTTGAGGATAAATGTGGATGTCTATGGGCCACAGCATCCACTTACTATCAGGTGGACTTTGTGCTCGTTTGTCACCCTATTCTATAAAAAAAATACTTAGTTGTCGTCATACCTTTTAAAAAAATGTCGTTTTTAATGCGTACAGTAAAAGTGGAATAACTTTCCAGTATCTGCCTTTCCATCTGATTTCAAAGTGGATGTATTCAAGGCAAGAGTAAATAGGTCTGTGCGCTTTACTATCTTCGGCTGCATTACCAATTACCATCCTACGGGACAGTAGTCAAGTACTGGCTTATAACAGGTAAACTTATAAACAGAAGCGTTTTGTCGTGCAGCAATTATTTTTGCTTGACGTGTTAGAAATCCAAATCGGAAACTAAAGCAGAAAATACGTAGCAGCTCTTTCTGATTACAATTCATAATATAGTACGTAAGCGTAATATGGTCATGTGGTTAATATAGTTACTTTCTAATAACTCAAAAACTACAGCCTTGTTCGCATAGATGGCTTTGTGATACGATAGCCCTTCATCGGTCAATCAAATAATGAAGGGTCAAAAGGGCGGCATTACAGTAAATGTTTTAGTTGATTTTAGTGTGGTGATGTAGTGTGGTTAGTTTTTTTAAATTGATTTTTCGAATTGTTTCTAATTATTGTCAAAGCTTGTTTGTTAGTTTTTTCTTAATATATTAGTTACAGTATAAAACTACGTGTTTTGTCTCTGCCCTCCTCCTAGTTTTGGTTTTATAAGGCAGCAAAGCTTAAGATAACCATATTATCCTTACGTACTTTAATAAACCTGCAGTTGCCTACCCGCTTGATAAGCGTGGCAACCATGACAAAATCCACCCTATGACTGCAGTGACAGCAGTGGACTTTTATGTATATATTGGGTGGATGAATGGATGTGTCGGAAATCAGTGGCCCAAGTTTTTGCTGTCATTTATTTGTTGTTTCTTGAATTAAATATTTTATGATGGTACCTAAATGTGACGGTTGATACATTCGCATATAAAATTCGTAAAAGTATTAGTGATATATTGATTTATTGAATTAGTGTCATTTAATGTATAGTATTCTCGTAAATTAAATGAAACTTGTTTTACGGTTTATCGCGTTTAAATTTAAAGTTTTTATTATTTTATATTTTGAACGCTTTACCACACTCGTCATTACTGGAGGATGGGGGTAGTTAATTGTATGAAGTCCTGATGTTATAGTTAACGATGGCTATCTTCAACTTTTAAATATTAATCTTTGGTTTGATCTACGTAGCAAGAGCCGACAGCATCTTGAAGTATTAATGCATTATGCTTGGACTTGGATTTAATTTTATAAATTATATTATATATATAATTATACAGCCGGTAGCACTCAGCAACCTCCTATATTGAAATCAGGATGTCTTTTAAGTTAAATATTAGCAGTTAGCATTGACTTCTTAAGATGTTCTGAAGAACAATATTATTTAATTATTAATATTAAAATCTTCTGATATGAAATAAATCACTATACATGACATTCCAAATATTATGACTTTTTATTATTATTTAAATAAGGCCGAATGTCATTCTGCCTTATAGAATCCTGGAGTGTGAGACTTTGTGGTAGGAAAGCATTTTCTGTCATTAAATGGCTGTGTTGTTGCCTTAAAACTCGTAAAAAGCCACGACGATTTTAGGAGAACGACTTGATAGCAATTTATCACTAAACTACTTCGTGTAGGAGCAGTACTCAACGAAATATTATTGTGTGATTTATTATCCACAGAGAAATATTCGGTTGTCTATGATCCTAATATATATTTCGGCCACAGAATTTACATACCACGTGATCTGTGTGCTCGTTTGTTACCCTTATTCTATAAAAGTCTGATAAGAGAAGATAGTTGTATTATTTTTAATTCCTTTAAGTTTGCTTACTTCGTGCAAAGGGTAAAGCTTTATTATAAGTTTAATTTTTTACCCTCATGAGTAGTTTAAGGAATGTTGAAGCTCAAATTAATAATTAGAATTTCATCTAAATAGTTGCATTAAAAATTTAGTGGTAAAATAATTCCGTTCTTAATTGTGGATTTGTTTCTCTCACACTTCTTCTTCAAAATATCGCGCAACAGCTTACGTACTAAAAAAGAACATAATATAATCAAATTAAAAAGCTTTTCCTTTGTTTGAAGTCACTTAAAAATGTTTACAATGTGTACACAGTTGACATTCCAAAATATATAAATACTTTACGAATCATCCACAATTTCTTAATCGATTGTTTTTAAACGCCGTTGCTAATGATAATCACTTGTCTCTTGATTGCCAACAATTAGAATCGATACTAAGCAGTCTCAACGGAACTAATTACACGAGTGAATTAGCTGAAACACGCGACATTCAATAGCGATGTCGTTGATAAGATTTTTATTATGCGATATAGTTTTTACTGCTGACGATAGATGAAGTGCTCTATGATGAAGAAAATATCGTAAGGAATAAAATATTTTGAGAACATGGGAAGTTCGCCAGCCCGCACTGGTGCAGTGTGACAGATTTTATAAAACGGAAGTGACAAACGAGCTTACAGTCTAATGGTAAACGGCTACTGCCGTTCATGGATACCTGCGGACAACTTGACAAGTAAAAGAGACAGCAGAAGCTTTCTCACTCCTGAGGACTAATATAAAATGCCAGCCTGTATTCATACGTGGTAGAGCTACGCTGCAGCTATATTATGGTTGTAACGCGAACGTGTCCGCTCGACATCATAAAGACTGTGCCCTCACAGAATACCAGCGTAAAATAGGAGCTCTTTGGTGCTGTGTTTCGTATGGTATGTGCAGAGAACAGGAGACTCTTTTACTGGAACAGGCAGTCCATCTTAGTTCTCAAGGATGGCAGCTCACCTGAATTTTGATTCTTAATCGAGGAAAGATATAGAGGTCTACGGGTCTCAGCATTCACTTACCATTAAGTGGAATATGTGCTCGTTTGACACCCCTATACTATAAAAAGAGTGTTACTCTCGAGCCACCACGGCTCTTCTTTTCTCAACTAATATTGTGCAAAAAAGATGGTTTCATTAATTACTATTATGAGAAAATATATCAAAGAATGTAACAAGCTTATTCATTAAAATTTCTTTACAGCGGTTTGCCTTAATAATTTTATCCGCGACGCGGATTAAGCTCCCAACGGAGATGTAGTCAATTTCTCGGTCCATTGGAGTGGTGTAACATTTTTATATACATATTATGACTTGTTAAAACCAAGGAAAGTGTGTTGATGCGTTGATTATTATAATTATTAATTATAAAAAATAAAAGTTAATAAAAATTCATTTATTTATCACAGTAGTTACTCTAGGTTATAGAGTATCTACTATCATAATATAATCTCTAGTGAACGGAATTTTGTGCGACTGCTTCGTCCTTTCTTTTTTCTAGAGTCTGGGATCATCGAAATTTATATAATATGGAACCCATTACTTAACAAAGTAAACTTCACATCGACTTACAGAAATAACTTAAAATAAATAGTCTGTAGCTCCGTTTTGGATAACGTACAAAAAGTGATATAGGATACGATTCTATCGTCTATGAGACGTAAGCGACCACAATATAAACATGTGGAGCAGAATTTACAAATAGCATTCCGGCATACAAGCGACAAAACTTGCATTTTAAAATAAAACAAATAGTTACAAGATTTAGAGTCAAATTTGGTGCACCTTTTAACATCTATTTTATGTTACCATCACTAACATTGCCTCTTTAAATGCATTCGAATCATATTCATTTGCTTGAATCGATTTATTTGGGAAATTATTAATCTTTATATTAAAAAAAAAACAGTTAACATTGTTATGAGCTCATAAATCTATACATTTTTACTATCGACTCTAATTTTAAATATAAAATGCGTTAATTACTCTACTACAGCGCTGTGTCACCGATCTAGCATAGGTATAAATAATCGTCGACCAACCAAAATTCACTTAGTTCAGAAGTAAACCGGTCACTAACAAATGCAATACCAAATAAAAATATGTATAATATATAAAATTTAACAAGGGTAGAGCCACGCGGCAGCTTTGCTGTTGCATGTATGGGCCGGCTCAAACCAAGGTGGTACCACACCTAAGCCGGGTGAAGCGGAAGCTCTTCTTCCGCGTTTCGTTTGGTGAGTGCAGGTGGCTGGAGGCCCGAACCCCCCCCCCCATTAACATGGTAGCGGAATTAATTGATATACTAACCCAGGAGGGTACCAGCACCCCTGGAGAATCCCTCGCTGAGCATCGACGACCATGTTTCTCCACTCCTGAGCGTGGGTGCTCAGGCTGCCCCGCGTATTCTGGTGGGGGAGGGGGGGGGGGCAAAATTCCGCTCAAGACTACAACTGCTCCGGGCAAACGGAGCAACAAGACCAAGGCGACCCCTGTCACGTTATCCGTGAATTTCTGGGGACTTCACTCTAACCTTAACGCCGTCCACTACCATCTCGAGACGGCGAGGCCGACTCGTATCTCCTACCCGGGGTACAAACTCGGGCAAGAGTTTGCATTTACGTCAGAGAAGACATTTGTTCTCGACGCCTCGGCAGTTTTGAAGGTTCGGACCTGTCCATCCTTTGGCTATGCGTAGACACCGACGACCATCCGCGCGTCTACGGGTGCCTCTATAGGTCTGAAAAGGAACCAAATGGTGTGTAAACGTTCAACTAAGAAACAGAAGGGAGGAATCGAGGCTTCTCTCGATCCGGCCTCCTATAACGCCTACGTTGGGTTCGGGAACAACGTATGTGATCTCCGCAACGGAGTAACACACAAGGGCGATAACCTCTTGCTTTTCAGCAAATAGGTTCAGACGGGGATTACGGGTCTTCCGAAGTCGTCCCGGTCCCAACGCCTTAATTCTTCGATGTGGACTGTATAACTTGAGGGATGAATTTCTTGGGAATAAAACAGCAATTATCTTCAAACCGTTCCGTGAGAGAGTAATTACTTTTCCCTATCACTTCCCTACACTTTTTCTTTCTTCTTCTTATTGACTGCTGGTCTGATTTCCGAAGTTTCTCCGAACTTTCCCGAAACTTCCCCGAACTTTCCCGAAGGATTCCCGAACTTCCCCGAAGGATTCCCGAAAGATTCCCGAACTTTTTTCCCGAAGGATTCCCGAACGAATTGCAATAAAACTCATTTACTGAGCTACCCCAGAGCTATATGCGAAAGTGAGCCGCGCCATTCGCGCGCTTGCGCAACTCAATTACATGAATTTTTTCTATTACTCTCTCACGTTTTACTTAATTACTTTATTTGCATAAGTCATACATCAACATAATTTACCTGTATAGATAGCACAAAACAATATCTACACTACGATATACATTACATTTTCATATCACAAAAAACCTATTATTTATTTAACAAAATATGCCTATTTTACTCACAAGTTCAAAGTCGAAATTTCTTAAATATTTAACATAGAAAGTTAAAACAATGTTTTCCACTTGAAATTATACATAAGTTAACCAATGCAACAGTTTAATTTACATTTTCTCTATTCATTTCACTATTAAAACACTTTTAAATTTCTTATACAAAACTATCATTATTTCACTTATACACAGGAATTTTCACATAAAAATAACACAGAATTCACCTTTTTAGCACGTACAATCAACCTGAAATGTTTTACAAGTAATTTTTACATAAATTGCTGAAATTACAAATATTTAAATTTTTACATATTTGGCCTCCTAAGGGCGTGGCTTAGCGCGTCCGTGAACTCACACTATTTGAAAAACTAACTTTGCACGGCTCTCGACTATCAGAAAAAATGAAAAGTCTAATATACATCAATATCGACAGTATTAGGTGAATAAATGCTTCTACACAATTTTCAAACTGTAGGAAACTATTTCTAATCAGATCCTTATCAGTTATCATGTTTCTTATCAGATAACAATATAAGAGAATGTTCTCATAAATCAATCATAGCAAATAGGCATTTATTTTCATACAAAACATATCAAACTCATATAAGGCAATACTTATGCAATTAATTTCCGTTAATTCTATTTAAGCACAGAGTGATCATCTCGACCGGGGAACAAATCCGATCTCTAACTTCACTTTAATATTCCTTTGAATTTACATCATTGGAAAGATGATTTCAACCGGGGAACAAATCCGGTAACATAATTTATATCTTAAAAATTCCCTGAATGAATTTATTAAGAGATATTACTTAAGAAAACAATAACTAGTCCGGCCTGGGAGTCGAACCCAAGACCTTCATATTATTAATTCGATATTCTTTAAGATTTAACTAAGCATTTTCCTATTAGAACATTGCTATTGGACAATTTACCTTTTTAGAAGCTATTCGTCATCGGTTGACTTAATAAACTGAAATATTCTTATAGGCGCGTCGCCAACAAGGTCCCATAGCGGTAATGCCGAAATAGACCGAGTCTTCGACTACGTTCAAATGGCTACAGATTCTTTGCTACAGTAGATCCCTCCGCAAAGATCGTGATCCTCGGCGACTTTAACACCCATCACGCCGAATGGCTTGGTTCACGTTTAACCAATCATACGGGGAGATCTGTTCATGATTTTGCCTTGGCGTATGGTCTGATACTACTGGTTACTTCGCCTACGCAGATTCCAGATGTGGAAGATCATGCACCTTCCCTGTTGGAGTTTCTGCTGACCTCTTACACGGACGGATATCAGATGACAACGCTGTTTTAGACTCCTCGGACCATTGTTTTGTCCGAAGTGTGGTGCCACTCACGCTGAAATCGCAGTTGCATTCTGCAGGCTGCCGCTTTATTTGGCACTATAGGTCAGCTGATTGAGGTAGGATAGGATGCGGTCTTTCTTTGCATCCTACCCATGAAGGCGGGTTTGCTTCTCGCCGGACGATCTTAACGTTGTTGCGGATTCTATAGCTGATGTGGTACTTCAGAGTATGAAACTTTTTATTCCTTCCTCTGTGGTGCCCATCGGAGGCAAATTTCAGCCATGGTTTGGTCGCTCCTGTAAAATAGCATCATGCTATAAGCAGGAGTGCTACCAAGCCTGGGCTGACGCATCAACGTCCCGGGATGTAAACACCAGCGCTCTAAAAAAGAAGTATAATTCCGCCTCCAGGTCCTTCAAAAGACTCATTGCCAAGGCAAAGTCAGAGCACATAGGCAGAATTGGCGAGAAACTAGTTCGGCTTCCTTCTGGAACCCGTCCATTCTGGTCTCTCGCCAAGGCTGTCCAGGGGAATTTCTGTCAGCCATCTCTTCCATCTCTGCGCAGGGAGGGCGACTCACTGGCCCATATCGCAAAAGGAGAAAGCCGATCTTCTAGGCTCTTTCTTTGCGTCTAACTCGACTCTCGATGACGGGGGGGAGTACGCCGCCGACCATCCCGGTGTAAGTGCTCCATGCCGGAAGTGCAGTTCACACAGCACTCGGTTCGCAAAGCACTCCTCTCCCTGGACATCCACAAGTCGAGTGGGCCTGACGGAATCCCCCCAATTGTGCTGAGGACGTGTGCTCCAGAATTGGCACCGGTTTTAACGCGTCTTTTCCGGTACTCCTACTCCCTAGGCGTAGTCCCAAAATCATGGAAGACGGCTTTCATCCACCCGATCCCTAAAAAAGGCGACTGTTCAGACCCGTCCAACTACCGGCCTATCGCCATCACCTCCTTGTTCTCCAAAATAATGGAGTCCATTGTAAACTGCCAGCTCATGAGGTACCTTGAGGATCACCAGCTGATTAGTGATCGCCAATACGGTTTTCGCCGTGGTCGATCAGCTGGTGATCTTCTGGTCTACCTAACTCATAGATGGGCGGAGCCAGTAGAGTCCAAGGGGGAGGCATTGGCCGTTAGTTTGGACATTACGAAGGCCTTCGATCGGGTTTGGCACAAAGCGCTTCTTTCGAAGCTCCCTTCCTATTGGCTTCCCGAGAAATTGTGCAATTGGATCACCAGCTTTCTTGCAGATTGGAGTATCATGGTCGTTGTAGACGGTGCAAGCTCCGATTACAAGCCTATTATTGCTGGTGTTCCACAAGGCTGCGTGCTATCGCCAATGCTGTTTCTTCTGCATATCAATGATATGTTGCAAACCTGTAACATTTATTGCTCTGCAGATGACAGCACTGGTGATGCTCTGTAGACCGGCCGTACCAATATTTCTCGGGTAATCGTCTCCGAGTACCGGGAGAAACTTGTGTCTGAAGTCGAGTCTTTGCTGAACAGAGTTTCGGATTGGGGGCGACTAAATCTAGTCCAGTTTAACCTTCAGAAGACACAAGTTTGCGCGTTAACCGCTAAAAAGAACCCCTTTGTCGTATCTCCTCTGTTTCAAGGCACTCCTCTTGTTGCCTCAGCCAGTATTGGAATTCTCGGCGTCGACATATCGAGTGGCGCTAAAAAAGCTTGGCGTGTTCAGCAGAGCGGGACAGTATTTCATGCCGGCACACCGCCTGCAACTTTACAAGGCGTAGGTTCGGCCGCACATGGAATACTGTTCCCATCTCTGGGCTGGAGCTCCCCAGTACCAGCTCCTTCCACTTGACCGCATCCAGCGCAGAGCAGCTCGAATCGTCGATGACCGAGTGCTTTCCGATCGATTCACTGGCTCTGCGAAGAGATGTTGCATCTCTATGCATTTTCTTTCGCATATACCATGGGGAGTGCTCCGAGGAGTTGTTTGGATTAATCCCAGCCGCCAAATTTCGTGAACGCACTACGCGGCAAACGTCCCGATATCATCCACACCATCTGGATGCCTGGCGGTCCACCACTGTACGTTTCACAAGGAGTTTTCTTCCGGTACGCGGAACCCCTCTGTGGAATAGTTTACCACCGGCGGTTTTTCTGGACCGATGCGACCTGGGAACCTTCAAAAAAGAGCTTAGTCCTTTCTAAAGGAGGCAACGCACCTGCAATTCTCCTGGTGTTGCGGTTGATCATGGGCGGTGGTAGTCACTTAACATCAGGTGAGCCGCATGCTCGTTTGCCCACTCTTCTATAAAAATAAAGAAATTATATATATATATATATATATATATATATATATATATATATATATATATATATATATATATATATATATATATATATATATATATGTGTGTGTGTGTGTGTGTGTGTGTGTGTGTGTGTGTGTGTCCGTCACACATCCACATCCAAAGGAGTATAATATAATTGATCATTAATATGATTAAAACTACTTTTACGGATTTTATCGCGTTTATTTTTACTTTTTATTTTTAATTCCCGACATTTCGGGCGCTTTCCAGCACCCATGGCCAAGGAAGACTGAGATGACTGACGTCCAGATGTCATTGTTAAACCCGGAGTACCTTCAGCTTTTTTAATTATTGTTTATGGTCTGATCTATACAAAATGAACTGACTATGTGCTGAGGTCATGCAGTGGTATGCTTGGGTTTAGTTTTAATTTTATTGATTATAGGATCCCAAGCAGGTGGTAGTACCCAGCCTCCTTCTCTTCCTATTGAAATCAGGATGTTTTTTAATTTCAATAGCCTCACGTATCATCCTTGGTAAGAATCGGTGTTCTTTCGCGAGGATTTGTTGTCTATCAAATCTGATGTAAAGGTTGGGGCCGTCTAGGATATGATCACAAACTGCAGACTTCCCGGAACGTTGATGCTTCACATCAGCTATATGTTCTTTTACGCGGGTCCTAATTGATCTTTTGGTTTGTCCTATATAAGAGAGACCACATTCATAAACAATGTATAATCTATATTTAATCTATATTTCATAAACAAAACCATAGACAATTCATCCAATGAATTAAAGACAGTTTTATCGACATTTGATTATAAAAATTGCATGGAAACTTTAGATAAACGCGAAACAACTAAATACAATGAATGCAAAAATAAACACATTGATAAATACCAAAAATTAACAACTAAATCAAATGTCCAACATACGAAATCATTGACCACAGACACGAATCTAAAACAACGCGCTGTCTACAACTTATCAAAACAAACACTGGATGACGCCACAATAAAAGTTTTAGAAAAAGGTATGAATTTTGCAATAACACCGCGCGAAATACCATATGAGGACATTATCTGTAGTGTTGAGGACTGCCTGTATAAAAATAATATTGGTAATGAAGATTTATAGGCCATACGTCTAGACATTTCGTCTATGTTACGTCGAAGTTCAGCGCCGAAATTGAATCTTCCCAAAAATGAATTTAACGCGTTGAAAAACTTACGCAACAGACCAGAGCTTACGATTCTCCGCGCAGATAAAGCTAATGTTACGGTTATAATGGATACGTCAGATTACAATTTTAAAATACAACAACTTTTGTCGGATGAAACTACTTATCGAAAGGTCAAAACAGACCCTACAACTAATACGCTTAAAACAACTAGCGATCTAATTAAGAAATACTCCGAAAAATTGAATCTGGACGTTAATTCGATAATACCTTCCTGTGCCAAACCACCGAAGTTGTATGGGTTACCAAAGATACACAAACCGAATGCTCCATTACGTCCAATAGTGAGTCAGATTGATTCGCCAACTTACAGATTGGCTCAATACTTAGCTAAAATATTATCACCACTCAGAGGACACACAAGAGCACACACTAAGGATTCATACCATTTTGTCAGTGAGATAAAAGACCTACATCTTACTGACAATGAAACCATGGTCAGTTTTGATGTTCAGTCTCTATTTACATGCCTACCTGTTGAAGACTGCATCTCAATTATAACTAGGAAACTAGAGGAAAATAACATGCCAGCAGAATATGCAGTATTACCAAGACATTGCCTTACATCTGGCTATCTATTGTGGAAGGAAGAGTTTTACAAGCAAGTAGATGGTGTGGCGATGGGCTCACCTGTATCTCCCATTGTCGCCGATATATTCATGGAAGACTTTGAGGAGAAAACCCTCCTTACTGCACCTGTTACACCAAGGATCTACAAGCGGTACGTAGACGATACTTTCACAATTTTACCATCAGACAAAGTAACCGCATTTTTAGAACATCTTAATTCCATAAACGCTAAAATTCAATTTACTATGGAGTTAGAGGCAAATAATTCCTTACCTTTCCTAGATGTGTTAGTCATCCGAAATCCTAATAACACCATTGGTCACACTGTGTATAGGAAAAAGACCCATACAAACCGATATTTAAACGGTGAATCTCACCACCATCCTTCACAGTTAGCTACCGTGGGCAAATCTTTGTTACAGAGAGCACGAGGGATCTGTGACAGCAAACACCTGGCCGCCGAGCTTCAGCACGTCAAGCAAGTTCTGCACGACAACAAGCTTCAGGTCCCGCGCCTACGTCACAGTGACCGAGTGAAGCCGGCCACAGTCGAGCGTGTGCCTGCTGTACTACCAAATGTCAGAGGTGTCACAGACAAGATTGGCTATATCTTGAAGCGAGCTTCTATTAGAACATTCTACAAGCCGCCGAAGAAGATTGGTCAGTTCCTACCATCCGTCAAGTGTCATATTCCTCTACAAGATGCAGGAGTGTACAAGCTTGATTGTGAATGTGGTCTCTTATATAGGACAAACCAAAAGATCAATTAGGACCCGCGTAAAAGAACATATAGCTGATGTGAAGCATCAACGTTCCGGGAAGTCTGCAGTTTGTGATCATATCCTAGACGGCCCCAACCATTACATAAGATTTGATAGACCACAAATCCTCGCGAAAGAACACCGATTCCTACCAAGGATGATACGTGAGGCTATTGAAATTAAAAAACATCCTAATTTCAATAGAGAAGGAGGCTGGGTACTACCACCTGCTTGGGATCCTATAATCAATAAAATTAAAACTAAACCCAAGCATACCACTGCAAGACCTCAGGACATAGTCAGTTCATTTTGCATAGATCGGACCATAAACAATAATTAAAAAAAGCTGAAGGTACTCCGGGTTTAACAATGACATCGGGACGTCAATCATCTCAGTCCCCCGTGACCATGGGTGCTGGAAAGCGCCCGAAACGTCGGGAATTAAAAATAAAAAGTAAAAATAAACGCGATAAAATCCGTAAAAAGTAGTTTTAATCTTGTGCAATATTCGCGTAAATATAAGAAATCAGTATGATCATTAATAGTTATTAAAATAGAATATTGTATAAATAGAGACACACATTAAAACGAACGATCAAACCAGTTAATTCAATTTTCGTTATATAACTCTTATCCTACATCTTTCATAATCAACTATAATAATAACAACAAGCAGGTGGTTTCGACAATTTTAAATTTGGATTTCAATCGATAAATAAAATATAAATTAAAAGCGAAACATTGAGCTAACTTGCAATAAATTAAACAGATTGGTTTTTGTATATATATATAAGTTGGTGCCAAACAATTTCTATAGACGCTACAATACCAAGGGTATGTGTCATCTGTCCTTCGTTACGATATTATTATTTGTAAGTCTGTGTGGATATTGACACGACTTTCGAAACTAATACAAGCTTGTCCGTGAATCACGTAGTGGTAAGCCATTATTAAAGAAACTTAATGTGTTGTCATTGCTCAACGTTTACCTTAGAAATGTTTGTGCCTTCATTCTGATTATTGGAAGACGCGTAGGAATATCAGCCAAAGGCAGACGAGAGGAAAACTTTAATTTATTAACAGAATGGTTCTAATATGTAAAAAACTCCGCCGTAAATTACCAGATGTCTTAAAATTTCATAGTATAATAAGATATTTATTTTGTAGTATAAAAGAATGTATCATTAATATTTATTTAAATTGTTATTTCCGTAATATTTTATATAGTAATTTAGTATTTATTTTAAAATTCCTAATTAATTTGTATCGTTAAATTATATAAGAAAAGAAATAACTATAAAAGTAAAGATTTATGCAAATTGCCATTCCAAGCAAGCATGGTTAATTGTATTCACTATGCCTTTATTAATTTATTTTATTTTATTCTCCTAATACAGAAATATATAACGAATGTTTTTTGAATATCAGTTTCATGATAAGGTATTATTTTGCTTCTTATCGATAAAATAGACTTATTTTATCAACATAGATTGTAAAATAAATAATATTAATTGGTAATTATTCTTATGTTTAATTAATCACTAGTTCAGAAATACGTAAAAAAATGAGAACAGCAAAGTTTTTGTCGAAAATAGAACAGTTTACAAACTCATGGTATGTTACCCACACTCACGGTTATTATTGTCATTTTTAAATTCCCGCAAACTTGGTTTTATGTAGTTTTTGAACTTGCGGTTGATAAGTTTTGTATATTTTCTGGGTTTTTGTTGAAAAAGCATATTATATTACATTGCCCAAAAAAAAAAAAACTAGCTGACTCTGTGGTGTCTACTTACTTGAGCTACTACCTTGTACCTGTTCAGAATGAGTATCATATTATTTTTAAACTTCTTAGTATATGTTTGACTATATATACTTCATTTTCTAAAGGTATTGATAGGCCAAAGTTAACTTATTAATTTTCTTCTTTTCCTTAGAGACTATCTTTTTAATCACAGTTTGCCGTTATGATCCTGTTTTATAAAACAAATATATTATAATGGTCAACCGCATTACCCCATAGCAAAATACCAAACGAAATTATGCCATGGGAAAAGCTAAAATTAACTAGTCTGGCTGTTCCAATGCTGGTGAGATTTCGCATCTTTTTTACAGCGTACGTGAAGAAATTATTTCTTGGACCAAGCCATTTTTTTATCTTTGTGAGCAGTTGCGAATAACAACAGGTTATGACCCACAATCATATTGTCCAATGTAGGTTAAGTAGGAAGATATCCATTATTGCCTTCGATGTTAATATAAATAAAATGCATTTTAAGTATTCATAAATTATTCCATTGCCCCGTTTAAGCAAAATAAACCCGCTCCTAAAAAGCACTTTTGGTGTGGAGTGGCATCAACGTGAATATTTTCACATTTATTAGCATGAAATTCATTGCGTGTAGAAACATATTTACGTTTGTGTAACACGTGTACGTGATTGTTTTAGCTATATAAATAAGAAGGAGGTTTATAATCCGACTAATTTTTTTTAACAACAACGACAAGTATGTAAAAAATACGTGTGACACTCGGTGACTGCCGCGGTAAAGCTATTGCATAGCATTTTTTATCAACTTATGCAATTATAATTATTTATTTATTTTATTTATGCAGTAAGTCTTTGATATTAAATCAAGTTACACTTTTTGAGCGTGGTGACCGATAAGAAAACAATTTTTTTTCTCTTATTGAATAAATGAGAAGTTAATATTGTTTAAAATATTTTTAATATCTTACAATACATGTTGGTTATCCAGGAATTTTTATCATTGAGTTAGCAGCACAAACACCGTGCCGAAGTCTGCGAACTGAACGATAGAAGATGCACGGATTTCAACGCCACACCTCCGTGCCCGTCGGAGTGGGGAGCGCGAGGTTTTTTTTCGTTACGGAATTTCTGGATTCGGTCCCCGCGCTCAAGGCCCGCGATAGAAACTATGCAATAGCTTAAAAATTTTGATTATTTTCTTTTTAATAAATATGTTATACTTTGGGGGTAGTTTTATATAAAATCGGAGAAAAATTTCACCCCAAAATGTGGCAAAATAAGGGATCAAGTTTTAAATTTAAATATTTTGACGACATTGAGATTGCGATGTTAATCATTCCTCTCAAAGGGTAAATAATATGTAAAAGCTAGATGCAATCAAAAACATAACTTGTAAAAAAACCAAGTCTTGCAACTCAGTTCTTCTAACGTAAAAAGTTATGAGATCCATGTAACACGAAGTCGGTTAATTTATTCAGTCCCTACTTAAGGGTCCTTCTTTCTTAAGTTATTGCGTAATTAGCTAACGTAGCAACATATTATAGTGACCGTATCAATGCCTTTATAATCCTATATAAATATATAGGATTACAAAGTTATTTATACAGTTGGTGTATCTAGAAAACTGGACCAAAATTGCAAAATATTTAGGTTTTTTCTTGATTTACGTACTAAACACTAATTGTATTCTAAATTTGATGCTTCTATGTCCACTAGAAATGCCTTAGAGTTTCGATGATCGATCAGTCAGTCAATGAGTGACAAAGTTAAGAAACTTTGGCTAGTTATAAACCTTAAACTACTATTTCAAATTGAATGAAATTTGAAATATACCGTGTTTATACAATGCCTGCTTGGTTACTGAAAGTTCAGGCTTCTAGTTATATCCGCAACGAAGTTATAGGGAATCGAAAATGGTCTGAATTGCTTCGAGAAAAGGATGGTACGGCCGTGCCGCTTTTGTTCTCGACTTGGCGGGGGCACTGCCGTGCCCCCACATCTACCAACCAATTAGCTATGCATAAAACAATCTCACATTCTTAAATCAGGGCTTTAATTCCTGTGTGCACTATATGTAGCATCAACTTCAGAATTTACAAATTACAATTTTTTAAACGTGGTAGAGCATTCCTGAAGTTATAATATAGTTGAAGCATGAATGAAATGAAATGAATGTCGGCTCGTCCGGGAAAGAACCACGGGCTCGCTGAATACCAGCGTAAAATAGCTGCTTAATATATAGACAATGCAATGCTTAATGCAATGTTTTTCGTATGATGGTTGTAAAGAACCGGAGACCCTTTAACTGAAAACGAGAGATTTGATCTTAGTCTTTCAGGGTGACAACGCTTCTGCATTTTAATTCTTAATAGAGGATAAATGTCTTGAGGCTGCAGCAACCAGGTGGACTGCGAGTTCAGTTGTGGTTGTTTTATTCTATAAAAAATGTAAAATTATTATTTTTTTGTCTTTTAAAGTCGGCATTTATATTTTATTAAAGTTATTTCGTATTAAATCGTTCGTATGGTGGTCACATACAAAATACAATTTTTTATTTAATACTTTATGAACACACATATTTTGAAACAAAATGTAAAAAATATGTGTGCAAAACACTGCTTATTCTTTCAGCAGGAAATATCTCCCAGCAGGCTTATTGAAGTTTATTTGAAAGAAATACAGGTATTGTAAGTGTGCATACAATAATAAAATACATACTGCATATAGCTAAATATACAGACCAGATAAATTATCTGTAGCATTTTGACTGTTATTTGCTCTTATATCGACTCGTGGAATTTTCAGTGGTATTAAGCTGAACCTTGACTTATACGTTCAAAATAATCAGGCAGCAATTTCCATTTGCGACAGAACCTCGTCATACACAACCCGCAGTAAATAGGATTACCGAATATACATGTAAAAATCAGTTAATATCACAAGTGGTTGTGGAACTATGTTATTGTATTTTTTTTTTTGATAATATATAACACCTCAGTGGGACCGTAATTTTTTTAATTTGAAGCAAAAGATTCATCCCTTCACGTGGAAACATGTGAGTAAATCATTTAATTTATTCAAACAACATTGTTGGTTTCACCTTGAATCTGAGATTCGTTCAAATGGTCAAAAATTGTCCTTTTGATAAAAATTATAAACTGACTCCAAAACGTCATCGACTGTATTACCGCAATTAGGGGTTGCATTTTTGTTCTAAAGAGGCCAGTTTCAAATTAGCCCAATCAGCAAAAATGCGACGTAAACGATGGTCATTTGTATTTTATAGGCACGTAAGCCAAGATATTTACGTAAACTTTTCCACTTAATCGAAGGGCAAAGGCCGAAAAGTTGAGAACGGCGACAAATCGACATTTCGGCTTCTTCTTCAACACTTTGTCCTACAGTAGAAATATTTTTTTTGATTAGCACATTTATTTTTCTTGTTGGTGGTTTTGAATCGAGAAGAGTAAAGTTATGAGGAAAACGATCAATAACTGCACGAATTGCTTGCTTACTAGGAAGATTATGTTGACCGCAGAATGGACGAAGTGCTGCTCTATGAACTTCGCGAACAGATTTATTGTTGTCAAAGTAAATTTCCACAATTTGTATGCATTTTTACGATTAATTTTTTTTATAGAAGAGATGGCAAACGAGCATGAGCATCCTCACCTGATGTTAAGTGACTACCGCCGCCCATGAAATTATGAATTATCAAACCTTACTGAACAGAAATTTCAACACAGTTTGACATTCTCAACTGTCAGTTCATAGAAAACAACCATCGAAACAACTCTGCAGCAACACCCAATACATTTATATAAATACAATGTGTGTCTTTGAAGTATAACCTATTTATCGTTACTTTACGCCTCCGCCATAGATTGCCTCATAGGGGCAATATTTGCCATAGTTGCCACACTTGGCAAGCCCGTCGGCAACCGGATCTTCTTTATTTTTAATCGTAGTTAGGAAAGCGTTACTGTCCATCTGCTGATTTGTTTCCCCTCCGGCACCTCGTGCGACACACACGAGCTGATCGCCGTGTCACTGGGTAGTCTTACACTACCACTACACGGTACAATACAACTTTTTTTTCTTGAACTGAATTGATATTACCTATTTAAAATTAGCATAATTATCGTGTAAAATAAACAAAATAAAATGCGCAGTCTAGTTGAGAACTTTCTAAATTTTAAAAGTTGGATAAAAATATGAATATTGACTAAACGTGATTTTCGGCGTAAATTTTTAACGATGCATACGATATACCACGATATTATATTCATGAGTTATAATATCGTTTTATAATTTTTCACGTTAATGAGAGACCCTGATAATGTTACAACGCTTTTATGGAATTAATTACTCTTAAATATTATTTACTCAATTTACTTTTTATTTCATCTAAATCATTTTGTATTTGTCATTAGATGGAATACAAATACTTTTTTACCCGACCGTCACATAAGGAGATTAATATTTTTCAATTTCAAATTCAATCTATTTTATTTGTCAATATAGTGAGAAATATCTTACTTAGTAAAATTTATAGTATATATTATATGTTTTACCATAGTGTGATGTACAATTATATTACTTTTGATCTAGGCATAAAAAGCAAATAGATAATGTAAACAGAGTCTATTATAGGCTGACTTTTTTATTAATATTTTTTATTATAGTTTTATGATAATAGTGACAAGCGAGAACACATTCCACCTGATGGTAAGTGGTTGCTGTGGGCCATAGACATTTACATCTCTCCTCGATTAGGAATGAAAATGCAAATGCGTTGTCACCCTGAAAATCTAAGACGAAATATCCCGTTTCCAATAAAAAAGATCTCCAGTTCATTACAACCATGAAACACAACAGCATTAAGCAGCTATTTTACGCCGGTATTCTGTGACAGCACCGGTAGAGCCGACTTATTCAGGCTACAACCATTATATAACTGCAACATGGCTCTACCACGTATAAACTACATAAGAATATGTACACTGAAAAAAAATTTCGAGTGAAACTTATAGCGCCTCAAACTGAAAGTAAGGAGCAGAATATTGTCTGCCAGTTCAGCTTATTATTTTTATATTGAAGTTAAACTTAGCTTAAATTAATTTGATAAATTATTGTATAATATATTATTAGTAGATCTGAGAAGTGATCCTTTTCTGCTGGCCGTATAAGGACGCTCAAAGTTACTCAGCGAGCCATGGAGAGGGCTACGCTCAGTGTTTCTCTACATGATAAACTTAAAATGTGTAAGCTATAGTGGCAATGGGCCGGTCATATAGCACGAAAAACCGACAATCGATGGGGAAAATTTTTCTCGAGTGGCAGCTGCATACCGGTAGGCGAAATGTAGGGCGAACCCCCACTAGATGGAGTAACAACCGTGCAGGAAGTTAATTGATGCAGGTGCATAGAAGTTGTGAATAGTTACAAGTACTTAGGGCTAACAATAGACTCTAGTTTTAGTTGGAAATTACATATTGACATTGTCTGTGATAGGTTAAGATCCATATTATTTAGGCTTAATAACTTAAAACTTATAGTAAGCAGGTCAATCTTATATATGCTTTACTATGCACTCGCTGATTCAGCCCTGACTTATGGACTAATTGCATATCAACGTACTTTTCAAACAAATACAGAAAAAAATTTTAAGTTGCAAATTAGATTATTAAAATTGTTTACTGATGAAGAAACAAAGCAAAAATATAACGTAGACGGAAACTATCATAACTTATTTAAAAATTTTAGAATATTACCTATACATGTAAAATTTAAGTACTTAATTGCAATAGATCAATTTAAATCTCTAGAGTTTAAAACATTTCAAACATTTAACAAAAATATAAGAAATACTTCGCGAAACAAATACGTTGAGCATAGAGTTAACAATTATTACGGCAAGAGGACGAGAAAATATCTAGTACCACGTATTTTCAGTGAGATATTTTCTGAAAACGAATGTGGTAATAAAGAAATATTTAAAAAGAAGTTAAAGCGTGGTTGCTGGATAATTATATGTGTAATAATTAATATTGTCTTAATCAAAGTTATAGTTTAAATTTATTTGATTTTAAATGTGTTTAATGAGTTTAAATATTAATGTTGCATATATTAAGATATGTAACAGTAGTAACAGCGCTTAGTTTTAATTAGTTTAAATCTTTTAAATTAGTGTAAATTTAATTTTCTTATTTTAAGTTTTTAAGGATTATAAAATTTACAGTAGGTACATAAAATGTAAGAGGGTGATATACTCGTATTTGGCAACAAACTGCCCTGCAGTTTAGCGAAAGTTGTATAAAGAACAACCGACTGTATTTTTGTGTAATAGATAAATAGGTAGTATTCGAGAATAGATGTAGATGTCTATGGGCCACAGGAACCACTTACCACAGTAAGTAAGTAAGTCACAGTATCTTATAAAAAACATTTTATAGCAGGAAATTTAATGTGTTAGGAAAATGTAAGAGTTAATGTCCCTTTCTGTGTTATTAGTTATATTTTATTTTAATTAGATTAAAAATTAATAAATCAAACTGCTGATATTCCGACACATAGAATAATTTAAAAAAGTTATAAATGTGCAAAAAAAGTAATTATTACAATACTATAGAAACTCTTAAGCCTTATATTTAAAACTAAATTCTCAATTAAATGATATTGTGTAACAAAAAAATTCACCTCAGTTCTAACAAGGATTATATCATTGATTTTAATTTGTTTTTATTTTAAAGTAGTAATTATTACGATTATCCTTTAAGAACCTCAGATTGTTAAACATTTATGATTAACAATAAGAAGAATTGTGGTAAACGAAATTGGCCGATACATTTTCAATTTATCGATAACGCTCCCGCGATATTCCGGATTATGTTCCCAGAAGGACAAAGGGATTTTCGATCGATCTTTGTCTTTTTTGTTATTATTTACTTAAAGCTGCCTGTCGTAGCCTCGGAGGACGGCAGAGAGCCGAAGATAAAACAATAACAAAAGTAAAAGAAGAGAGACAGAAAATATATTATTTAATGATTTTAATAAAGATTTACCGTTACTATATTTTTGATGAGTATGAATGATATATGATTAGACAATTAAGTAAAAGAAAAAAGAAGAAAAATCTTTGCGCAAATAATTTGCGAAATCGCTTCCAGAGCGATTAGACCGCCTATTATAACCTCTATAGTATAATAAATTTCATTTTGTTTTTGTTCTAATGTCTATTGGCGTGAAATAAAAAATGTGTTGATTGATTGATTATTGATAAACTACAAGGGTAATTACTGTAATTAAATGTAAACCAATAAAGTTTTGTTTCGTTTTTTATATCGCTTATAGTTTATGAGATAACCATAAAAAAACATTTATTTTAACAATGTTTCGATTGCACAAAAATCTTGCATGTTCACACGCTCGACTGTGCCCGGTTTCGCTCGGTCTTCATCACAAAGATGGGGGCCCCAAACTTGTTTGACGTGCTGAAGCTCGGCGGCCAAATGTAATCCTGTCTTTTTACCCCGGGCTGGGAAATTGGTGGGAGTTCACTCTCTCGTGATCATGGCTGTTAAGTGACCAAATTGTCGGGAATTAAAAATAAAAAAAATTAAACGCGATAAAATCCCTAAAATTATTGTTATTCCAAAGCTTGTATCATTACAGGTTATACAATATTTGTAGGTCGCCTTTTCTAACCACAACAGGAGCCAGCATTAGACCCTTAATATTACTTATTCTCGTTTATGTACGCAATTCAGATTCGTTGTCTACCCTAGAACTAAGGTAGAATGCTTCGTTAAATTAAAAAAAAAAAACTTTTGGTAAATCCAAATGTGCATGACTTAACCGCTCATATTATACGTCAAATTTTTAAAGTAGGTACTTTAACACACAAGTTTTCACAGATAAACTTATTACTATTACTTCTAATTTTCGGATGATTTTATGTCAAACGTCAATAAAAAAGTTCGGAAAATCCAAAAGCGCACGACTCATATAACTCATACGATCATGAAAAATTGTAGAAAAAAATCTCGATCAAAAATAGAAAATATTTTTTTAATTTTACTATATTATATTGACATTCAAAAAATTATTATTGAAAATTGAAAAAAACTTTTAACAGAATGAACCTTGAACCGTACTGAACCGTAATGAACAGATGAACCTTAAAATATTCAGAAATCAACTTTAATATTACTGTATTTTTTAGATATTTCAAGCCACAGACACTGTCGTAAAAACTAGTATTAATTACCTGACTAATAAATGGGTTTTTCCTGCGTTTCGTTTTCAAAAAGTTTCTTATCTAGTCATAACCAGTAGCTAAATAGTAACCGCCAAAACTCCTAAGACGCCATCTCGTGTCATGGAATATAGATTATGAAATTAATTTGTTCAGATGCGATATTTCTCTAGGTACTTAAGCATAGGACAAATATATTATTATACGCAATTTTTTTTTGTAGAAACATATATAAGTTGTCATAATTAGACTATTTTTTTATGTTTGAATCTGCTCATTATTCTTTTATTTTATTTTTTGATTTCCACATCAAAGTCAAAGTGGAATAAATCCGTCCATTTTTAACTCTCGCGTGCCCAGCATTAATGAACGACTCTTATTCTTATCTAAATAAATATATTTGTAATTTAAATGTTATATTAATAAGTTTTGTAACCACATACATTTAGTATGTTTTTTTTTTATATTTGACCTAAATACCTTTTAAAGTATTCAGATAAAATATCATTGAAATGTAATTTTAATATAATATTTTGTAATATTATATTAAATAAGCAAATATAATATACCTACTGATCATTCTACCTATGTTTAATCTATGATAAAAAAAACAACCGCCCGAACACAGAGTAGCGCACATTTTTTCTTCGAAATAGCTGTTCTAGTACGTAAGCACATATTCAATCAAATTCTTCAATGGTCTAAACTATAAATCAAAAGTTAGTTCGCTGTGTGAAACAACACAATATTACACAATGGGTGCGTTTGGCAGAAAAAAGCGCTAGCAAGCGCTTGTAAGCAAAATGGCGATAGTAAGCGGTAAGCGCTGTCAAATCGTAAGTAGCTATTTTCCTCCAGGACACGATGTTAGTTTTAACCGTGGAATCTAACCTAATTTAAATATATGTTTGTAAAGTATTCATATTAAAAACTTACCAATCATGAGTTTTTAATAGCATGTATATGTTTATTCATGTCATTATATTACTTAAAACTAATATTGCACAAAACAACTTATAAACTCTACTTCAAAACAAACAAATTAAATAAGCAAAATGGCGGATTGTGTCAGCGCTACTGAAGTAGCAATCGTGTCCTGGCCGAAAACTATTTTAGCGCTTATAAGCGCTTGCTAGCGCTTTTTTCTGCCAAACGCACCCAATAATTATATAAAACCAACGAAATTAAAAAAAAGCATTCCAAAACCTTCTTATTTTAAATAGAATTTTGATGATTTCACACTGATGTTTGTGGCCAGTAGATTAAATAGTAAATTAAACCTTTTTTGTATTACTCTAAATTTTTCCGTAACTACTATCAAGAGTAATAATCTAAAAAAAAAAATAGAAGGCTTTATACACTACTCGTATGTTTTTACGTATATTTACCGAATTATATTAATCAGCTGAACAGATTTAATTATTAAGTAAGTTCAGTAGTAGTCCCATATAAATTTAACGAGTGATATATTTAGATGGCATGCTAGTAGTTACATCTAGATGTAGGATTGTACATTTTATTAAAATTTAAATTATTTATTTCCAATTTAGTATAATATTGATTTCTTATATTTACGCAAACACTACACATTGATTAAAACTACTTTTACGGATTTTATCGCCTTTAATTTAAATTATTTTTAATCCCCGACGTTTCAGGAGCTTTCCAGCACCCATGTTCACGGGGGCCTGAGGTGACTAACATTCCGATCTCAATGTTAACCCGGAGTACCTTCAGCTTTTTGATTATTATTTATGATTCGATCTACGCAGAGGGAACTAACTGTGTCTTGAAGTCTTGTAGTGATATGCTTGGGTTTAGTTTTAATTTTATTAATAACAGGGTCCCAAGCAGGTGATAGTACCCAGCCTCCTTTTTCTTTTGAAATTAGGATGTTTTTTTAATTTCAATAGTCGCACGTATCATCCTTGATAGGAATCCATGTTCTTTCGCGAAGATTTGTGGTCTTTCAAATCTGATGTAATGGCTGGGGCCGCCTAGGATATTATGATCACAAACTGCAGACTTCCCGGAACGTTGATGCTTCGCGTGAGCTATATGTTCTTTTACGCGGGTTGTAATTGATCTTTTTGTTTGCCCTATGTATGAGAGACCACATTCACAATGAAGCTTGTATACTCCTGCATCTTGTAAAGGAATATGACAATTGACAGATGGTAAGAACTGACTAATCTTCTTCGGCGGCTTGTAGAATGTTCCAATAGAAGCTCGCTTCAAGATGTAGCCAATCTTGTCTGTGACACCTATGACATATGGTAATACATCAGCGTAGGGAGTGAAAATAGTTTAAATTAAACGTGATAGAATATTGTTTTTATAATCTAGTTTTGTTGTGAGATTCTTTACTGGAGTAGTTGTAGCATACATTGCAAGACAGTTTTTTTAAAGAATTGTGAGACTACTAGCTACGGAAAAAATATGGTAGCTGTGTGTACTTGCGTTAGGGACAAGAGTTTATTTAACATAAAAAAACACTATGTGCCTTGAGTATATACAGTTTTTCAGTTTGTGAGCTGAAAATGAGTTCGTAATATTTGAAACATACTTTTTCCAATTTAAAGGTAAAATAGCTTACCTTAAAGCATGGTTATCTTCTTTATAGTGGATCCCGTTCGAGAAGTTTTCTAAGTTCTGTCTCCGATTTTATTTTAAAACTGTTATAATGTTTTCCAGACTGAATTTCGGTCACGGCGCGGTGGCCAGTTTTAACGAATACTTGCCATCTGCAAAGGACAGGATTATAATGCCCGAGTGTATGTGCAAGGACAGGTGTACTCTCTATTCGCTCAATCTCAAAGCCCCATGGATTGGTAATCTAGATCTAGCACAGGAAAAACTGCTTTACGTGCTTTCTGAGACAAAGTGGTGAAATACCGCCAACTTCCTGGTTCCGGGCTGCTACTGAGAATTTCTTGACGGAAAAACCCAATACCTTTTATTGGCCCGATATGAAAATCGAACCCGGAACCTTTTGATCAGCAACCGGATTTAGTTTGTTTCGAACAAAAATAGTATCCGTTTAGAAAGTAATTTAACGGTTTGAAGTTTTGAGTTGAATTAAGCTGTTCAATTTTATATTAATCTTAAGCTTTAGTCTTCTTTTTTCTACATTTGCAACAAAAGTGGGAATGATCGTATCTTATTAAGCGATAAAAAGTAATTCCTTGTCTTTTACTGATATTTCTTGAATTATTTGTTCAATATCTAAGTACACACGACGGCATATTTTTATCACGAGATTTTTTTTTAAATCAACACAACACGTGACAACTCTACAAGCGCCTAGCGAGTGACTGATTAAAGTGCGGTGTATGCACCGCAGTTGAATGGAGTAGCTGAATGCAGTGTCACCTCTAGTACGTAGTACATAATAGCTCAATGTTTCAATTTTTTTTTCAAATCCGTCTTTAAATGACGGATTTGTGCCAGAACATTCATAAAAAATAAACGTTTGAATTGAGAACCTCCTCCTTTTTTAAATCAGTTAAAAAGTATGAATAAACTTTCTCACAGAGTACTTTTTATTAGATTGATTATATACTCTTTGGTACCTATGGAATTCTCTAGTAAAACGTAGTTAAATACTCTTTGTTTAGCAACGTAAATAATGAGCGCTAATTATTTTCTATTCATGAGATGTCGCTAATTGGAACCGGGGTTAATTTGTTTGTTATATAAAGTTATTTAATTGAAAAGTTTTAGATAATAGTTTATTAGTTTTAGAATGTTATATTATACAAAACGGTAATTTTATACTATCGCGGTCACCTCTTTTTTTGGCTATAAAATTACCTACAAAACAATGCCTTCGTGGTTTTCTCTTTAATTTTTTGCACATATTTAACTTTTTTTGAATTTTTCTACTGTTATGAATATCTGTAGTTTTATTTATTTTTAATCTAATTAAAATAAAATATTACTCATAATACAGAAAGCAACAATGATGAAATCTACAAAAATTAGACATCATTTTTAAGTTGCACCGGCCTGATGGCAGAAGAAGTCGTGGATGGCCTCATTACGGATGTGTTCAATAAAAACATATTTAATGCAGCGATCTGAGAGGCAAAGTTATATTGTTAATGGCGTTTATTTATATTTCCCCAGGTTTTAAATATAAACTGACGATTTCCATTAGTTAAATTGACGATGTTATACATTTTTGTAAAAGTCTCACGTCGGTAACAGTTTATACTTTTTCTCTTAAAGTATTTACAAGCAAGTTTATACTTTAAGTTTTTTCCTTATCCAAAATGGTTATTGTTCTTTATAATATTAACTTCAGCAAACTTGCGAGTAATGAGTGTCATGAAAATTTTGATTGATCGGCTAACCCTTTTGTCTGCTTTACGTAGACAAAATATTATGAATACAAAACAAAAGGCAGAAGCAAATTAAGCGTCCGTCCATGCTGGTAATAAGTCGTCTTTTATCAAACCGTTTTAGGCCTATCGCCCAAATGTTTACCGACATTTATTTTACTTGTATATTAATGCCAACCCAAAAATGTTTAATTATTTCAACATTAACATTAATTATTTTGTGGTACCTATGACGTTATTTGCGATAGACATGAGATTAGTAATAACAATAGTCAAGCAAATCACTACATCTGCCAGAACTCTTTTTTTAGTTTACACACCGATCCTAAACACATGCCGAATCCACTGAATTTCTTCGCAGTAGGAAAAGATAATATAACAATAAATGTTTATACACTTATTTAAATACCAATAGATGTCCTATTGGTTTAGGCCCGTGAGCATTTTTGATTGTGTAGTAATACTGAGGGTCTCAATCCAAACATGTTTGATAAAATATGCATAAAAAATATCATCACAAACTTAGCTTAATAACATATATATTTATACCAAAATAATGAAACAAACTTGTCTGTAAGTCAGCTCTATGTTGATTTGAGTTTGCCGCTGGTATGACCAATGTCACAGGTTAAATAGCATTTGGGAAAGTAAAGTAAAGATACAACCTATATTAATAATTAATATATTAATAGAAAGCCTATATTAAATGGCAGGAGGGACATAATGCAGGGTTATATTTCAAAGAGTAGCCAAATTGTATACTTAAATTCAAATATGGAAATAATGATATACTTTTATTGCATTTTTAAAAATATGACTAAAAAGGCTTCCACTTTTATTTGAAACGCACGCTTCTCTGTGTGCGATACAATTTACAACGTAAAATAGTAGGCGTAAGATATTTATGATTCACAATCAAATAATGAGTTACCATGTATTTGGAATTTAATAGATAAAAAGGACAGAATGTTTGAGATTTATGTTAATTAATTTTTCTTCATCGTTTGCCTGTTTTACTTATTCTGAACCCTCTCTGCAAATTAGGTCGGTTATTGCGAAATATTCCCGTATATTATGTCGCCCTCTTCTACAGTTCTCCTCGAAAAGCACAAGACAAAGACAAGACCAAAACAAAGAAAAAACAAAGAAATGTCCGCCGCGTTGCCCAATGTAAATTGATGAACGCCACGTCTTCAAATATTTTTTTCAATTTCTCAGACATGAAGGATTCCTCACGACGTTTTCCTTTACGTCCGAGCACGTAATAAATTACCACTTAAAAATGCAATTAACAATTTCATTGATGCCGGCGCGGCGGGGATCGAAGTCAGGTTGCTCGCGTACTGTGAAATTTACAGCAAGCACTTATAGCCCCTGAACTACCACGGCTTTAATAGTATTTTAGTTCATTTTAATGACACACCTCTCACGAGGTTAGAGGAAAATATTATTTACAAACCCTAAAAGTGACTTCATCAAACTTGCGAGTAATGACCTTAAAAGTGGCAAAAGGCCGGCTATATAGCTCAAAGAACCAGAAAACGATGGGGCATAAAGGTTTTAAAGCGGCAGCTTCCTACTGGTAAGCTATGCACAGGACGGCCCCCCACTAGGTGCAGAGATAACCTGGCAAGACATGTAGGAAGTCTATAGATGTAGATGGTTCATAATCGTATTTTATAGCACTTCTGGAGCTAGGCTTATGCTCAGTAGTAGACTTGTGAAGTGTAGCTGTAATGAAAATAATGATGATGTTTAACCTCACAAAATGTGGAAAGAATTTTATTTGCTTTTACTTTTTCAAAACGTGATTTAATCTTGTCATATATTAATTTATCACAACTCATCTTTAAAATGACTGACATTTTAATTTTAAATTTAGTTTTAATATCGTAACTGCAGCATTATGAACCATTTTGTAGGAATGGTAGTCAAATAAGCAAGTTAAACTGTTCACTTGTAAGTCGTTAAACTTTATGAGCCATATTCTCTTCGCGCGGCTGAACGCAATTTTAAAAAGACGCGTAATTAAATTCACAGCTGATGATACTTACTCTTACCAAAGTGTTGTCACATGTAAATTATTGAAACATCATTTTAGAGAGGGTGAGTCGCTCGCGTCCTTAGGCTTCGACCACGTTATCCTAGGCCCACCCTACACGTACCCACCGGGTGGTGCTAAACAGCGACAAAGCCGAAAGGACAGACTCGGATCTTCGCCATATGGTAACGAAGTAAAATATACCACCCCCTAATTTCGCACCATAAGACAACAAAGAAAAGAAATGGCCCCCGAGTTCCCGGTGAACCTTTAGTGGGGCAGGGGTGCGAAGAATATCCGGGAGGAAAACTGGCGACGAGGTTCACCACCCGTCACGTTCTGTCTCAAGAAGGGTGAAAAGTGGATTTCGGAAGCTTGTTTAGCCACGTTGAGTGTATGTGGAGGAATGAATGATAAGATAGATGAAGTATGCGATATGATGTATGATAGAGGAATAGATGTGTTAGGCGTAAATAAGACGAAACGGAAGAAGAAGGATGCCAATACACATGGCATGTTTACCGCATACTGGTCTGATGTAGACGACACTGAACGAGCATGCCTGGGAGTCGGTATAATCCTTTCGTAAATAATGGGTCAATGTGTGAATAAAAAGTATATTGTATATATAACGAATGAAATAAATAAATAAACATACCATTTATTTAAATCCCACCCAGTTCCTTAGGTATATGTTTCATATTAAGTTTTATGTGAGATCACTTGTCGTTCTAGTGGGGTCAAAATGGCGAATGATGATCATGTGTGGTTTGAATCTCCTGTCGGACCAAAATCAGTTAAGTCTTTCTGAAGAAATTCTCAGTAGCAGCCCTACGTTAGGAAGGTGACAGTGATTCCCCGTATCTCCACGCACGTAAAGCCGTTGGTCTTGCGCCTGATTTCTCTCTGGTGATGTCGGTTTTCGGCCCCATCAAAACTCGTACAACCTGACCGTCCTGTGCAAACGGCTAGTCTCCATTGACACTAGCCGTGACTGAAATTCAGTCTAAAGGACATCATTATTTTTATTATAATAAAGTTTAATTTTGTTTGGTATGGTATATCCTATTGATTAAAACTACTTTTACGGATTTTATCGCGTTTATTTTACTTTTAATTACTTTTATTTTTAATTCCCGACGTTTCGGGCGCTTTCCAGCACCCATGGTCAAGGGTGACTGAGATGACTGACGTCCAGATGTCATTGTTAAACCTGTAGTACCTTCAGCTTTTTTAATTATTGTTTATGGTCTGATCTATACAAAATGAACTGACTATGTTCTGAGGTCATGCAATGGTATGCTTGGGTTTAGTTTTAATTTTATTGATTATAGGATCCCAAGCAGGTGGTAGTACCCAGCCTCCTTCTCTTCATATTGAAATCAGGATGTTTTTTAATTTCAATAGCCTCACTTATCATCCTTGGTAAGGAATCGGTGTTCTTTCGCAAGGATTTGTTGTCTATCAAATCTGATGTAATGGTTGGGGCCGTCTAGGATATGATCACAAACTGCAGACTTCCCGGAACGTTGATGCATCACATCAGCTATATGTTCTTTTACGCGGGTACTAATTGATCTTTTTGTTTGTCCTATATAAGAGAGACCACATTCACAATCAGGCTTGTACACTCCTGCATCTTGTAGAGGAATATGACACTTGACGGATGGAAGGAACTGACTAATCTTCTTCGGCGGCTAGTAGAATGTTCTAATAGAAGCTCGCTTCAAGATGTAGCCAATCATGTCTGTGACACCTCTGACATATGGTAGTACAGCAGGCACACGCTCGACTGTGGCCGGCTTCACTCGGTCACTGTGACGTAGGCGCGGGACCCGAAGCTTGTTGTCGTGCAGAACTTGCTTGAGGTGCTGAAACTCGGCGGCCAGGTGTTTGCTGTCACAGATCCCTCGTGCTCTCTGTAATAAAGATTTGCTCATGGAAGCTAACTGTGTAGGATGGTGATGAGATTCACAGTTTAAATATCGGTTTGTATGTGTCGTTTTCCTATACACAGTGTGACCAATGGTGTTGTTAGGATTTCGGATGACTAACACGTCTAGGAAAGGTAAGGAATTATTTGCCTCTAACTCCATAGTAAATTGAATTTTAGAGTTTATGGAATTAAGATGTTCTAAAAATGCAGTTACTTTGTCTGATGGTAAAATTGTGAAAGTATCGTCTACGTACCGCTTGTAGATCCTTGGTGTAACAGGTGCAGTAAGGAGGGCTTTCTCCTCAAAGTCTTCCATGAATATATCGGCGACAATGGGAGATACAGGTGAGCCCATCGCAACACCATCTACCTGCTTGTAAAAATCTTCCTTCCACAATAGATAGCCAGATGTAAGGCAATATCTAAGTAATACTGCATATTCTGCTTGCATATTATTTTCCTCTAGTTTCCTATTTATAATTGAGATGCAGTCTTCATCAGGTAGGCATGTAAATAGAGACTTTACATCAAAACTATGGCCATGGTTTTATTGTCAGTAAGACGTAGGTCTTTTATCTCACTGACAAAATGGTATGAATCCTTAGTGTGTGCTCTTGTGTGTCCTCTGAGTGGTGATAATATTTTTGCTAAGTATTGAGCCTACGGAATTAAGATGTTCTAAAAATGCAGTTACTTTGTCTGATGGTAAAATTGTGAAAGTATCGTCTACGTACCGCTTGTAGATCCTTGGTGTAACAGGTGCAGTAAGGAGGGCTTTCTCCTCAAAGTCTTCCATGAATATATCGGCGACAATGGGGCAATAAAACGTCGGGAATTAAAAATAAAAGTAAAATAAATGCGATAAAATCCGTAAAAATAGTTTTAATCAATGTGTAGTTTTCGCGTAAATATAAGAAATCATTATGTAAACCAGTACGGACTGGAAATAGCAAATAAAATACGCCGATTAGAAGATCTAAAGACCAATCGCGAAAGATACATAACAGCTCTAAATTTCTTGAAGAGATGCAGAGATCATAATCTCATTCCTAGGTGTGTCAAGATATCCACTAAAAAAGACATTCGAGGAAGCGCTAAGATCTTAAATCAGGCTAGTAAAAAATTGTTAATAACGGTGATTCAGCAAAAGCGTACCGATCTATATTTCATAAACAAAACCATAGACAATTCGTCCAGTGAATTAAAGACAGTTTTATCGGCATTTGATTATAAAAATTGCATGGAAACTTTAGATAAACGCGAAACAACTAAATACAACGAATGCAAAAATAAACATATTGATAAATACCATAAATTAACAACTAAATCAAATGTCCAATATACGAAATCGTTGACCACAGACACGAATCATAAACAACGCGCTGTCTACAACTTATCAAAACAAACACTGGATGACGCTACAATAAAAGTTTTAGAAAAAGATGAGGAATTATTTGTGACATAAAATTTTGAAGAGGGTTTCTATGTTACGTCGAAGTTCAGCGCCGAAATTAAATCTTCCCAAAAATGAATTTAACGCGTTGAAAAACTTACGCAACAGACCAGAGCTTACGATTCTCCGCGCAGATAAAGGTAATGTTACGGTTATAATGGATACGTCAAATTACAATTTTAAAATACAACAACTTTTGTCGGATGAAACTACATACCGAAAGGTCAAAACAGATCCTACAACTAATACGCATAAAACAACTAGCGAACTAATTAAGAAATACTTCGAGAAATTGAATCTGGACGTTAATTCGATAATACCTTCATATGCCAAACCACCGAAGTTGTATGGGTTATACACGAACCGCAAGCTCCCTTACGTCCAATAGTGAGTCAGATTGATTCGCCAACTTACAGATTGGCTCAATACTTAGCAAAAATATTATCACCACTCAGAGGACACACAAGAGCACACACTAAGGATTCATACCATTTTGTCAGTGAGATAAAAGACCTACGTCTTACTGACAATGAAACCATGGTCAGTTTTGATGTTAAGTCTCTATTTACATGCCTACCTGTTGAAGACTGCATCTCAATTATAAATAGGAAACTAGAGGAAAATAATATGCTAGCAGAATATGCAGTATTACTCAGACATTGCCTTACATCTGGCTATCTATTGTGGAAGGAAGATTTTTACAAGCAGGTAGATGGTGTTGCGATGGGCTCACCTGTATCTCCCATTGTCGCCGATATATTCATGGAACACTTTGAGGAGAAAGCCCTCCTTACTGCACCTGTTACAACAAGGATCTACAAGCGGTACGTAGACGATACTCTCACAATTTTACCATCAGACAAAGTAACAGCATTTTTAGAACATCTTAATTCCATAAACTCTAAAATTCAATTTACTATGGAGTTAGAGGCAAATAATTCCTTACCTTTCCTAGACGTGTTAGTCATCCGAAATCCTAACAACACCATTGGTCACACTGTGTATAGGAAAAAGACCCATACAAACCGATATTTAAACGGTGAATCTCACCACCATCCTTCACAGTTAGCTACCGTGGGCAAATATTTGTTACAGAGAGCACGAGGGATCTGTGACAGCAAACACCTGGCCGCCGAGCTTCAGCACGTACGTGAGGCTATTGAAATTAAAAAACATCCTAATTTCAATAGAGAAGGAGGCTGGGTACTACCACCTGCTTGGGATCCTATAATCAATAAAATTAAAACTAAACCCAAGCATACCACTGCAACAGACATAGTCAGTTCATTTTGTATAGATCGGGCCATAAACAATAATTAAAAGCTGAAGGTACTCCGGGTTTAACAATGACATCGGGACGTCAGTCATCTCAGTCCCCCGTGACCATGGGTGCTGGAAAGCGCCCGAAACGTCGGGAAATAGAAATAAAAGTAAAATAAACGCGATAAAATCCGTAAAAGTAGTTTTAATCAATGTGTAGTAATCGCGTAAATATAAGAAATCATTATGGTATATCCTATTTAATCTGAGTTCGATTTTAAATAATATATTCTGACAACAGAGGGTTAGGTACCAGTTCCTTACGTTAATAAAACGTTACCCTCCATACTTTGTTCTGTATTCTGCGTGGAAGCAGTTATCATACATAAATTGCACAAGAACAAATATCCAGACCCGAAACAACTATTTGAAAGCCATATAAATACTTGTTCGACGTTGGACTCAAACCCGTGGCCCTTACCGCTTTAATTCATTGCTAAGCCACTGCCGCCAGGGAGCCGTTTCTCCCTCTCTCTCTCTCTCTCTCTCTCTCTCTGCAGAATAGTATTTTATTTTGTTTAAATGTATCATTTATTGTTTAACTGCAAATCTCGCCACACTAATATAACTTTCTGATTAATTCCATCCGTCCCAATGCGGATTACTCTAACGAGACAGGTAATTAATTCCATCGCCGATTGCATCACGGCTACGGCTTTGTTTCTATTATTTGCTAAAAGTGTGAATGCCAACGCCGTCGGGGACGGTACGACGGTGCGGCTTAAGCTTTATGTTTACTAATTACAAATCAATGAAAAGCGATGCCTTGTCTAAAAGATTATGTTATAAAATGTTCTGTATCACGAATATTTTTTATTTACTTAGTTATTTAATTATTAGTGTTAAAAACTAACATAACATAAACATAAACACTCATGCCTGTGACTGTGAGGGGAATGCAGAGACTACAGACTTTCATTTATCAGCCAATAGTGTATGTTAATATAATATAAACAACACGTGTTAGATATATTATATAATGAATATCATTAAATTACATAGATATAATATATACGTTACTTATAATAATAAAACACATATATTAAAATTTGCAAATATTAAAACACCTAAATAATTCGACATCATTTTAACGTCCAACATCAGTTTTTATTAAAGAATTCATACACCAACTTTTTAAAACAACCCTCACTTGGCGCTCTTCTTACGTTTTCGGCCAAGGAGTTCCATAGTAGTGCTGCCTGATTAGTATAGGAATTGTTGGTGAACATAGTGAAATGAAATAGACTGCTAACCTTATGATTGGATATGGGGCGAGGAACCTTATCAAGAGTTGAAAAGAGATACTGGAATTTGTCTTTGAGATAATATTATGGAGAAGTGACGATTATTTAAAGTTGAGAAAAGAACAACCAGAATTTGTAATCAGAGATGCGGTCATATTTTTGGAGTCCAATTATAACATATGTAATACAATTATCGATAAGACGCTCTAGCTTGTCAAGATTTTGGTTCAAATTTGGGTACACATCTGTAGAATCAACAATGGGCATTATAAGTGTTTGCATAAGTATTATCTTAGTGTTAACAGGAAGTAAGTTCTTCAGATGAAAGAGGGATCGTAAGGTAGCAAAGACTTTGCGGCTAATTTTATTGGAATCTTCTACGGTTTTTAATTCTGATTTAACATGCTTATAACATCATGGAGCTCTTCAATAATTGATTTTAAGCAAATTTAGAGGTCTTCAGCAAACATATGATACGAACAGTTAAAAGTATGGTTATAAGTATGTATTAATCAAGTTTATAAAAACTGAGAAAATTAACGGAGAAAGTATAATGCCTTGTGGTACGCCAGCATCAGGACTAGCCCACTGGGCACTCTTCTGTCGCACATGGATTGGACTGCTGACACCAGCGAAGATATGTAGATAAATAATCTAAGACTGAGGACGCGATTCTTAAAAATGGGACTGGATGGATAAAAAGATATTATGGTCGACATGATCGACGGCGTAAAACAGATATAAAATTCAACAAGCACCATTACAGTGACTTTCTTCTTTTAAATCCCGTGTCTGATTTCTACGTAACTTTGAATAATGCTGTAGTGATGCTGTGACTAGGACGAAGCCCAGTCTGATAATAGCTGAGCAGGTAATGTTTAAGCATAAAATTGGAGACTTGGTTATGTTCGCAGCTCTCCCTAGATTTTTGGATAGAAAGGGCTAGATATAGCATCTTGTCCTTTCTATCAAAAGTTATATAGAAAACAGTACTATAGTTAATGATTTCTTATATTTAAGCGAACACTATACATTGAGTAAAACTACTTTTACAAATTTTATCGCGTTTTATTTATTTTATTTTTAATACCCGACGTTTCGGGTGCTTTACAGCACCCATGGTCACGGGAGACTGAGGTGACTGACGTCCCGATGTCAAAGATAACACGGAGTACCTTCAGCTTTCTAATTATTGTCTTTGGTCCGATCTACACAGAATGAACTAACTGTGTTTTGAAGTCTTGCAAACGTCGGGTATTAAAAATAAAATAAATAAAACGCGATAAAATCCGTAAAAGTAGTTTTAAGCAAGTATTATAGTTAGTTATATAAAAATTAAGATAGATAAAGGAAGATGATGATTAGGTACGAGTCACGTAGATTCGGTTTTCTTTTTGTAACATGGCGAATGAAAAATGAAATGCCTTTTTCCAGAGAGCTGGATACAAACATGAGTCTAGCCAAAAGTTATTAAATTGAGTAAGTGAAGGTAGTGCAGTGATGGATTTAATTGCTTGAACATTTTTTTTTAATATCATCTTGGTGCACTCTAGAAAATTTAAAAGTCGATAGTAAGATATAACATATAGAAAAACCAAAACCCCCAGATTCAGAATGTGAAATAATTTTATTCCTATTAAATGTTTGAATTCGGCTTTTTCTTTTAATGATTAATTTTATTGACTAAGGAATATCACAATTTCAATATCAAAATTTCAATGTCAAATATTTGCCATCCTTAAGGATGGAATACTTTGTCCAAATTAATTTGGAGTTACCCCTGAAGAATAAAACGACTTTGAGCTTCATTTTATCCGTCGACTCACTAATTGCAGTCTTAAAGGAAAAGGTAATTAATTCCTTTGCTGATTGCTGAAAAGCTTTGTGTAATTTGATATCGCTATTGTACTGTATAAAACCTAGGTCTTTACAATATTTTCCATGCAAACGTTCGCATACTACTTCCTGGTTTGCTAGAACAAGATCAATATTAAGCAACCTTCTTATGTCCCTTTTGTCGTCTATCAACAGCTAGTGGTGGGATCGAAACCGTAGTTACCGTGCTATGTTTTTCCAAAAAAGATCGGGGAGTGGTAACACAATTTTTCCTAGTTACACTAGGAATTGCCCTAAATCATGGGTTATCATATCACTTCATACATACACATACCATAACATATCTTAGATTCAGGTTTCTTCAAAGTTCTTCAATAATTTAAAGAAATAACTAAGCAGTTTAAGCTTAATTATATATATATTTACAATATATTTTTATTGTATTAAACAATGTATAATACTTCATCACAACACAGTCATCATCATCATCATCATCATCACAGCCCTTCACAAGTCCACTGCTGAACATAGGCCTCCCCCAAGTAATGCCACAAAGCACGGTCCTGAGCCACCTGCATCCATCGACTTCCTGTATATCTTACCAGGTCGTCACTCCATCTAGTGGGGGGTCGCCCTACACTACGCCTACCGGTACGAGGCTGCCACTCGAGAACCTTTCTTCCCCATCGGTTATCGGTTCTTCAAGCTATATGGCCGGCCCATTGCCACTTCAGCTTACTAATCCGTTGGGCTATGTCGGTCACTCTGGTTTTACTGCGGATATCCTCATTTCTGAGTCTATCACGCAGAGAAACTCCGAGCATAGCCCTCTCCATAGCTCGCTGAGCGACCTTGAGCGTCCTCATACGGCCAGCAGTGAAGGACCACCTCTCTGATCCGTAAGTCATCACTGGCAACACGCACTGGTTATACACTTTAGTTTTCAGAGATTGAGGTATACCTGACGAGAAGATGTGTCGTAATTTCCCGAACGCTGCCCAGCCGAGTTGAATCCGTCGATTGACCTCTCGGTCGAAGTTGGAGTTACCTAGTCGAAGTCGGACTATTTGTCCCAGGTAAACGTACTCGTCAACAACTTCGAGCGTAGTGCTCCCAACAACTACCGGCATAGGTGTGACATGGACATTAAACATGATCTTTGTTTTGTCCATGTTCATCTTAAGACCTATCCGTTGGGAGGCACTATTGAGGTCATTGAGCATAGTGCTTAAGTCCTCCAGCGATTCTGCCATAAGGACTATATCGTCGGCAAATCGAAGGTGAGTGATGTACTCGCCATAGGTGTTAATACCGTATCCTTTCCAGTCCAGCAGCTTGAAAACGTCTTCCAAAGCAGCGATGAAGAGTTTCGGGAATATAACGTTACCCTGTCTTACACCTCTCTGCAGTTGGATAGGTTTCGAGCTCTGGTTCTGTACTCGGATAGCCATCGTAGCCCTACTGTACAAACACTTCAGCACTTCGATATACCGACAGTCAACTTGGCACCACTGAAGGGACTGCAGCACCGCCCAAATTTCGACGGAATCAAAGGCTTTCTCATAGTCCACATACGCCAGGCAAAGTGGCAAATTGTACTCTTCAGTCTTCTGTATAATCTGCTGCAGGGTATGTATGTGGCCTATGGTACTGAAGCCTTTTCGGAAACCGGCTTGTTCGGGAGGCTGGAAGTCGTCGAGTCTGCGTGCGAGACGATTCGTAATGACTCTCGAAAACAGCACGTAGACGCGGCTCAGAAGGAAAATCGGTGTGTAGTTCTTCAAGAGAGCGTTGTCGGATTTCTTGAAGAACAAGACCACCGCACTTCTGCTCCACGCCTCTGGAATAGTGCCACCATGGAGGATGGAATTGAAGAGCTTCTGAAGGACTTCAAGTATCGGTGTTCCACACGCTTTCAGAAGCTCCGCTGTACTTCCATCCTCGCCTGGGGCCCTGCCGTTTTTAAGGTGCTGGAGAGCCATTCTAATCTCGCTTAGACTGACGTCCGGGATATCATCGGAATAGTGTCGGATAAGACTTGCTCTTGGATCGTTACTCACACTTGCGTGTGGCTCCAACGATGATGTGTACAGCTGCCCATAGAACCTCTCAATCTCACTCAAAATCTCAGGTGTCCCGGAAACGATGCTGCCACACTCAATCTTCAGCCTTGACAGTTGGCTCTTACGGGCAGACAGATCTCTGGCAAAGACTTTGGAGCCCTGGTTCCGCTCGATCGCTTCTTTAATACGAGCAGTATTAAAGTTGCGTAAGTCTCGCCGCATGCATTTGGAGATCTGTCTGTTCAGTTGCCTGTATGCTGTCAAATCTGTTGACGATTGCAGCCTCATCTCCCGTCTAACAGCCATGAGATTAAGAGTGTGATCGGAGAGTTTTTGTGTTCTTCTGCGGCGAGTCTTGCAGAACTTAGCTCCGACCGCATGGACAGTTTCCACGAGCTTGTCATTCACATCGTCCACTGCATTGCAATCTTGTAGGCACTGAAAGCGGTTGTGTAACTCGAGCTGAAAGTTTTCGGGATTTTGAATTAGAGCACGAGGGGGACGGAGCGTTGACTTCATTAGACGAGACCTCTCCAACTTAACGTTTAGGTTCAGTGTGCCTCTAATCATTCGGTGATCGTTGCCAGTTTTCACCCTTGCGATCACTGAGACATCACTGAACAGTTGGCGTCTGGTCATCATAATAAGTCAATCTCATTTTTTGTCGAACCGTCGGGGCTCGACCAGGTCCACTTCCTGTGGGGCTGCTTCTGGAAGAAAGAGTTCATCATAAAGAGTCCCTCTTTCTCCATAAAGTCGGCCAGCTGCTGGCCCCTACGGTTCCGTTGCCCTACTCCAAATTTCCCTAACTTCAGCTCACCGTTTTCTCTTGTGCCTAGTTTTGCGTTGAAGTCTCCCATCAACACCGTGTAGTGGGTTTTGGAGGAATGCATGGCTTTGGAAATATCCTCATACATTTCCTCCACCTCCTCATCGGAATGTGCCGAGGTTGGTGCGTAAACCTGTATGACCTTCAGCGAATACCATTTGGTGATTCTGAGTATCAGGTACGCGACCCTCATCGACACACTCCCAATCTTTACAACGTTGTTGACGAGAGACTTGTGGACGATAAATCCGACACCTCCTTGGGACAGATGGTCGCCCTCCCGGTGATAGAACAAGTTGCCGGATTCGAGAATCACCGTGTCCTCCCCCTCTCTTCGGACCTCGGATAATCCTATAATACTCCAGCGCAACTTGTCTATCTCTTCTTCCAGCTCCAGGATCTTCTCGTCAGTCCTCAGCGTGCGTGCGTTAAATGTTGCCAGGTCGAGTCGTCGTGGCAACCGAACCTCCACCGGAGATTCTTAGCACCCCCTGCCCCGCCGTTACCATGGTCGCCACCGTAGCCAGGAATAGCGGGGCCGCCGGGGACTGGGGGCCGTCTATTTGTGTAATTGTTCATGGGGGGGGTATATTGCCATAGTTGCCACGCTTGGCGAGCGGGTTGGCAACCGCAGTTTTTTTTGTCGTACAGTTGCTGTTATCAGGAAGATGCTGCTGCCCATCTCCTGCCTGTCTCCCTCTGTCGCCTTTTACGACACCCACGGGAAGATATGGGGTAGTGGATATTCTTAACCGCCACTACACGGCATACACAACGGCACGGCACCACAACACAGTATCGTATTGAAAATATTTATTATTAATATTTAAGTTACAGATAATAATATAATAATAAATTCGTTTACTGAATAAAACTATAGCTAAGACCATATTGAAACAAAATACTATATATGTTCAAACCAATGACTTGAAAAGTAATTGTAAGTATGTTTATATTATTAGTTACCTACACATATTCTGCAAAAATATTTTTAAAACATCTTTGTTTTTATCTAATGAGAAAACTAACCGCTAACAACTGTTGAAATGTTTCCAATTTCAATAATAATTCATATGAAATTTAAAAAAGTTAATAATTTTAATTCTTAATTCATTGTTCTGCGGCAAATAGACAAGTTTCAACAATATGTAAGGTTTAGGAGGAAAAAAAGTAAAGGTATAATGTAATAATATAATTAAAATATTTGTAACCATCAATTTCAAATTTCAACATTTAATAATTATCGGCAATTCAAATAGTTGTATTATTTTTATATTAAATTCATTAGCTCTTTATTCGCTGACATTATGTTCTTTCGTTTTCGTTAAAACATGCAATTTTTATCAATTTAACTTCATGTCAATAGATGGCGTTGACGGTATTTTATATTACAATATGATTTTGTTAGCCAACAATGTACTAGACGCAAACAGAAACAGTTGCCCTTGAGAAACAGTTGGAAGCAGTATTTAATCGTTTTTGAAAAATTCCGGTATTTAAAACTATCGGATTCGGAATCTAATATAGGAGTATCATAGGAATGGTCACTTTATATATTATCAGGATGAAACGTCGATTAATAAAGTTTGGTACTGAAATTATCATCTTATACTAGCTTTTTTTGTATTGTTGTGAACTGTCCGAGTAGCTTGGATGCCTGTAGACATGTAATACAGGTAATCCTAGTAAAGGCTCCAGTCTCTACAACATCAATATATTTTCGTAAACAATATTACGTATCAATTATACTAATTTTGCATTATGTGGTAGAGAAAATAAACGTTTTATTATTATATTAGCGTTTACTTGCTCCTCGAGACTATGGTCTTTTTAATATATTTATATTTTTATTTATGTTCATTATTATTTTGTTTACATAATATTATTAATAGTTTTAGGCCATACTGAGAATAAGCGTGACACCAATGTGCAATCTTCAATCGTCACGTCTGTTTTTTTAGGAGGCCTAACCACTGGATTAAAATGGCTTTAAGACAAAAGGAGATGACTAGTACTGTACCGTGTGGGAAGCGAAGAGGGTTTTGTGGATGATGGTCTACTAGTATTCGAAGCGAAAAAGGGACTAGATGATTACCACAAGGAGATGAATTCCAATCAATATATGAAAACTAGTTAAAAAAAATATTCTCTTGAAATTAAAAGACAACGCAGTTCTTTTAATAGAATATTATTCATACCATATCACCAGAAAACTGGAATCTTTACATACCTGTAGTTGATGAAAAAGGCTAATTCAAAAAATATTTCTTATGAGAAGAAATTGCCCGAATGCACAGAAAGCTAATGAAAGGTCGTCGAAGAAATGGCTGCTGAACAGGGTGTCACTATTTTGCGACTGCCCCCTTAAAACTATTAGTACTACACTATTATTACTGCGACCTAAACCCAATTGAGAAGAGGCATGTCGCTAAAAATAATAAAACATCTAAAATGAATGAAGTGTAATTGCCGGCACTGACTGCCTCGTTGGTCTAGTGGTTGTAGTAGTGCGACTGCTGATCATGAGATACTGGGTTTGAATCCCGGGTCGGGCCAAAACAAATCAGTTATTGAGTTTTTCTGTTCAGAAATTCTCAGCCCGGAGTCAGGAAGTTGGCGGTGGTGTCTCACCCCCGTGCCTCGGAAAGCACGTTAAGCCGTTGGTCCTGCGCCTGATCTCTCTGCGGTCTGTCGGTATACCGTCCCATCGGATTATGAGAGTGGGGGAATAGAGAGTGCAACTGTGCTTGCGCATACACTTGAGCACTATAATCCTGTCCTGCGCCGATGTCTAGCCTCCGTTGAGGCATGCCGCCGTGACCGAAATTCGGTCTGGTGGACATTATTAATTGCCGGCACAAGTCGTGAGCACACTTTTTATTGGTCGAAATGACGTTGACCACACTGACGCTCTACGTGATTGGTTTGTCAGCCGATTCTCGTCGTCTATTGGGTTCGCACGTATCATTCCACTACCGTACACTTGAGAGAAAATTTAGTGACAACTTTTTAATTAGTTTATTTTTGTTAATTCTAGTGTTTCGTCCTATGTTAATTGTTGTTTGTGTATTTATTCTTTTTAACTGTTTTTGATATTTCTTGTTGTTAATTATTTTTTGTTATAATTTGAGCATTCGGATTTTGGTCTAAATATGCAGGAAAGAAAGAATTCGCTGTTAAATAGACAATCCCGACAAATGGTCTATTCAGTGTTTTGTTACATGAAATAATTAGGTATTGCGAAAAACATGATAGACGTTTGTAAACAGACTGCTGAGGCGACTAATGTCTACGTAGCTACTGTACGGCGTATAGTTAAAAGAATTAACGAATAAGAATTTCGAAAAAAGTCAGTGAAAATATTTAATTATGAATTGAAATACCTAATAATTTTGGCCGACAATGGGTCCGATTGCGTTTCTCTTCGAACCTAAATAATGACAGACTAAAATTTTACTAAATATGTCCATGTCCTTAACCTAAAGCTATTACGTTTCTGTTAAAATAAGTTCACGTCACTAAATTTGAACTTAATTCTACGTCTATGGAAATGGACATAATTACGTTCGTTTGCCGCCGCAAATGGCAACACCACACCACTAGTCTGTCAAGTTGTCAAGTCTGTCGTGGTTATTTTTTGTGTGAGTTTTCGCAAGAATTATTGAAATTTTAATAAATATGGATACAAAGAAGCCAAGAATGAAGAAAGAACAGCAACAATATTTATTAAACTTCTTGATGAGGAATCCGGAAACGGTTAACGGTATGTTTACAAAATATTTCATGTGAATTTTTGTTTTAGTAGTGTAAATTGTTATATTTTAATCTATCGATTTTCCCTACTCATCCATCCATCTATTTACAGAATAGCAAGTTCATTTGAAATTTGATCATAATCATATAATTGCACTCTAACTTATCCTATCTACAAGCATTCCTGTGTAAATTCAGTTTGGTAGCCATATCGCATTGCAACGTTTGTTATTACATTTACAATCATTTATTCACGTTAAATTATAACATAACATATAATATAAATAATTGGCATCCAATAAAACATGATGTTTTCATACTTACCTATACTTCATTTGTCTTTATTTATCAACAGGAAATTGTCAGTTGCCGGCTACCAAAAGGTTGTGGACTAAACTGACAGAAGCCCTCAATGGAATGGGAGGTGTTCGTAAGACACAGAAAGATTGGTTAGAGGTTAGTTAGTGGTGCTTCATACATTAAATTGTCCTAATTTTGTACTAAATATATCAGTGAACTTTTAAAATTTAAATCATAACCAACCTACTTTACCCACTTGGATATTAGTTGTTGTTAAATGTATAATCTAAATTTTTCAGACATACAAGTTATTAGCACGCAGGGCGAAGGCTAAGATGCGCACACAGCGTGCATCTATGCAAAGGACTGGAGGTGGTCCTCCAGCAGATATCTGTTTGACAGAACTGGAGAAAAAAACAATAAATATAGAGGGTACATCAACTATATATGGATTGCCTGGAGTTATGGAAGCTGTAAGTTATTGGCATTAGTTTTTTGTAAGCTCTATATTAGATTTACTTATTTTTTCATGATTGCATCAATCATCACAATTATGTTAATTTTGAAAACTACATACATTACATAGCATTAATATTATAAATATGTCCTTTTATAATATGTACGGAAAACCTTGATCCTTGACTTGTAAATTTCTTACAGGGTATTATTATTGTCCCAGGGACTCCACAGCCCATTGTCGATGTTCCGGATCCTCATGTTAAACAAAACATAGTCATGGTGAGTGTGTTATGGCAATGCTTGTAGCAGTCGTAATATTTATTACCAGTAATGGTCTGATGTTAAGTTGATTTTATTTTGACTACAGGTTTTGGATGATACTCAACTGCCAAAGCCCAAGCAGACGTTGATTTTAGACGCAGTAACAGTTGTGAGTATATTTTACCTATTCACAACAACATTCTTATATACATATAAATAAGATTTGTTAGTTTTATAAATAAGTTTAAACAGTGCCCTTATTATGACTTGAGTTCTACTGATTAGATTTTGATGTAGTTTTCATTAAGCGTTATGATCAATTTTGGTAATTATAGAATAACCGCATTATTAATGGTATGAGTAATAAATACTGAAGTCATGTTAAAAAGAGTTTTATGCATAATGGTATTCTGAAATTGACTTCATAGTGATACAATTGTATGAATTTATCCTTGTAATTGTACTATGCAGGATATACATTCAGACACTGAAGAAGAGCCCCTGAAGGAAGCGGCTATTGTGGACGCGTTGACACCGACGGCGAGTCACGATGAGGCGACTGTCGTCACTTCAATGGCGACGGACGCGTCATCAATACCGACAGCATCTCGCGTTGGTCGAATTGCGGTAGACGCGTTGATGATGCCAGCGGCAAATAGGGATCTGGCGACGATCAGTTGCAGTCGTGAACACACCGTGGCCTCAACCCCTGAACAGAGACTGGAGGACGGCGTGGTGCGCAACACTCCGCGCCTCGAGCGCCGCAACGCGCGTCGAGCAACGCCCCGTACGCTCGTGCCGCCAGCCGATTCAGCCACCCTGCAAGAAGATGCCATGATAGCGGCTTTAAGGGAGGGAGCCCAAGCGCAGATGGCGCTCGCCAATGCGCAGACAGAGGCCGCTCGGTATCTTGGCGATTGCATAATGCGTGCCGCTACCATGTTCGTCGAAGCGATCAATAAAAATAAATAAACTATTTTTTCGAAATTAAGTTATATTTAGTAGTTTTATTATTAATTCTTTAATTTAAATCTTTAATTAAAACACATCATGGAAAGTATTGTCTTGTGATGTTATTTCGAATATTTCTTGCCACATTTAAAAAATTCATATCCCTGGGAGGATCATCTGCTGGCCGCAATCTGTCTTCGAGTTCCAATTCATCTGGTAAAGGTTCATTTCTCTTAATTGCCACGTTATGGAGAACAACTACAGCTGCTATTATTTTAGATGCCTTCACGGGGTCATAATGCAACGTCCTGTGCTTGTGAATGCATCTAAATCTTGTTTTCATCACTCCAAAACATTTTTCAATAAGAACCCTCGTTTTGGTATGCGCTAAATTATATCTAGCCTCAGGTGTATTTTCATCCGCATCAGCATACGGGGTCATCAGCCAAGGCAGTTGGGCATATCCAGAGTCTCCTAGAAGCCATTCACCAGCTGAAACTCCGTTAACATAATTAGTTTCCAATAATTGGCTCAAACTGGATCCTTGCCAGACCGCTGCATCATGTGTTGATCCAGGAAAAGTGGCATTGAAATGAATTATTTCCATCTTTGCATTACATACAAATTGGCAATTAAGACTATAAAAGCCTTTGCGATTAAAAAATAATCTTGCTGGCACAAGTGCTGTGTCTTTTGGGCGAACAATGGAGATTTGACTGCAGTCTATCAAACCCAAGACTGAAGGAAACCCAGCTATCTGTAAAAACCTCTGTTTATTTTCTGCCCTTTCCTCTTCAGTCTCTGGAAATAGCACCATACCGTTCAATAAAACAGTTATAATTGCATCAGCAACTTCTTGTAAGCATTTGCTTACAGATGGCTGACTTAAACCTAAATACTGCCCCTGCCCAACCGTTGTTTGGTAGCCGCCATGTCCAAAGAAATGGAGTGAAGCCAAAACTTTGATATGCACAGGAATTCCGTGCTGCCTTTGTCGATTTAAATTCTGGTGAAGACACTCCACTAAAAAATACGCAGTTCTTTTGGAGAGCCTGTATAATTTGGTAAAAACCTCTGCAGGCACGTCGAAAGGGTTGGAATGGTCGCGAATATGGCGATGCGCTATCTTTCTCGCAGCCCTACAACGAAAAAAGTTAGGTTATGTTATGCTTATACCTACCGTATGCAAGAAAAGCAGTTTCTATAATATAAATTTCGTACTCATACCGTTGGCGTTCTTTATTGTGTCTTCTTTGAATGATAGCCCAGCCATAAGGAAACATTTTTCACTATTTTCTGAAGAAACTTAGCTTACGTACGGACTAAATAAGTGCGAACTTAAAGAATAACACTTCCTAGACGTATAAGTTCATTTAAAGCCAACGAACTGTCAAATTGTCAGAAACGGAATAGCAAAAGACATGCGTAGACATAATTTAAGTCCGAATTGGACATAAATAGTGTTGTGGACGTAATTAATTAACAAACGCAATAGCAATAATATTAGTACGAATTTTAGACTAATTTAAGTCTATTATTCGGCATTATTTAAGTCCGCCGATAGAAACAAAGAAGAGCAAAAAAGAAAGAAAAAACGCAAAGAAACGCAATCGGACCCATTGTACCTACGCTGGCTCAAACCCCACCATACTTCATCTGTGCTCACGTTTCGTGTCGGCAACTATACGAAGCCTTTTTTAAGAAGAGCTTCGTCAAGTGATACCGCAGCGGTGGAATCGTCGGTCATCGTCGGTCGTATGGCGGAAAGATTGTGTAATTAAAATTGAGGATAATATAATGTGTGATCTGTGTCGTATAGTCAACGACATTACTGACAGATTTATAGAAGTAGGAGACGAGTCTGATAACTCAGAATATTCGAGTGATTATCCGAATCTGAGTGTACCTATAATTAATTAAGTAAATAAAATATATGTTGTTAATATATTATATATTTAAACCTTATTAGTTTCATATTATTACGTTTTATCATTAAAAAAAACAATACTTGATATTATTAATGCCAATTTTCGATAGTAGCACATGACTATTTGAGAACTGCAAAAGAAATGGCAACTTACGTAATGTCAGTGTAGTCGCAGAGATTAAAAAACACACTTTAAGCTACCCTCGTCTCATTAATAATAATAATATTTATATCCATATATAATGTGTGTATCCATCGTATTCTATATTCTATATAAATACTTTAGAACATAAGCAGATTTTTTCGCTTGCCACAATAATATATAACTGTGACCTTGTTTATTCTTTTAATTCAACGGGGCAGGCCGTACGTGCTTGTAATTTGAAATAGAAGACTTTATACTTTATTTAAATACGGTTTAATCAAAACATTTTACTATGATATTTAATGCTCTGACATTGATTCTAAAGAAAAGTTAAAAAATGACGGTGAAAAATAAACAATAAATACAAACGCACTTAAGAAAAATTTTGAACAGTTCCGTCCAGTGACTTAGTATGAGATGCGGCGCTAAGAGTCACGAGTTAGAATCACACACGAAACAAGTATTCGCAAGTATGGCCTACAAATAATTCTTCCGGATTCGGATGTCTGTCCTTGTTCAATTTATGTTTGAAAACTGCTACTCCACGATACAGAAGTAAATCCTAGTGCGGGGGTAATGTTTAAAAAAACATTTGGCGAAAGCAATTTATTGAAAATGTAATTTTAAATTTTTGCTAAACTTTTGCGACTGTGGTGCTCCCCTGTTTTTTTTATATTTTATTGAAATGGCGTGTTTACGCTGATGTGATTTCATGACATTTGTAAAGCGGACTTCATCATAACTTTCTCAGTTTGTAATAATTACGTAATTCTAAAATGCATTTCAGTTTAAGTATGTAGAGGGCAAATTCAATACGTATTCAGATTAAAACATAGAATTATAAATCAATAAAACATCGTGAGGAAACCGTGAAACCGTTTTATGATTGGTTTCATCCACGAACGGATCGGATCAACCGGGAAAGGACTACGTTTTCACAGAATACACAGTAACTTAGCATCAGCGTACATATTACTTAATAAGATGCTGTGTTTCGTACGGTAAGTGAATGTAGAGAATCGGAGATTTTTTTTATTAGAAATGGGGTATTCCATCTTAGTCCTCAAGGGTGACAATCCATCTGCATATTCTTAAACGAGGATAGACGTATAATGTAAATGTATGTGGGTCATTGTCTCCCTTTACTATCAGATGAATTCGAATTAGTTTGTCAACCTTATTCTATAAAGAAATATCTGAGGAGTAAAATATAACGAGAGCTTATGAAGCCCGCCAAGACGCACTGAAGCACCAAGCTGGGCTTATTGTTGTATAATCCTGTTAGATTTGTGAGAAATCCTACGTCCGGTAACAGAACGTTTAAAGGCTGTAGCTTTATATATTTAAGTGTTGTCATTTGTTGGCAGCGTAAGATAATACAACAGGTCATTTCCTCTAGTGAGTGCCCTAAGAAGCTATTATGGGAAATGTCAAATCTTATTAATAGTACGATGGATCACATCTACGTCAGCTTTATAATTCCCAGATCGGAGAAATGATTATAATAATACAACGAGACGAGACGAGACGAGATGAGAGGTCTACATTTATCTTATATATACTATTTAATGTAAATTTTTAAAATCATTAGGAATAAAATCCAGATACCCCGTCCCCCTGGAAGATAGTCAAGTTATGCAGGGGCCGGAGAACGTTTTAAATATACTAATTTATTAATGAAAAGATGTTTAATTGCTGCAGAACTCGCTTAAAACTAACTTAAAATGATATGCTTAAAACAAAGTGCATGAAAGCATTTCGTTTGCGCACTCAGCACATGCCTGTTGTCTGTAATCAGAACATACCGCTGATGTGAACATCTTGGTAGATCTTGCCACCCGTAACAATATTACGCTTTTGTTTCTTTTTTTACAGGCACCATCTGGCTTTAATTATTTGTTGATGACGGTGGGGAACAGTCTGCACTTCGCAGGAGTTAAGAAGTTAGACAGAACGTCGTCATAGACTACAGATATGTGTTAGATATTAGTAAAATGATAGTGAATGATTTTTTTGAACAGAAAAAGAGCTAAAACAAATATTGGTTGCACACTAGGATCTTCTTGCAGAGGCTTTCCACATGTATACATTGAATAAGCACAATCCAGACAAAAAAATAAGTGTGGTCCATACAAATACATCTTTCCTGTGCGAGATCATTTCAAATAGTTATAAGCGTGAATACAGCTAATCTACAAAAAAACAACCTTTTTGTATTCAATAGATTGTTGTTGTAAGTCACGTACAAATGAATTGAAAATAAACCTGACAGATCCAGCATCGCATGTAACGTTGTTTCTTCTTTTTAAAGGTACACGTTAGCAAGTAGCACCTAATAGTACCTCTTTGGCTTTGTAAACGTGAGTGCGGCGCTGATCATGTGGTCCCAGTTTCAAATTCTAGGATGGACCGAAAATATCATTCATTGGGTTTTTCTGTCAAGAAATACTCAGAGATGTTTCATCCTCGTGCTTCGGAAAGCAAAGTCGTTGGTCTTGCACTTAGTCTCTTTCTGATTGTTTGGGATTGCCGTTTCATTGAACTATGACCAGTAACAGTTAAAGAGATTAATCGGGGATAGACGAACCCGACTGCAGGGGATCTGGTAAGATGCGCCTGACTTCGCGTACTTAAATTAAGCTCAGTGCGGTTCACTGTCATCGGCTATATCACCACTAATCATCAGCTGGATTACTTACTGTAGTAGAATTCAACGTCAAATATCAGCTTAATGTTGCTATGTTTTGTATGGTGAGCATAGAGAACCAGAGACCCTTTTTTGTTGAAACGAGGCATTCAATCTTATTCTTCAGGGCTGACAACGAATCTGCATTTTGATACTTAACTGAGAGTAGATGAGATGGACTATGGGCCACAACTTCAAATTACCTTGAGGTCGACTGTGTGCCCGTTTGTCACCTTTATACTACACAAAGGGCAAATACTGCCTTATGATATAAAAAGCGAGGTGGTGAAAAACCAAGAAATATATTTAAAAATATATATCTATACACTCATAAAAAAACATACGTGCAATTTAAATGCATTGCTATGTGGTATTCATGTTGAAACTTTGATGTTTAATTTAGTATTCGCATAATTCCCAAAAGCACACAATATTTGGCAATTAAGGAGCAACTGACTCATTAAATGTAATAAAGCGGCCCGACGGCGTTTGTAATAATATTGGAGTCGGTTCGCTTTAAGCCCTAAATGTGCGGTGAATTGTTTTTTGGTACCCAACGGACTGTGCTACGAGGAAATGCTGTTAACGAGTTGAAATTCGTTTACTTTTATTAGATATAAAGTAAACAGTCAGCTACAGAATTATTTACGTTATTTTCTTATAGAATAAGTGGGACAAGCGAGCACACAGTCCACCTGACGTTAAGTGGATGTTGTGGTCTATAGAATTTATCATCAATTAAGAATCAAAACGCAGATGCGTCGCCACCCCTGAGGACTAAGATGCAATGTCTTGTTTTCAGTAAAGAGGGGTCTCTGGATCTCTACTCTCACCATACTAAACACAGCAGTATTTTAGCTACTATTTTACGCTGTTATTCTGTGAGAGCGTGGTCCTTCCCCGGTCGAGTCGACCCATTCGTGCTACAACCATTATAAAGCTGCAGTGGGGCTCTACCGCGAATAAATTAGTTATACAGTGTATTTAATTTTCTATCCGGTGAAGAAACATGTACTGCGCTATAACTATATGTATGTGTTCAGTTATCACTGAAATAGCCACACCTAGTCAGTAAAGCTGGGAAGCCAATCAAAACAAGGTAATATTTGTCATAACGCTAATACGTGACAATTGTGTAATTTATTCTTCTTTTTTTATTGAGTCTTAGTATATGATTTACCACGTGCTCGGCGTTGAAGGAAAACATCGTGAGGAAACCTGCATGTCCGAGGAATAAGAAAAAAAATATTTCGAAGACATGTGAAGTTCGTCAACACGCACTTCCTTGCCCTAAACCCTCTCAGAAATGAGGGGAGGCCTGAGGCCAGCAGTGGGACGTACATAGGCTGTAACTTTGCTTTACTTTACTTTAGTATATGATACCGCACCTTAACTTGTTAATCATTTTAGTATGAAACAAAGTAAAGAAAGCTATACCATTGTTTCAATCAAGGTATACACTAGTAATTTGTATCCCAGGAGAAGGGCAGCAAAAATACTATGGTTGCTAACCTGCCTGTAAAATGTGGCAATTATGGTAAATACCCCTCTTATATCAGAAACTGAAGGTTGCCTGGATAACTTTGACAGAGAGACTTCAAACACCTTAGCCGGCTCCCCCCGTGACCATGGGTGCTGTAAAGTACCCAAAATGTCGGGAATTAAGAAGTTAAATTAAACTCGATAAAATCCGTAAAACTATGTTTCATTTAACATGCATCAAAAACAAAAATCAAAATGCGTATGCATTGTTAACCCCGAGGATGATGTTGAAATACCTATTTATCAATTAAAACTCATTATTACAAGGTTCTATGTTAGATTTTGCACTCATTGAGATATGATTATCAAATGTCTTTTTGACCTAAGTTTACACCAGCATACCAACAGATCTCATGCAATCTTAATTTAAACTTTAGCCAACCTTATGAGTGAGCCAATGATGTATCCTAATTGACAGTTTTGTTAAAGATAATGGAAATGTTTTAAAAATTAATAATTTAACTAAATGATCCATACCCAGTAAATCATTTGAGTCATTTTAGCCAAACAAGCTAAGATAGACAAAATGAAAAAATATTATATGACAAAATGAAAAAATATTATAACAGGGGAAGGACCACGTTCTCACAGAATACCAGCATAAAATAGTAGCTTAATGCTGCTGTGTTTCGTATGGTGACGTATGGTGAGTGTAGAGAATCGAAGACCCTTTTTACTGAAAAAGAGGCATTCCATCTTAGTTCTTTTGGGGACAACGCATCTGCATTTTGATTCGTAGTCTAGGATATATTTAGATGTCTATGGGCCACAGCAACCACTTACCATCAGGTGGACTGTGTTCTCATTTGTCACCCTATCATATATAAAAAATTAAAGTTAAAAGTTCCTTTTTTCCATCCTTATAAATCGGTACTATTCGTGCTTCCTTTCACATATCAGAAAAACTCACTGACTTGAGTGAAGCGTTATAAATTAGTTGAAAGGGGTAGGATTTTGAATTTGCACACTTAATTTATGACTCGGTTTTTCTTACATATATACGTCCCGATTTAATCCTTACATATCTATAGCCCTTTTCTTTAGCTTTGTGAAGAAACTTCATAGCCGAAGACAAATGTTCCATAACATAGATAGGTTTTCGTTCTCCTGATATCTCTATATGACTTGAGTTAAGCTTTTTGTCTTTATCTTTCTGTTTCTTAATGAAGACCATTGTCGATGCGAGAAAACCATCTGGGACTCTTGGGCTAGCAAACTTTACGAGTACAGAGCATGGTTTGGAACTATTTTTCGAAAAAGAAATTCGGTCTGAAGGTCATTATTAATAAATACTCACGACTATTTTCTTCAACGCCGAACATGTGACAATACAAGACTTAAAACTGTAAAACACGTTCAGTTTCAATGGTGGCGGCAGGGTTTGAACTTGGTTTCTTCTTTATCTAATATGAAATTTAAAACGATTACAAAGCACCTAACCTATTACTGCTGCTTATAGTTGTAAATGTGATCTTACAGTATTTAAATTGATCCTATATTAATATCCCATATTGGTTATTCTTTTCATTTTTATTTCCTTCTTTAGCGGTCTATAAAAGGCAGGTGCAGGATATGGACCTCTCCTATCTAATAAAGAGAATAATTTTTATAAAATCAGGGCAACAAAGGAAAGTGGACGCTTCAGCATATAGATATACCATAAAATAATCAAAATGCAGATGCGTTGTTACTCCTGAAAATTAAGATGGCATGTCTCGTTTTCAGTAAAAAGGGTCTTCGGTTCCCTAAACTGACTATACGAAACACAGCAGCATTATGCTGCTGTTTTGCGCCGGTATGCTGTGCGCGCATTCGTGTTGCAACCATGATGTAGTTACAGCGTGGCTCTGCCATTTAATCGTCACTATTGGATAATCTACATGAGGTTGACGACAGCAGTACCCGACGTCTTGCAAATCTTAAGCCGTTGCCCATCACTGGTCTGGGTATTTTACGTATGGCGTTAACGAGATGCTTATACCGATGTTATCGACTGAGTGTTACTACTGTGAAACAAGTATTTGTATGGCCTGAAAATAAATAATCTTTGCCTGGGACTTAACCCCTATACAATTTAAAGTACCTCCACGATATAGGAGAAACATTACCTTTTTTAATGTTATATCCTGTTGGTGTCGCAAGGAGTTACAGAGAGAGTGGAACTAGGAGATGGGCAGCAGCATATTTCTAATATCGGCTGAATAAAAAAAATGAGGGAGACCTACGTTCAGCAGTGGAATTAAATAGGCGGTTACGGTAAAGAATGTTCACATCGGTAAACTTTTTATTAATCCCTTTAACTTCATCATAACTTCCAACATAACATATAACATAATATTATTGTACAATATTAATCGGTAACATTAATTTGATAACCGAATCTATATTTTATATATCGTATAAAAATATAGATACTGCCTTTTCGTGGCGGAGAGACTTAGAAGCCGTGGCTTGGTCATTTGGGCTTACCTAACCCACTCCGTTGGTAGACTGAGGAGAGAGGGTTGTAGCCAAGGTTTACTCGTGGACAAAGAGGATGGTACGGCGATAAGCTAATCGTCTTATTCTTAGCGACTCTAGCATAGCCGTGCCATTGATACGGTGGAAGAGGCACCGCTCTCCCTACCCTCCACAGCCGAAACTTTGTTAGACATAGATCAGATCAGCCGCAGGGGTCGGAAAGGCTAGTGCTTGTGAGGGCTCAAATTTCCTGGACTCATGGCCTCTATGTATTGGGCTCGGTGGGAACGAGGGTGCTGCGCAGGTGGAATTATAGGCCGCAAAGGAGCAAGGCACAGCTAGTTTTCTCGTGCGTCTTACCTAAGAAGGAGTAGGCGCACCCATAGGGCGGCCAGCGCTTGAAGGGTCGCGAGTCTATGCAAAATTCCGTGATCCTAAAAATATGTTGCGGTTTTAGTCAGTGCGAGATCGACATAAACTATCCTTGCCCTCGAGAAGCATACCCTTGGCATTTCCCAGGTAAAAGAAAAGGATACATGTGGATAAGCCACAATATCCACTTATTCGTTACTTTCTCGCTCTTACATCCATAAAAAGATTTTATTCAGCACTTATACGAACAAAGAAAGATAGACGAAGCACTGAATTCATTTTAAGTGACACCTAAATTAAGCCAAAACTATGCTCAGCTTACTATAAGAGCGTGAGTTCTTACACAACATATTGATCTACAATCCCTTGCAATCAAGAGAACAGTTTGAGTTTTACGGGCTAATAAATAAAGACTATAGTAAAATGTGTGCGTGAGTGTTAGTCGAGAAATTGAGTATATTTTTGGCGTCGCTCAAAAGAAAAACATGTATGCTGCGATTATCTTTTTTTTGATCTGAGGTCCAGCGGTCGATTTAGAAGGTTAAGAAGAAAGTTAAAGTTACAGCCTATACACGTCCCTCAATATTTACTTAAAAAACTTACAATGCTGTGTGATGGAAGTAAAAAACATGTGATAACATTTCAAGTGAAAGTGAAAGTAAAACAATTTCTTAAGCTTGACAGAACTTGTTTAACCTCAACATAACAATGTAATTTACAAGAAATTCAATACTCCCGTAACTTTTCACAAATTCTCAGCTTCGTTCAGCTTAACTTGTTTTGTTGAAAACTTTATTAGGTAAACACGAAATTGGAACAAAATAACAATAAAGCTATATCTTTGCTAAATAATAAACATTCAGGAGAATTACTGTCGTATTTATTTTTACTTATCATAAGCTAGTGCTAGACCACAATCTCACCTGGTCGTAAGTGGTGATTAAGCGCTAGATGATAAATCACACTCTCTTAACGTAATAAAAGCCTATTCACTCTTGCCTTGAAGACGATCTGATTGTATTCAGATGGAAAGAGAGATGCAATTATACGATAGTTTCTTCAATAGCAGCCTCGTACCTGCTTAAGAATTGTGTCAAATTGGGGTTACAACCTGATTAGGCGTGCATGAACAGATGTATGTATTGTTCTTGGTGGATATCTGTGGGGAGAGGGGCTTTCTAGATCAGTGCACTTTTAATGTACTTTTTTATATGATAGCCAGGTTCATGAGATATCGAGGTTATCTGCTGCCATATGCATATAAATAGCCATAACCTAGCGGTAGATAATCTATACCATTTTTCATCAACCTGCTACTACACTACACTTCTTAGCTAGCCTTAAATCTGGGGCACGGCAGTGCCCCCGCCAAGTCGAGAAAAAAAGCGGCACGGAAGTACCATACTTTTCACGAAGCAGTTCAGACCATTTTCTACCCCCCTATAACTTTGTTGTGTAATAAAACTAGGAGCCTGAATTTTCAGTGACCAAGCGGGCATTGTATATACGTGTCATATTTCGAATTTCATTCAATTTGAACTAGTAGTTTAAGAATTATAACTAGTCAAAATTTCTTAATTTTGTCACTTACTGACTGACTCACCGATCTTCAAAATTCTACGGCACTTCTAGCAGACATAGACGCTTCAAACTACAAACAATTACATTACACAATTATTGTTTACTGTATAAATCAAGGAAAAACTAAAATATTTTTGAATTTTGGTCCAGTTTTCTAGATACACTACCTCCATAAATAACTTTGTAATCCTATATACATATATAGGATTACAAAGTTACATTTGCAGTGAATGAATCAGTGTACCTGTATATTCATAATAAGTGTAGATAGGTACTCCATTATTATTCTAGAAGTAGAAGGTATCGGAAAAGAAAAAAGTAAGACAAAAAGAAATGAGATGCAATCAAAAACATAACTTGTAATAAAAATCTTTTATGTTTTAAATAAATAGATCGACTTCGCAATCACACTAAACAATCTGATTACTTGTGAGATACATTGTGTTTTCATACGTTATTTAAGCCTTCCTATTAAGTAGCCTTCCTATTAAGTATTCCCCTTCCCGCGTTCATATTTTTATATTTTTTTATTTACATTTTTTATACTTATTTTCTCATAAATGAAAGTTTTGTACTTCAAAGAATATATACTGTTTTATACTATTATATAATATTTACTATATACTAGTTTTTCAGCTCTTTCCAACAACAGAACAGGTGTTCCTGTTGGTTTGGACTTGGATAACCAATGAAAACTAAGAACTATGATGGATGCCTCGTTACCAGTAACTCTCAACGTCATAACTGTCCCCGTCTAACTCTCAAATGCATAATATGAAAAATATTTATAAGCAGAAAAAAGAAACTTTAACACGGATCTTTGACGTAACATTATACAAAATTGATTTTATGTATGTACTTTGATTCAATAAGTTAGACTTTGTTGTAAAAGTCATACCACAAAAGAACATTACTGAGCATGTGTTGGGGTGAAACCACAAAGCGGTTTTTCAGTGATAGCGAAAATCTTGGAGGATACAGCTCCGAGAAGAAAATTAACTATGGAGAGAAAAATTAAATCAAGAAAATTTAATTCTGGACTATATCTAACCCACCGGGAATGCGTAGCTGTCCATACCTTCGTCAACAAAACAAAAAAAAAAGTTAAGGAATTCGGAAACTAAAATTACGTCCACAAACTATACAAGAGCCATAGGCCTGTTTAAATTAAATGAATTGAGAGAAAAAGAGTAAAGAGTAAAAACTTTACAACTTCGACGCGTGACTGAAGTTTACTCCTGAAGTGATCGTCTTAAAATATGTACAACAGGCACAATATTTAAATCCTTATATTTATTTATATTGATTGGATAAAATATATTACATAAAAATATATATGTTATTATTAAATAATGTTATAATTGGGTTGTCGAAACATCAATACGATACATGAACGTCAGAAGTTACAGCAGTTACAAACCATGAACAATCGCATCAATGGTTGTACCACATCTTGTTGTCGCCGGTGTTCTAGAAGAAACTAAATATTTTTTTTTCAAAAACATGTTGCGTAGAGGAACAATTTTAAGTTTTGTAAACCTTTGATTTTTTGATTTTACATTATTCTGTAATATATGTGTATTTTAGGGTAGTTAGTTTTAAGTATGGCGTTACCGCAATTGTCAAATACCTACATGATTGCTATGTTGCTCGCTCTCTCGTATTAAACCGCTAAGCTGAACAGACGTGTGTTGTTTTACTCCCTAATAATATATATAATATGGTGGTGGTTGGATCCCCAGTCGACACTACAAATTGGCGACGAGAACGTTATTCATGCGTATAAATAATAGTGATTGTGCTTTACACGACGTCGCTCGTTAAAATAGAAAACTTTGAATTGAGTTCCGGTAACTGGTCGTTATATATCGAACGACTCGGACAATACTTCGTAGTTAACGGTGTTAAAGATGAAATGAAGGTGCCGGCATTGATAACATAACTGTTATGGAGGTCCAACATACAAGTTATTAGTGAATTTATGCACTCCATCAAAGCCATCTCCGTTGACCTTTAAAGAACTAATCAAGGTCATGAGCATCCATTTGCAACCGAAGCTAAGTATTCTCGCGGATAAAGCGAAAGATGTAAATTTAGGCAACGAAAGCAAAATTAAGATCAAAACGTATCGGAGTATGTAGCGGAGTTAAGAAAATGACAAAATTTTGCGATTTCAAAAGTACAATTAATGAAAATTTACGGGATCGGCTGGTCTGCGGGCTACGGGCGGAGAGCATTAGACAGAGACTGTTTGCCGTAGAGTGCTTACATTTCGATGGAGCCTTAAAATTGGCACTGTCCATGGAAATGGCAGTAAGAGACGCGGCGATCGTAGATGGAAGAGGTCAAATTAACGAGTCCGTTTATAAAATTACTACGCGTAATAATGAGGGACGATCGGCTGGTGGCAGAGGGGAGACGAGCTTAAGGTGGCAGGACGACGCGGCCACTTGGCGGCAAGTGCCTTCACCACGGCGAAGGTGTCAGGGCAGCAGTGCACGGCATGCGGCAAACCGCATGAGGTTTCGCAATGCAAATTTCTGGTTTACGTGTGTAGAATTTGCAATAGGCAGGGTTATTTAAAGGTCTGTCCGCAAATCAGATTCTCAGAATATAACTACGTCCAACAAATTGAGTTGGCGGAAAGGCAGAAGACAGCGACGAAAATGAAGAGGTACAATTAATTAATAATCTTTGTAACCATACATATGACAGTTTAGAATATTTTTAAACCATATTTGTTAAATATATTAATTAATTACATTGTTTTATAAATGGAGAATGGAGTAGCTCAGATTCAAGTATTAGTGAAGATTGTTATATAAAAGAATTTTCGACTTGTATATTAGAACCTACTAATTTAGTTCTTAGATATTACACCGGGGAGAGAGTGAGAGTCCTGGGGAAAATAATGATTAAGGTCCAGTATAAAGTTGTTACATGTATATTACCCTTATATATAGTTTAAGGAGCTCGAATGTTTTAAATCGGTTAGAAAAGTTAAAAATTGTGGACAATAGTTGGCGAAACAATAGCAAAATGAATGTAAATTGTAAAAAAATTGAGGAATGTTCATTCAATTTGGAGTCGTTCAGTTCCAGATACTGTGATGTGTTTGCGGAGGGGCTAGGGCGGTTCACCGGCGCACCGGTCAGTCTGCGCGTGCGAGCCGACGCGTGGCCTGAGTTCCTGCGCGCGCGCCCTCTCGCGTTCGCGCTGAGGCAACCGGTTGAGTGCGCTTTAGAAAGTATGTAGCGAGAAGGTATTATTCCACCAGTCGATACTTCGGAATGGGCTACACCAATTGTACTGGTAGTTAAGGCGGACGGTACGATTCGTATTTGCGGAGATTTTAAGCTCACACTTAATAAGTATTTAGAAGTCGATAGACACCCTGTTCCTCGAATTGATGATTTATTAGTTAGGCTAAACGGAGGGAATAAATTTACAAAAATTGAATTAAGCCAAGCTTACGCGCAGTTAGTACTGAGTGAGGAATCATGAAAATATACCACTATTAATACGCATAAGGGTTTATTTTATTTCAATCGCTTGATATACGGATTATAATAGCATAATTCATAAAAATAGAATATTTTCTTCCCTTTAACAAATTAAAGATGAATATGTGAAAAATATGTATCTAAAGGAGCCTTGTAGAATATCAAAAGGAACGAAGGATAGATATTCCTTGCCTCAAACACTTGGCCCCGCCCAAACTATAAAACTTCGCTTCTTTTGACTGAAGTGCTCCTCGAGAATTCCATTACTGTCGAGTATGAAACGAAGACCTTTAAAAGTGGATTTCGGTGACAAATATTGACATCTTCATTCAGAATGTAATAAAAACGATTTAAATTGTTTTTTATGGTTGTGTAATGTCACACAAAACACTAGCGTATAATAGCAGCGTAATATTGCTGCATTTTGTTTTAGTTTAAAGAACTAGAGACCATTGTGATTGGTAATAACGCATGAAAACACAATGTATCTCACAAGTACCTAATCAGATTGTTTAGTGCGATTGCCAAGTCGATCTATTTATTTAAAACATAAAAGATTTTTAACATTGAATATGGTCACTATAAATGTTGTTAGGTTAGCTAATTACGTAATAACTTAAAAAAGAAGGACCCTTAAGTAGGGACTGAATAAATTAATCGACTTGGTATTACATGGATCTCCGAACTTTTTACGGTAGAAGAACTGAGTTGCAAGACTTAGTTTTTTTTACATGTTATGTTTTTGATTCCATCTCATTTCTTTTTGTCTTACTTTTTTCCTTTCCGGTACCTTCTACTTCTTGAATAAAACAGCGTACCTATCTACACTTATTATGCATATACAGGTACACTGATTCATTCACTGCAAATGTAACTTTGTATATATATACATATATATATATATATATATATATATATATATATATATTTATATATAAAATTTACAAATATAGTATTAAACTAATTCTAACACTAAAAACCTTAAAAATATATATTATAATAACTAAATTAAATTATTAAAAAAGAGGTCCTTTAGGCAAGGTTCCGAAGATACTGGCAGCGTTTCCCCGTTGAATAGCTAGACTAATTCTTTGTCCGAGGTAACTGCCAGCTCTTCGGTCTCCTGTGACGTCGATTAACCTTTTTGCTATTTCCTTAAAAAGGCTTATAGCGCTAGGACCCCACGGACCAAGGGTCTCGACACCGAAAGGGACAAAAATAAATATATATAATAAATAATTATATATATATATATATATATATATATATATATATATATATATATATATTGATTTATATATGTATGTAGGATTACAAAGTTATTTATGCAGTTAGTTCGATCAAATAACTACAATTAATTTTTATAACGACTTTTGGAATGTTGTAACGCAAATAGACGTAGTTTCATTTAAGCCACATCTAGAGATTATACATTCACTTATAATTAAAACTGCAACGCTCTGCGAAAACTTCCAACTCCTTCCAGTTTCGTTGAATGTAGTGATAACATAAGTCCTATTGAAGTATTATTAAATTCTAATTTTGCCAAATTCGAATCTCTTTCGCATATAGTCCCTACCGAGGAACAAACAAGACATAAACAAGCTTTAGAATTCAGTGGAGAAATTTTGAAGTTCTTTTTTTGGATATGCACGAAAATACGATGCAGCCATTAGCGCTTGTCAAAATAGCGAATCCGAACTTTTAAAATTAATGATGGATAATATTAACATAATTAAATCTTCTATTAATGTATTTAACTCGGTAACGATATATAAATTAAATATGAATGAAAATAACCTTTACCAACCCCTCATAATCCTAACAATCCTAACTCTTTCGCCCCAATCCAAAACTACCAAGCCTTATCTTGGAATAACAGAAGATAGACTTAGTTATAGTTTGCTAGATAATTTAAATGATTGTAATATTATTGGTAATGCTTACTCTATATGTCCTTTAACTTCTATATTTTCTACAATAAAGAATCCATCTTGTGAAACAAAATTGTCAACCGAAGTAACGTTATCTTTACCATCTCAATGTAACTCTAAACTTTTATATGGACAAATCGATGTATGGTATAAAATAAATAATTATAAGGTTATCTATGTACAGTCTGAGAAATGTAAATTAACTATAAAATGTAATAATATAATACAAGATTTTACTATTTTAGGAACAGGTAACCTAAGTTTAAATGAAAGCTCTATTGGTTTTTCTAAGAAAATTCAATTAATGCCATGTACAACTAAATCAATTAAAATCGAAAATAAAATGAATATATAAATAAGTAAGAATAATAAAGAAGTTATTGATTCCATACTTATCTCCTATATCTTTAACTAGCCTAGACATGGAAACTCTAAAATATTCTTATCATTCCTTAAACAACTTAGAAAATGAGATCAATAATGTTCAAGAACAATCTCACATTATAAAATATGGTAACTACTATTCATCATTTACATACTTCTTGATTAGTTGCACCATTTTATATATTTCCTATAAAATGCTTTGTTGTTTTATTAAGAGAAATAATGATTATTTAATCAGTGCAATACACGGCGAATTATTAAACAAGAATCGAAAATAAGTAATTCTATTGAGTTAACCGAAGTCTCATCATCAGACGATGCTAAAAAGGATTCTATATCCTTACCCAATATCCAATGCAAAACCAAATGAAAAGAACATTTGGTAAATTTCACTTATCAAATCGAAACTTATGTAATAATTAATTACTATATTGCTTTACTATATCCACTAGTGTCATTAAGTTTTATGTTACATTATAATTTAAGTTTTTATTTTTTTATACGCTGTGTCTTAGATATTGATATTATTAAATGTTTGTATATCAAATAAAAAATAAAATAAATAAATCTTAGCATTAATTTAACACTGAATCTTTTACTATTTCATTACTCACTGAATCTTATAAAAAATATACTAGTTCATAATGTCAATAAATAATTTTTAATAGTTTTGTAAAGATATTGTATAAGAATAGTTTAATTTTACTATGCTTTTGTATCAATTCAATTTGATTTTATAATAATAACAAATAATTAAATCAGTTCTATTTTACTATTTTATAATTATTTTTTTATTCAAATTATTTTTTTTTTTCACTGTATTGTCTGTAAGAATTTGCTCATCCCTTATTAAAAAGAAGGATGAGCTCCGTCAAAAGGGGGGAGATGTTATGTCCAACCCTAGTTAGATAAAAGCACTGACTCGATTATTATATTTAGTATAAAAGCCTAGAGTTTGAGGTAATCGAGGCAGTGCAGCTCCAACCCATATTAAGTGCAGACCGCACACGCCGTTCGCAGCTTTTGTACATTTTTTGTATTATTTTAATATTGGTGAAATAAACCAAAAGAACTTCCGGGATTGGGTGTAAAAGTTTTTTTTTAAAAACACCTTCAGAGCGGCCCTCCTAAGAGTTCGCTCCCTCTTCTATAACAACTTTTTTTTTTCATTGTAATAGGTCTTTACCTACGAAATTATCATTCTGCAGTACTGTCCATTTCAAATCAATATAAGTTTTGTTTGGCTAAGAATTTTAATTTCAAATTTATTTTCTTTTATAAACACAAGTTACGGAATTTTGAACCGAATTGTAACCTGCGACTGAAAATGGATTACGATCTGTTTGTGTGTTGCTGTGAATCGCAAGCGCTCAGCAAGTTAGTTGGATCCTGGTTCAACACCTAAACAATGGCCTAAGTGAAAAAATTACCTCAGAAAAGTTATGGTCACTGTTTGATGATCTAGCGCTGGTGTGATTCATCACGGATTCTTTCTAAACGAGATGAGCATTACTGTAGATGTGTACTGTGAGGAACTGAACACAATGAAGGAGAAGCTCGCACGTTTCCAACCAGCTTTGTTTAATCGCTCGTCCTCGCTGTTCCTGCAAATCAACGCGTGACCTTATACTGCACAACAGACCATTTTCAAGTTACAAGAGCTGGTGTTGGAAACTCTTCATCACTTGCCCCACTACTGACTAGACCTTGCGCCTTCAAAAATTCCAAGAAAAATTCAATACACGAGAGGCAATACAAAATGCCTTTGAAGAATTTGTTGCCTCACGTCAAGCTGATTTCTTCAAAAAGGGCATTAATAAACTACCACTGCGTTGGCAAAGATGCATCGATTGCATGGATATTACCTTGATTAATACTCAAAAAAGGACTTTGCTTGTTACATAAATTTGATTATTAGAAATAAAAGTATTAAAAAAATACCTTAAGAAAAAACGACAAATTCATAGATAAAGACCTAATAGATTATAAATAATTCTTATTCAAAGTAATTTTTTACTTTAACTACTGGTTTGGAAAATACTTCTGTGCTTGGAAGAACCAGCAAGAAATCCAGCGGAACATTTAAAAAACGAAGAGATCATAAACAGAGCCTCATACTTTTTTGAAGTCGGTTGAAATTGAAATGTCATGGTGCAAAAGAAAGTGCCGAACTTTTCCACCTTTCACATCAAGCTGATAATGCTTTTGGAGTACAAGCTGTCACATATTACTCGAAGTTAACTGTTTTATTCATAGGAATATTATTCGCCTGACAGAAAATGATGCAACTATATTAGCCATAGAAATCACAAGAAAATTAAGTGTAATCCTGCAAACGTGCTGAAATAAGAACAAATAAAGGGTATAACATCAAAAGCGAGAATTGCTGGGATTAGTCGCCACAACATTATACAAAAAAGATCTAAATTATAGTGTCCCGGGAACTGAATGACCTTTATCTTATAAAAATATACTGAATTTGCTCAAAGGCTTTTAACAAATTGTTCCATTGTTGTGAAATACTGTTACTAAATTTTAATTCTGATTATTGTATTTTTTTAAAACGTATTGCCTCAGATAATAAGGTGAAATTACTTTTTAACTGACTTCAAAAAGACGAGGAGGTATTCGATTCAAACAATTTTTTCCTGGTAAACCTGTTTTTGATGATCCTGATGCTTCCCATGTAGTCACGTATAAAATTGATTATTGAAAAATACCTATAAGTCAATATCTGAGCCATTGACAGAGACATTAATGATTCTCATTTCTTTTATATTGAAGTCGCTTGTAATTGTTTTTTCGTTTTACCACTTGTTATAGAACAACATGTGACAAACAAGCTCACAGTCCAAATGATGATTTGAAAATAGTCGTCAATTACTTAAAGGTTGTGGTTTTAATTCTTTTTTATTATTTTTATATGCCTATTAAACATGAATGAAATAATATGATATTTAAGATTAGTGCATCATGTACAAAAAAATTATAAGTTTTTTTGTCGGTGGGAGTTTTTATGTATGACATTACATGACATTTGCATTTAGTTTTAGGATTCGCTAATTCTAAGTACCAGCAGCTTGTTTTCTCAATTATCTAGAACATTACAATGATATTGAATAAGTGAACATTTAAAGAATATAAGTTTAGAAATTTAAATGTAATAATTTTATCGGAGTTAGGCAAAAATGTTTTCACTGCATGAAAATATTATATGCCAAAATTATGTTGCAAAATATTCGTCTCACTTTTACATAAGAAATCTGCTAACAGTTTTTTTTACAGTAATGCGGTACCATATTGTGCGGTTTTACGATGTAGAACCACGTTCCATATGGAAGAACCACGATCTCATAGAATACAAGCGTGAAATAGCTGCTTAATGGTGCTGTGTTTCGTATGGTGAGTGTAGAGATCCGGCTTTTTATTGGAAACGAGGCATTCCATGTCAGACAAGATGGATCTGCATTTTGACTTTTAACCGAGGATCGGTGTCGATGTCTGGGCCACAGCATCCACTTGCCATCAGGTGGACTGTGGGACGATGTGCTTGTTTGTCAATATTAATCTATTTAAAAAAAAACAAAGGCAGTCATAACAACTGCCGATAGAAGTGAAAACTCAATGATATAACATACGTATACATGTACTCAGGCCGTTATACTACGCGTCGCTAGTATGCATAGTAGACATGCTCTTGAGGTATTATGTCGAGGTCATCGGTGACGCGAACCCATAAGTTTTTCCCCTACCAAAAATCGGTCAACGCTGTTAAAGAAGATTTTACTTCAAAAATTAAATTTTGAGATGCGATGGCTTGAATTTTGATCAGGAATATAGCCGACTTTTATAAAAATAAATTGTAGATTAAGAAATCAAACCTAGCGAAACCCATTACCTAATTTAGCTCAGTGAACTTGCAAGTGCAGCGAATAAAAGTAACCCTTACAACAACATACAAATTAGCCTACGTCGTGCCGTGAACTTTAGAGACATAAGATAAAGAAAAAAGTTTCAAAGTGAAATAATAAAATACCTAATAAGAAACGCACCGTTTTGGTGTGAATGCAACTGAACTAAAGCAATAATTCAGTGAAGCCGTTTATCACAATGTCTAGATGAAAGATTTTTGACTGGTAATTTGTTGTTGAAGCTACTTTTAGTACTATCATTTTTAAATTTTATTGCCGTTAGGAAAATTGTTCTTGAAGATAACCGTTGTTGAAATATGGATAAGCATTTGTTATTCTGCGATCTTGTGTAGTATGAATGTATTTAAATTATTGTTTGTCATTAAAGCTATTTATAGCGATAACTGAAAGAAAAACAGGTCCATTACATGGAGGACCTACCCACAAAACAAAACAAAATTGTTAATGTAATTTTATGATCCGTGTATTTAATAATTATGTATTGTTGGTTTGTACATATTAATTATATAAAATAAATATATTGTAAGCTAATTTTCTTTAACAGAAAAGTCCCGCTAGGTTTCTTGCTGGATCGCCCCAAGACAAAGGCTTTTTTCCGAACCGGTGGTATTATATTGAAGAGAAGTATTATATTAAATAAAAGTGATTCTATTCTGTTCTAAAACATTTGCCTGTAACCCTACATGTAATTTTAAAACAATACAATCAGTATTATATTTTAAAGCATTCTTGTGACTCTTTATTTTAATAAATCTAACACGCGCTTTTGTACGTAAAGTTACATTTTAATAGCAAACAATTAAGCTGGAAACTTGGCTTCATTTCCTGGAGATAATTCAAAATCGCTGGTACGTCATCATTATCGTCATCATGCTCATTTAATTAGCCGACTTTAAGAAAAGAGAAGAGAGATTCAAAAAAATGAAAGTTTTATTTTGTATGAATGTTATGCGGTATCTTCGTCGTGAACTGATTTTGATAAATATTTTTAATTATATATGATGCAGTACTTTAAGGACTACACAACATTAAATTGGAAAATAGAAACTGGCAATCAAAATCAAACCAAGAAGGGTGGAAGGGCTTTGAGGACTGAGATTGAATGCATCACAGCCTGTAATTATGCTGGTTCTCTTTAGACCGGACATGACACTCAGGATCGAACACAGCATGGCAAGCACTGCTGTTTTGTGGTAGACATACATAGGTGACAGGGCGGTACCTACACAGACACTATACCTATGAAGTGGGCGCTGTAAATTAATTGAACAGCGTTTAATTCAAAATAATGTTAATTAAACAAACGAACAACGAGAGTAAAGGTTGTTAGTCAATAACATTACCTATGTAATGAATGGACAAAAGCAAATGTTTAAATTGGGATTAAGATCTGTTGAGAAATTTGTAAATAAATTAATTTTAAATTGAAATGTCTCAGTTTATGTATACCGTTTCAATACACGTGTAATTAAACATTGTTAAAACAAACAAATGAACCGATTAAAATGTAACAGTTTACATATAATAATGAAATGCTATTAATTATTATTGGCAACGTGTGATGACGGCCTAAGACAATAAAGCACCCCATTTTGTCCTGTGGTTTCCGTAAGAAACGACTATAAGGAAATGCCACAAAGGTCTTATGGTATCCGATAAATAGCGTTGTAACTATCTCGTATAAAAGTAAAGTAAAGTTACAGCCTATATACGTCCCACAACTGGGCACAGGCCTCCCCTCATTTCTGAGAGGGTTTTAGGGCAAGGAAGTATTCGCCGCGCTGCCCCAAATGCGTGTTGGCGAACTTCACATGTCTTCGAAATAAATTTTTTTTCTTATTCCTCAGACATGCAGGTTTCCTCACGATGTTTTCCTTCACCGCCGAGCACGTGCTAAATCAGCACTTAAAATTGCAATTAACAATTTCATTGGTGCCGGCGGGGATCGAACCTGGGTTACTCGCATTCTGTTATATTTACAGCGAGCGTTAACCATCTGAGCTACCACGGCTCCTATATATCTCTTCATAACTATCTCGGATACGCCAGGCATTTCACTATCTCGTTGTTTTAGCGCTCGTAATCGCGGTTGCTGATCGTAAGGTCCCGAGTTCAAATCCCGCGTCAGGCTAAAATCAGTTATTGGTTTCTTCGTCAAGAAAACCTTGGTAGCAGCCCGTAGTCACGAAGGTTGTGGTGTTTCAGCCCCGTGCCTCGGAACGCATGAAGAGGCGTTGGTCGTACAAGTGATCTCTATCCGGTCGTGTAATAAAAATATATAATACTCGTATAGGTACCCTTTGATAATAATAAATGTATAAGATCGGAGAAAAGTTTCTTCCTATTTAATATACAAATTAAAAACATTTTTTTCTTCAAAGCTAAATTATATTTAACTATAATATATATTATATGTGCTATTTTTTTCGATAATCTTGGTATTGGATCTTGGTATTTTTATCAAAAAAATGCGACAAGTAGTTTTCACAGTCCTCTTTTAAAGTTAACCTAACACTACCCAAAGAATTCTGAAGAAATCGAAACAGGTAAAAATCTAAGGCTACAAGGTCAGAACTATATGGTGGATGCATTAGTACTTTCCAACCAAGCTCTTACTTTTTGCTAAGTAGACTAAGATGTGTGTGGTCTGCCGTTATCATGATGAAAGGAACTCCTTTTCCGTTCATCAATTCCGACCGTTTTTTCTAAGTTTCTTGCTTGAGTCTCGTTAGATGTTAACATTAGAGATCCAAATCGATGGTTTAAGCCCCGGCGGTAAAAGCTCATAATAAACGAAGGCCTTCCAATCTCACCATACAATACAAGCATCAACTTATTGCGTGTTTATCCAGGTTTCGGTATATTCTCTGAAGCTTGACTACCCTAGATGATTTTTGATGGTATACGTATTTTTTTTACGTTTCGTAACGTATCAACATAGAATCGCAAATGAGTACACGATTCATTAGGTTTCTTTCAGTCAGCTCGTGTGGTACCTAAATATAGAGCTTTTTGGTATAGCCAGACATTTTTAAATGGGTCAAAACTGTTTTATAGTCAATCCCCAATATCCCGGCTATGTCGTTATTACTAATATGCCGATTCAGCTCCAATTTTTGGTCCATGGTATTTTCCTTTATTTGTAATAAAACTTCAGAATTTATCGATTTTTTTCATTAGATTCACTCATTTTGGCGGACAAAAAAATTTAAGAATGGCGGGAATTTTGTGTTTTTTTTACTTTTTTATTTTTCCTTTACTTAATCTAATCCTAATATCAATATATATTTCCAACCTACGTCATAAAAGGAGGTTCTCAATTCGACTTAATAAAAAAAAACAATGTGTCTGAGGAAATCTCAGAACTTCTTTCTATGCGAATACATTGATGAATACATTTTATTCATATTGAGGTCTATTGTAGAATTTTTTTTAATTTTACCAGTTGTTGTAAAATCATTTTTGCATAACACACATTTATTCATTGAATATTCGTTTAATAATTTTTAGAATAAAAATCCATATATGCAATAAATAATAATTTTATAGAATATTAATATAGTTTAATAATAATAATAGTTATAAAAAATATAATATTCATTTAAATTGACCGTGTTGTGAACCGACACCGACACATATCTTCCCGTGGTTTTCGTAAGAGGCGACGACGCGGCGAGGCGAAACTGATACGGGAAATTGCCAGCAGCAACTTCCCTATAACAACTCAAAATTATGGAAACTGTGGTTGCGAACCCGCCTGCCAAGCGTGGCAACTATGGCAAAATCCATGGAGGCCTATGTTTACCAATGGACTTTTATAGAATATAGGTAGAATGAATTTATTAAAGTATATTAAATATAATGGTATTTGTAAAATATTGATTAATGAACTCTACGCTGCATTCATAGAAACTCAAATATTGGTTTGCAAAGCTGATGAACATTTCGTTGGAGAGTTTATTTATTCTCTGTGCTCGTTTCGTTCGGTTTTTATTAATTAAACAATCTCCGTAGCAAATGTGCAACGATTTAGGAATATAAAAGTATGTAGGTACGTAGTAAAATGTTTTTTCATCTTACAGTTTATCTAACTTCACTACTGATCACCGTGCCTCAATATATTGCATCTTAGGGGTGGAATTTTCCATATTTGCTGAGCTGGTCAGGCGGGTTGGTAATCGCAGTTTTTTACTTTCTATAAGGTGCTTCTGCTCATCTTCTGGTTTGTTCGTACTCTGTCGCCTCTTATGCCAACCCTGGGACAGCATAGCTTAGTAGATATTATTGCAGCATCACCAATCAAAACCGCCTACATTGTCAAATTATTAATTTAATCTAAAATAGTGTTATTAAAGGGAAACAATAACACTTAAATGAAATAAGTTTGAATTTAAATTAAATTGCTAAAACTGAATCTGAATTTAATGTTTAAAATTACCAGCGACGGTTAATTAGTGCGAAAAACACAAAATGTCTGTCTAGCGCTGTCAGTTATATGACGGTGATGACGATAACGACGATGTCAATCATATGATGGTGATAATGATGACTTCTACTCAATAGTCAATTGCGATAGAACCAACATTTCAGATTAAGTTAAAGTTACATGTAGCTAGTAAATTAAGATGCAAATGGGCGTTTCTCAATGAGTATTCAAAGGTACAATCACTGGCTATGAGTCATCCGAAATGCAAAGGCTGGTGCAACGTTTATTACGTTGAAGGTTATAACTTACGTATTTTAGCACAGTTTGGTTCTATGTCAATGGTTTGAAGTCCGGTTAATAAAAGTATGAATTAGTGCAATTCTTGCTGGCACACGATGGAAATTCTTATCATCATCTTCATTTTTTCAACCCTCGCACTGCTGAGCATAGGCTCCTCTAAGGAATATCACAAAGCACGTTCTTAAGCCACCTGCATCATGACTTCCTGCATGTCTTACCAGATTATCTCTCCATCTAGTGAGGATGAAAATGCTCATCAAGTAGTCTAATAATTTCGTGAGTTTACACGAATTTTAAGAATTGAATGAAATTAGTTTTTCACGGATTTTGCGAGCTAATTTCACGTGATGGTAGTGGTTGCTGTGGTCCATAGACATCTATATTCCTCGTCGATCAATAATGAATATGCAGATGCGTTGTCATACATGAAGACTAAAATGAAATGCTTCCTATCTAGTAAAAGAGTCTCTGTTTCTGTTTAATTATCATACAAAACACAACCGCATTTAGCTGCTAATTTACGCTGGTATTCTATGAAAGTGTGGTCTTTTCCCGGTTGAGGCAACTCAATTTTTGTACAAACATAATATAGCTGCAGCTTGACTCTAATATGCACAACATAATAGGCATTAATCATAAGATCTTTATGAATGTTCAACGTTTTTGAAACCGCCATGTAGTGTGGCGGCAACATTCTGACACGCCCGACCATCGTTTGTACTGAAATTAACCATCTTTTCACATTTTTGGTGATTTTTAAAGGTATTCTATTTTTTTCAGCAGCAATGGTCAATTTCTCTATAACCCCATGTTTTGCACCGTATTAATGTCATAGTTACCTAGGTTACCTTCAGTATAAAACCACCGTGTATGCGTGACTAAATAATTAGGGAGCTATTTTGGTATCCACCGCAACCGATAAAAAAGTGACCCCTCTCACTCATAATACAAGTATAAACCGAAATGAACATATTGTGACATATTAAGCGACATGATTTTCTACACATAAAGATTCTAGACCATAGGTAGAAAACACCATGATAATAACAAGCTACACAGTTTCAAGAAGGAATGCAATATACTTTACGATCTAAAAATAAATTAAACACATATCAATTGATAAGGAGAGAAGAAACTTGGTTAAGTACGTAGATGAGTTTCTGTATTTGGGATGTGTGTTTAGCATGTTAGATATGATAAAGATATAGAGCGACGAGTGAACGCAGAGCACACAGTAATTGGGGCTTCTTACTTATTTGTGGTAAGTCAGAATTTGTCGATAACGGCATGCATAGCAATTTACAATGCTGTGTTAGTCTCTAACTTAATGTAGTGAAAGTTAGGTGTGGCAGAAGCATGAGATCACTCTCGTCATAAACGAGTTTGTTAGGACGGAATTTGAATGACAATATGAGAAACCATAATATGAAAAACCTCATAACCTTCCTCATTCCTATGAAACAGGCCTGTGTTCAGCCGTGGACTTCGATAGTCTGTAATAATAATGGTATTTCTAAATACCACTTTAATCTCTTAAGCAAAATATAAAAGTGCTTCTCATGCGTTATTTATTAAGATGAATTGATAGAACTGAAATGATTACTGAATTGAATCCTTGTCACGTTAAGTAACGTCTTATTACTCAGCGTTCGATTCATGGAAGTTCTATATCAAAAAGATTACTGTTTAACCCCTGTCTACCCGATCATGATACCACAGCATTAAGTTTAATGCTTCTTAGATATTTCATCCTAGTTTTGCTATTTAGGTTCAAATAGTTTTATCGAAAAATGAATGTTTTATAGCTAAACCGTTCTAATAAATAAAAAAGTACAGTCGGTGAAGAAAGCCATTTAAACCGTTTATTTAAATTATTAGAACTTTAAAAAAGGGCGGTGCTTTGTAATGTTCCTAGGGGGAGGTCTATGTTCAGCATTGGACTTGTGAAGGGCTGTAATGATGATAATGATGATGATAAATGAGTTTTTGTTGCACAAAAGGCGGACCCAACGCCTTTAGGCATTCTATTTCAGTCAAACTATAAGTAAGCAAAGAAAACAACTTTGAAAATGCAATAAGACTTTTGAAAGAAAAAATTAAAGATCAACATAATAACTATATGAAAATTAACTATTTAGTATAGGTATTAATTAAATAAATATACTGGATGACCCTTTTTACCCTCTAGAAAAAAATAGGGTGTAAATTGTGAATGGAGTAGAAGCCTATGGTAGATATTTTACAACAAATAAAGACAAAATCTTTGAGTTAAATAAATAAATTAATTATAAAATATAAAATCTATCGAAATTAGAATCATATCCAACCTACTTTACGAACGGCAATAAAACTAAGTGTTTAATTTTTTTTTAATATCAGTGCCATAAGATTCTGCTCCGTTCACATGTTACACTCCATTTTTTCCGGGCGGTAAAAAATATCATGCAGCATTCATAAACGCATACAAACTTTAATATACTTACAATCTATGCATATTTACAAAAATTGAAGCGTCTGCCAGTAATATTGAAATAACTGCCGTCTACTAAGCTCAGGATGTTATCAACATCCTATTGATACGTACACTGATAAATAGGAAACATAATAAACCATTTCTTAAACTTTTATCTGTGTTAATGATTTCTTATATTTACGCGAACACTACACATTGAAATAATACTAGTTTTTACGGAATTTATCGCGTATATTTAACTTTTTAATTACCCGACGTTTCGAACGCTTTACAGCACTCATGGTCACGGGCAGGACTGAGATGTTCAACGTCCATATGTCATAGTTAACCGCGGTTACCATAGATCAAAATTTAACTTTTGTTCCGATCTATGCAGTATGAACTTATGGTATCTTGAAGTCTTGCAGTTGTATGCTTGGGTTGGGATTTAATTTTATTTATTATAGGATCCCAAGCAGATGGTAGCACCCAGCCATCTTCTCTATTGAAATTAGGATGTTTTTTGATTTCAATAGCCTCGCGAATCATCCTTGGAAGGAATCGGTGTTCTTTAGCGAGGATCTGCGGTCTATCAAATCTGATGTAGTGACGGGGGGCGATCCTGTACGTGTTCACAGACTGCAGACTTCCCGGAGCGTCGATTCTTCGTAATCGATCGATCGTGAATGCAAAACCGAATCGATGATGAATGCAAAAACAAACATATAGAAAAATATCAAAAATTAACGAACAAGTCAAATGTCAAACATCTGAATCAATGCCAGAACCGAAATCAACCATTGACAAACACAGATCATAGAGTAATCGCGCTCTATAATCTGTCAAAACAAACACTGGATGATGCAACAATTAAGGTTTTATCCAAAGGCCTCAACTTTGCAATTACACCCCGCAAATTACCGTACGAAGAAATTATCTGTAGTGTCGAGGACTGTTTATTTAAAAACAATATGCGGAAAGAAGATTTGGAGGCGATACGTCAACACATCTCGTCTATGTTACGTCGATGTTCAGTGCCTAAACCGAATCTTCCCAAAGACGAATTTATAGCGTTAAAGAACCTACGCAATAAACACGAACTTACAATTCTCCGCGCAGATAAGGGAAACGCCACGGTAGTCATGGATACGTCAGATTATAATTCTAAAATACAAGAACTTTTGTCGGATGTAAGTACTTATAAAAAGGTTAAAAATGACCCAACAAATAGCACATTAAAAACAACTAGTGACCTCATAAAGAAACACTCCGAAAAATTAAATCTGGACGTAAAATGGATAATACCTACGTGCGCCAAATCACCAAAATTGTATGGGTTACCAAAAATATACAAGCCCAATGCTCCATTACGTCCCATAGTGAGCCAAATCGATTCACCAACTTACAGATTGGCACAACACTTAGCGAAAATACTCTCACCACTCAGGGGACATACAAGAGCACATATAAAGGATTCCTACCATTTTGTCAGCGAGATTAAAGACCTACATCTGGCAGACAATGAAACTATGGTCAGTTTTGATGTGCAGTCATTGTTTACATGCTTACCTGTTGAAGACTGCATCTCAATTGTAACTAGAAGGCTGGAAGAAAACAACATGCCCGTAGAATATGCAGTATTACTCAGACACTGCCTTACATCTGGCTACCTAATGTGGAAGGAGGAGTTCTACAAGCAAGTAGATGGTGTGGCGATGGGCTCACCTGTATCTCCCATTGTCGCCGACATATTCATGGAAGACTTTGGGGAGAAAGCCCTTCTTAGTTCTCCCATAAATCCAAGGTTCTACAAGCGGTACGTAGACGACACTTTCACAATTCTACCTTTAGATAAAGTAACTGCATTTTTAGACCATCTTAACTCTATAAATTCTAAAATTCAGTTCACAATGGAGTTAGAGGCAAACAATTCCTTAGCTTTTCTAGATGTGTTAGTAATTCGGAATCCTGATAACACCTTGAGCCATACTGTGTATAGAAAAAAGACCCATACAGATAGATATTTAAACGGTGATTCTCACCACCATCCTTCACAGTTAGCTACCGTGGGTAAATCTTTGTTTCAGAGAGCACGCGAGGGATCTGTGACAGTAAACACCTGGCTGCAGAGCTCCACCATGTCAAGCAAGTTTTGCATGACAACAAGCTTCGAGTCCCGCGCCTACGTCACAGTGAACGAGTGAAGCCGGCCACAGTCGAACGTGTACCTGCTGTACTGCCACATGTTAGAGGAGTCACTGACAAGATTGGCTATATCTTGAAGCGCGCTTCCATTAAAACATACTTCAAGCCGCTGAAGAAGATTGGTCAGTTTTTACCATCGGTCAAGTGTAATGTCCCTCTGCAAGATGCAGGAGTGTACAAGCTTGATTGTGAATGTGGTCTCTCCTACATAGGACAAACTAAAAGATCAATAAAAACCCGCGTTAAAGAACATATAGCTGATGTGAAGAATCGACGCTCCGGGAAGTCTGCAGTCTGGGAACACGTACAGGATCGCCCCCGTCACTACATCAGATTTGATAGACCGCAGATCCTCGCTAAAGAACACCGATTCCTTCCAAGGATGATTCGCGAGGCTATTGAAATAAAAAAACATCCTAATTTCAATAGAGAAGATGGCTGGGTGCTACCATCTGCTTGGGATCCTATAATAAATTAAATTAAATCCCAACCCAAGCATACAACTGCAAGACTTCAAGATACCATAAGTTCATACTGCATAGATCGGAACAAAAGTTAAATTTTAATCTATGGTAACCGCGGTTAACTATGACATATGGACGTTGAACATCTCAGTCCTGCCCGTGACCATGAGTGCTGTAAAGCGTTCGAAACGTCGGGTAATTAAAAAGTTAAATATACGCGATAAATTCCGTAAAAACTAGTATTATTTTATCTGTCTTTCAGTTCGACCAGGCTAATCTTTGAAATGGCTGAATGGATTGCTATGAAATTCATGAACAGATAAGAAGCAATGTTGTAAAGAATATAGGCAATACTTTATTTCAAAAACTTGAATATTATTAAAAGAAAATTTTTTAAATGGTATTCGATTATTTAAGTTGTAAATAACGACACATTAATAAGTCCTCTTCAGACGAAGGCGGGACGAGTTGTTAGTATAAATTAAATGACTTACAGACAAAAGAAGTTTTTCGCGAGCTTTATATAATTGTATTTTGAAATTTATTGGTATTTGCTTTTTTGGCGAATTTCTCTTGTCGTAATATTATTTTTTTTGTTACAGAAATCTGAAGCGGGTATTTAAAATTGCTTCGTGCTAGAAATTTTGCTGCTAAACTAAACTTTTTTACTGGAAACGAGGCATCCTATCATAGTTCTTATAGGTGATAACACACACATATTTTGATTCTTAATCGAGAAACACATGTACTTATGAGTATCTATGGGCATCTACTTACTATTAGGTGGACGGTGTGCGGGTATTTGTCAAACTTAATCTATAAAAAAGCTAAGCAATATTGCCAGTAATACTTTTGCTGCAATGTAATTGTGCGACACCTCAGAGTAAATTCCGATAATGTTGCTTCAACTGTGTCGTCGAGTAAATTGAGTTAAACATGAGCATAGTGAGGGAATAGAGCTAGGCTAGCTTTAAGGGAACTTGACAGCTAAAGACTAGTGGTTAGAAGTTGCCACAAAACAAGCGCGTTTAGACAACACTATCGAGAAAGTAAGGATAGACCTAATTGCATGCTTACCATTTTTTTAAAGATTTGCTCATTAATTTTTAATTATTTTACTTTTGTATTCTTTAATTAACATTTTTATTACACATACCTCATTTCATCAGTGCATCACCCTTTTATAAAGTTTTAAAAAAAGATTTTTTTCTCATGTCTTAACTCGCTTTCGTGTATGTCTGTTCAATTCTAAGTTAGTAATTTATTTTAAACTAACTTCCCGATAAGCTAGAGACGTATAATTTTGAACAAACGAGTAGCTTAAAGTTGGATGACGTGTAAGGATATGAAAAAAGTGGTATATTAAATTTTTTAATACATAGGTTTTTATTTTTTATTGAATTTAAGTAACGAACGAGCACACGTGGTAAGTTTAGGCTGTGGCCTATAAACATCTACATCTATCCTCGATTAAGAATCAAAGTGCAGATGCGTTGCCACCCCTGAGGCTATGATGGAATGTCTCGTTTCCAGTAAAAAGATCTCCGGTTCTTCAGACTCACTATACAATACACACCAGATCTGCTTTTTACGCTAGTAATCTTTGAAAGCGTGGTCCTTTACCGAGCGAGTCCAACCATTCGTGGTGCAACCATAATATACGGCACTGCACCATGACTCTACCATGTCGAAATTTCAATTGTTCTGATTTAAACATGTTTCTCATATTATGTTATAATCTCATAGTATGTTTTTTTAATTCATTTGGAAGATTCTAGAAACTCAGATGAGAACTCATTAACCCTTGTCATGTTAAAAGCTCCAGTTTGGCCAACTATTTCGGTTACCTCTCATTTGAATAACATTCAGCAGCTCTTTGATATATTTTGTTTGAACGTAATTAAATTTTAGTTTTACCAAACACTGAGAAAAGTTGAGCGAATGTTTTTGGCGACTGTAGTGTTTATGGTCGTATTCCCGAAGTGAAATAGGAATTTATATTCTGTTAATTAAAATGAAAGTGCGGCAAATTTCACACACAAACACACCTCCCTCGCCTCCTTTATATCCATATACCTACGCATACATGCCCGTCGGTTTAGGTTCTCTTATTCTAGGCCATATTTAATACAATTTTCTTTCTTCCTAAAAGTTCTTTCTTCTTTTATATTTTGATCGCATATTTAAAATATGTTTAAGCGTCAGAGTCTTCCTAATGACGATTAAAAATAAAAAGCCGCGGTTGCCAACTCGCAAGCTAAGCGTGGCAACTGTATTAACTGTTTATTTTCCAAATAATGTGACGCAGTAAGTAGCTTACAGGAAAGTACTTACTCCGTACCTCGCGCGACCCCCTCGTGCATAACAATCGCTCTTCAGTGAAACTAGACCACTTGAAATCAGCACTCAGTTTATTAATTTTTAAATGAAATTTTTATGTTATTTTGCAGCTAATAGTAATTTTTTTAAATAAATAAATAATTAAATAAAATATTTTATATTCATTTCCAGTTCACATATTGACATGCAGGAACAAATATGATTACAATTAAATAAAGTAACAATAAGTTATAAAAATAACATTTAATAGTAAAAATTAAAACTACTCGTATGTGTAGCTTAATAATGTAGAATCTACAAAATAAAAATTGAAAAGTCAATCTTATAATATTAGCTACCTGCCTGAACTAGGTTGAGTACTGGTGTTTCAGACCATCAGTTACATTATAGGTTTAATAATGTAGGACACTAGATAATTTAAATAGTTAAACTATATTATATAATAAATATAATAACTAAATAACAATTATTTGCTACCTACAATTAATTCAAAACTATTTTAGAATTTCTAACAAGTTCTCTGTCTTCGTAATTTAATTTATTCAGAAATTCTCTTACAATTATATTACATTTATTATAACACTTACACTATAATCTATCTTTAGTGACTTCTTGATTGTTATGTTAAAGAAATGGTCCAAAAATATGTAAAATCTGTTCACAAATGCGTGTTTGGTGTGAGGGTTTACACAAACTAAGTCCAATATCCTCCTGTCTATGGATTTTAAGTTAAATGGAAGTTCGGTATGCTGTTTTAATATTTTGTTCAACATAAACAACTGACGGACTGTTAGTACACTACATGTCAAAAATAATATATTTTAATAATAATTTATAGAATAAAGATACGCTGTTATTCTGTTCATTCGTGCTCATTGAGCTATTTTGTACTACGTACTAGAGGCGACACTGCATTCAGCAACTCTGTTTCATTAAACTGCGGTCCACCGCACCGCACTTTAATCAGTCACTCTCTAGTTGTCACGTATAGTGTTGATTTAAAAAAATCTCTTGATAAAAATATGCCGTCGTGGGTACTTAGATATTGCACAAATAATTCAAGAAATGTCAGTAAAAACCAAGGAATTACTTTTCATCGGTTAATAAGATACTTAATAAAAAAAAGTATTATAAATTAATAATAAAACAAATTATTCCTAAGACGATATCTCATGGCATGGAATATAGATTATGAAATTAATTTGTTGTTGAACAGATGCGACATTTCTGTTGGTACTTAAGTATAGGACGAATATATTATTACACACACTTTTTTTGTAGAAACATATATAAGTTATTATATATCTTATATTTAAATCTGCCCATTATTATTTTATTTTATTTTTAGGTTTCCACATCAAAGTCAAAGTATATATATATATATATATATATATATATATATATATATATATATATCTATATATATTAAATTCGTCCATTTTTAATTCTCGCATGCGCACCATTTATGAACGACTCTTATTCTAATTCAAATGAATATATTTGTAATTTAAATGTTATGTTAATAAGTTTTGGTAAACATACATTTAGTATGTTTTTTTTCTATTTGACATAGATACGTTTTAAAATATTCAGATAAAAATATCATTAAGATGTAATTGTGATAAAATATTATGTAATATTATATTAGATAAGCAAATTTAATATACAAAATAAATGAAAAAATTTAAAAATTGTTCTCGATATACTTTACCTATTTAACAACACAATTTACTACTGATCATTCTACCTATGTTTATTCTATGATCCGATCCAACCGCGCGAACACAGAGTAGCGCACATTTTTTGTTTGAAATAGCTGTTCTAGTACGTAAGTATATATTACTTCAATGTTCATCATGCTCCAGCATGGAGCTACTACGTACAAATCATTCATCAAAATGTTTGACTAATGCTGATTGATTAATGAGATTGGATTAATAAGAGCTGGTCTAATGAACCTTACTAGCGTTAAGCTTTGATAAAATTGGTATGTACTGCGGATGAAAATTTCTCACTATAAATTAATGAATAATATAAATAATAAATACTATCATAACAAAATATTTAAGTATAATATTGTTACGCGCTCTAGTCGACCCCACTAGCGCCATCTAGTCTCGAACCGAAGAACTAAACTTATTGAAGTCGAAACACGAACTCTCGGTACCTTGCGCGTGTTTACTTGAATATTCTGGATATTTCGCTGCTAATTTATATAAATAGGCGCTGCAAGATGCGATCGAGGAAGTATTGGATTTGGCGAGACAAGCGAAGCTTCGGAGCGGAATAAAGTGAATGAGTGTGTTTAATTATTAGTGTTTTAAGTTTTAAATTAAAGTGTTAATTTAGGTAATTTTATCGGCAATTTTTATTGTCACGAACCTCAAGCTCGTAACAATTGGTGTCAGCAGTGGGATAAAATCATGCCGATTTTACCTAAGGAGGAAACGGAGGGTGTCCGTACCCAAAGTCAACGCCAGCAGGAGACGGACCAACGAAGATTTGGTGGTGCAACGCCGCAGACGTCGGAGGGCCAGCCACCATCTGCAGGCCCGTCGGCAGCTCCTACATCTGCAGCACCTGACTTAGGTGCTCTGATGGTGATGCTGCAGGAGCAGGCTCGCCGACAGGAGGAGCAGGCTCGCCGACAGGAGGCGCAGGCTTGTCGACATGAGGAGCAGGCTCGCCGACAGGAGGAGCAGGCCCGTCAATTGAAAGATCAGCTGCAGAGCGGACAAGAGGAACAGGCCCGCCGACAGGAGGAACAGATGCTCCTCATGAAGGACATTCACGCTACCTTTGCGAAAGAGATAAGGGAAATGAAGGATAGGGTTGCTCAACATGACAACCGCCTGTTGGAAGCTGAAACCCGAATCGAAGAACATGAAACTCGAATCAACCATGTGAACAATTGGGTTGACAACGTGATGGCTGACGTGAAGAAAACGCTGAACGACCTCAAACTTGGGGATGGAACTACTTCGCTACGTGGATTCAAAGTGCCGCCGTTCGACGGGACTTCTTCCTGGTCGGCCTATAAAATCCAGTTCGAAGCCGTCATGGAGGCAAACGGTTGGAATAAAAGCCAGGCCATGACTGCACTCACCTTATGCCTGCGCGACCAAGCCTTAACTGTGTTGGACGCTCTCGGTAGGAAAGTGACCTACGAGCAGCTCCTTGAGGCATTGGAGGCGAGATATGGTGACGCTTACCTGGAACACGTCTTTCGCGCGCAGCTTAAAGATCGTGTGCAATGCAGCAACGAAAACCTCCAGCAGTGGGCCCTTGAGGTGGAGAAGATGGTTCGAAAAGCATACCAGTCTGTACCTGCGCTCATTGAAGGGAACCTGGTGCAGACATTCATTGGCGGCATCCGCGACCTGGAAGTCAGAGCTGCTGTGAGGCTCGGGCACCACGAGACGCTTAAGGACGCCTTGGCCCATGCACTGGAGGTAGAAGCCGTGCGGTAGGATCATCGTTCCCATCGCGTCAGGGAGGTTGCAGCAGCTACAGTTCGCGACCGCAACAAAGGATACAGCCCTAGGTGCTATGGCTGTGGGGAAAGGGGCCACTTTCGGTCCAGCTGCCCTAAGCACACCCTAGGAAGGGAAGGTGAACGGTCTCAGAAAGGAAGTGCGGCTAACAGCACCACCCAGCAGCAGCAGGAATACGACTTTACTATCAGACACTGCAGCGGGAAATCTCACGGCAACGCAGATGCATTGTCATGAAGACCTTGTCCTGAAGATTGCAACCATTGTAGTAGGCAAGGTAAGGAAGTGGTATCCGTGAGGATGCTCAGGACAGACCACCTCAGCAACGGGTGGAAGGACAGCCTACGACATGCACAGCAGGAAGGTTCGGACATCAAGCCGATTCTGGGATGGATGAAGGCCCGTGCTACCAAGCCTAAGTGGAGGGACGTCTCAGCGATGAGTTCAACCACGAAAAGCTTTTGGGTCCAATGGGACAGCTTGCTGCTTCAGGATGGAGTCCTGTGCCGTAAATGGGACAATGGTCGAGGAGACAGCTGTCGTTTGCAAATGGTTGTCCCTAAAGCTAAAGTGCCGAATGTTCTACAGCTGTGCCATAATGGTCGTTCAAGAGTCCATCTGGGAGTTAAACGAACTTTACTGAAGGTTCGAGAACAGTTTTACTGGGTCCATTATCGTGACGATGTCGAGGATTGGTGTCGTACATGTACAAGTTGTGCGGCTGTGAGGGGATCTCAGACACGGAGTAGAGGAGCATCGAAATTGTACAATGTTGGTGCACCACGGGATAGGACATCCCTTGACATTGCGGAGCCGTTACAGAAAGGCGCAAAGGGGACTCCTAAGATCGTTCATGTGGATCGCCTGGCGCGTTATTATGGGGCCGATAATGCTCGGGACGAGCATGTCTTAGGAGGGGGCAGTGTTACGCGCTCAAGTCGACGGCACTAGTGCCATCTAGTCTCGAATCGAAGAACTAAACTTCTTGAAGTCGAAACACGAACTCTCGGTACCTTGCGCGTGTTTACTTGAATATTCTGGATACCTCGCTGCTAATTTATATAAATAGGCGCTGCAAGATGCGATCGAGGAAGTATTGGATTTGGCGAGACAAGAGAAGCTTCGGAGTGAATGTCTCAGACGGACTCCTCCATGAGGAGTGCTGCCACCCAGTAAATTGCTGTATAATGTAGTTAAAGAATTTAGAGTCCACAATAAAAGAAAATATCAACAAATTTTCTTTTATTGTGGACTCTATTATTCTGTGCTTGCGTAGCAGCAGCTGGTACTACTGGGACGACTTCGAGCTCAGCCAGGGATTCAACTTGATGGCGCAAACCTTCTTAAGCAATAATATGAACATATTATCGCTTAAGACGGTTCCATACCATCCCTAGTCCAGCAATTACTTATGCCAAACTTCTGCCTGGCCACCTTGAACTTATTGTGACGATCTTTTGTTAAAAACTCGGACATAGTGGCACCCGGGTCTTTCAGTTTTAGTTTTGAGAACCAAACTTAATCACGGTCTCGGACATCCCGGAACTTGACAAGAACTGTTCTTGGCTTCTTTTCTATTGGATGCCCAAAACGATGGCAGCGGCTAAAAGAAGTGTTAGACACATTGGGAATCTAGAGCTTGTCCATTATAAGGTCAGAAGCCATTGAAGATGTATCCTCGGACTTGTCCTCGAGAATCCCATGATGCAGCAGAATCTTACGATGCCGTCTTATCTCCAAACGGTCGATCTTTTTTCCAAGAAATTTAATCTGTAATTGAAAGGTTTCTAGAGCGGACAGGATAAACTTTCTGAATGTTGCGAACTCCTTTGACAGTAAAGATATATTTGAGAACATAGTTGAACTAGTCTTATTTAAGTCCTGCTGAAACTCATTCATACGAGTATTGAAGAGTTCTGACATGGCTGACAGTGATTCTTTGAGGGCTTCTATGGTTTCGTGTAGTGTTAGCAAATTAAGTAAAATATATATCAAGGAATCAAGGCTGGTAAACAGATGATTATTACGTATATGTTTTACACATTAAAATATCTTAATTTCTATAATATTTAAAATATAAATTACGCGAGGCTTATCAAAACATGTGTTACTTATTTCACTCCTACACACGAAAAAAAATATTAAAATGTATTTTTATTCTACATAATATAATAAAATAAAAATAAAGACACGAGAATAGAAATTTACGTGGTATAGCCATGCTGCAGCTATATTGTGGTTGCAGCACGAATGGGCGCTCGACCGGGGCAGGACCACGCTCTCACAGAATACCAGCGTAACATAGCAGATTATTGGTGCTGTTTTTCGTATGGTAAGTGAAGAGAACCGGAGATCCTTTTTACTGGAAACTAGGCATTCCATCTCAGTCCTCAGGGCTGGCAATGCATCTGCTTTTTTATTTTTAATTGAAGATAAATGTGGATGTCTATAGTTTACAGCGTCCACTCAGGTAGACTGTGTGATCGTTTATCACCCTTATACTATAATATATATATATATATATATATATATATATATATATATATATATATATATATATATATGTGTGTGTGTGTGTGTGTGTGTGTGTGTGTGTGTGTGTGTACAACATGTAACATAATTAACGCACTTTGAGAAATTAGTTTGTTCAGAATCGTTTACTGAATCGATTCCTATCATTTTTAATATAGGTAATTTTTTATCCCAAAAATAATTAAAACTACGTAAATTACAGTCACACTAAATCTGTACAGTCAAAACAAACTGAAATGGACCGTAACTTAAGGCAATAAGACTTTTAAGAGTGCAGTTTTATTTGTATTATTACTAATTGTCATTCAATAAAAATAAAGAAAAATGAACTTTATTTCAAGCATAATAAAGTCTTTGCGTTCGTGGATTTGTACTGTGACCACAACATTTTTCCGGAATTAGTATAACTAATTTGATAAATAAGTAGTGCATAAAAGTGTTTAATTGAAAAGAATTAGTCCTTGATGTTTTACTTAAGGATATAGGAATATCATTTTTAATTTTCTGTACAACCAGTTTGTAACATACGCGCTTTGCCAATTTTGAACCGAATTTTGATATTTTTTAAAATTAAAATAGATCACACTTAAAGAGGGAGAGGCCATTTAATTTGTATGGGTGAAATTTTATACAAATTCCCTCGCTTTTTAATTCAAGGCTTTAATTCTTGTTTATGCAATATCTAAGTTCTGACTTCAGACTGTCAAACTATTTTACTCTTTTTAGCCAGGGATAACGGGACTCATGTAGGATATATTTCCCTAGTTGCCACGCTAGGCGAGTGGGTTGTAAACCACAGTTTTCTACTGTTATTTTTCTGCTACCACAAAGTTGCTGCTGCCCATCTTCTGCCTCAGTTTCCATCTGTCGCCTCTTACGACACGCACGGGAAGACACGGGGTGGTGGTTATTCTTACCTGCCACTACACAGGACTATAAATATATAAAAACTAAATAGACATAGACATAGACATAAGTTTTATTTGCATCAATACACTAACAAAATATACATTTAAAAGTAAATAAAAACATAAAAAGACACAGGGTACAAGATGGTAAACATAATTAAAAATAAGTCTCGGCAAGAGTGAGTGATGTGATGCCAAAAAGGATTCCGACTCATCATATGCTACCACACGTACTGCAGCAGCGCTGATTTTCAGCGGAGCCCTGAATAGTATTTATTCGATATTGCGCCCGCGCTGTTATCGGTTCTAACATTCCATTAAAAAAATAAATAAATCAACCATTCACTCAAAGTGTACATTTTTAAGAATAAATATAATTGTTAAAAAAATACATATACATACACGTGCATATACACACTCGCACATAAAAATATATTACATTTTACATTGTATTGTAATTACTATATTCATATTAATTATTCGTATATATTTGTTAAATAGTACTTATGAAATAACCTGCTACTACACGTGAAATCATGATTTTTGAAATGCTAAAAGGTGTTTTTTAGTTGAGCTTTAAAACCGTTTACAGATTTAGATTCCCGTAAAGGTGGTGGTAAATTATTCCAACATTTAGTGGCCATGTATCTAAAACTACCACGAAACGCGGCTGTTCGGTGATATGGGATTGCCAGAATTGGTGTACCCGTTCTCATGCTTCGACAATCATCTGCTCTTCTCCATTTTAATTTTTGAAAGAGGTATTCCGGTCTTTCTGATTTTATGCATTCGAACAGAAGCGTGGCTAGATGTAAATCTCTCCTCAATGACATCCTTAATATGTCCGACTTATTAAGATATGGATGTACATGATGATATCGAGGAATATTAAAGATGTAACTTGCACATGCATTTTGCACCCTTTGTATTGACCTATTTGTTTTAGCAAATAGTCTAGGACCATACACAGTATCTGCGTACCCGAATTTTGAAAGTACGAGTGACTCACATAGGCGCAAGCGGACGTTTTCACTGAGATAATCACACACTTGGTAGAGTACTTTGAGTCTATAAAAACAGTTGCGTGTGATCTCAAGTACATGATTCTCGCGTAAAGCGAAGACCCTGGTCCATCAGCAAAATATAGCTTCATTTTTCAGAATTCTTATATATTATTCAGAATTCGTATATAAAAACTAAATAAAGCTTCATTACTCAAGCGACTAAACCTTTAAATGGAGTAAGTCTATTTGCCTTTCCATTTGCTTAGTAAAAATTATAAATTTATTTTCGCTTGAAATGATTGAGTGATCTAAATTTAGTTCGACTTTAACTAATGTGTTGGTTGATGAAACCATTTTATAAAATAGGACGCAAATCATTGCTATTTTTCTCATTATCTTCTGTTTTCTGCTTCTGTTTTACTATTTCTTAAAAAAACAGACCATTACAAAAACCAGTCATTATTATTTAGATTCTATTATTTCACAGTGCACTTAAGCTTCCATTATCCGCATGGGATAACTTCATAACAGTATTATTATTATTATACTAGGTACAGCCACGCTGCAGCTTTATTATGCAGCACGGTTAGATCGACTTGACTTGGGAAGAACCACTCTTTCACGGAATATCAGCAAAGAATAGTAAGTTAATGCTGCTGTAGTTTATAGAACCGGAGAATAATTGTACTGAAAAGGAATAATTTTATTTTAGTTCCTTAAGAGTGACAACCGATGTGCATGTTTATTCTTAATCGAAAATATATGTATATATGGCTATGGAAGATGTATGACTATGGACCACAATTACTATCAGTAGCTGTGTGCTCATTTGTATATATTAACAGTTAGGTTGCGTGTTTTGCAATAATATCCTCACGGAAGTAGCCTCTGCAGTTGTAAGAGCTAACATTAAACAAAATTTGCTGCTAAAAATTGTGTTGCAACACGAACAGCGGAAGTAAAATAGGCTCCTTGGAGTACCTAATAAAATACTTACTATTATTATAAATCATTTATTTTTTGACTCAGATCTATATATGCTAGAATAGATACAATTTTTCTTACATGCTATGTTAGTAAAAACTGAACATAAAAATTATGCAATACAATTAAGCTGACGAGCCAAAAGTTTTACTTCTAGCTCTTCGGCCTATGGCACACGCTTCTTGCGGGATCTAAGAGGTTGGTTTTTCGCATAATTGTATAAAATCGTCCTTTTAACTTACTTGATGCACGGACCGACACGGCTTAACAAGACCACACATCATTGTATTTTTTGAATTTTGATTGAATATAATACAATGAAGTGTGGCCTTGTATGCTTTTTGGGTGAAGTTGATCCAAAGACCGAAACGTTTGTACAGTTTACTATGATTTACAAAATACACTAATTAAAGTGTGTTTGGAGGAGAAATAGGAGAATTATTTGTAAATTAACTAACTAATAACTCTTGTGACTTCTACTAAAACAAGAACCAAGTTAAAAATGTTACGATTTATAAATATAATTTATAACATAGCGGTGACAGACAGGTGGACTATGTCTAACTACGTATTTTCCAGATCCATTAAAGTTATCCATTGTCAAACCACTATATAAAAAAGGAGAGAAACATATCGTCAATAATTATCGCCCAATAACATTGATACCTATTATGTCCAAAATTTATGAAAAGTGCATGTACAAAAGAATAATCGAATTCTGCAACAAATTTAATATTATAATTAACGAACAATACGGATTTCAAAAAGACAAATCTACTACTTTGGCCGTTTTTTCTCTCCTAAAAATAATCCTATCAAATTTAAATAATAATCACTTAACTACACTTTTTTTTTGTTTCACACGACCTCCTGCTACAAAAACTTGAAAAGCTTGGGATTAGAGGGCCCACTCTTCAGTGGATATCTTCATACCTCAGTAGCAGACAGCAATGTGTTACAATTATGAAAATAGATGAAAATAAGGATTTCATACCGTACTCGTCTGAATATAGACTCAATAGGTATGGCGTTCCACAAGGAAGTGTGCTTGGTCCTATTTTATTTATATTATATATAAATGACATTGTTAATATAACAAATCATAAATGCATATTATTCGCGGATGATATTTCAATAATTGTAACTTCTAATAAAAAAGATAATACTATTAATGACCATGAGACTGACATAAATAACACTATAGATAAATTAATTGAATGGCTTGACATAAACAATTTAAAAATAAATCTTGACAAATCAGTATATATACAATTCAATAAATGAAATAATAAAAAATATAATATTAATCTCAACATACCAAAAATAAAAGCAGTAACAAATACAAAATTTCTAGGAATAAATATAGATGAAAATTTTAACTGGAAATTGCAAGTAAACGATGTAACTACGAGATTAAATAAATTTGCATACGCCCTTAAACATTTAAAAAACGTTATCAACATAAAAACGGCTGTTCTGTCCTATCATGCATACGTCGAATCAATACTGCGCTATGGACTTGTAATCTGGGGTAATAGCACGGATCAAAATAGAGCATTTCGCGCACAAAAAAAATGTATTCGAGCAATATGTGGGCTTAAACCAACTGAATCATGTCAACTGGTGTTTAAAAAACTTGACTTATTACCCCTACTATGTCTTTATATTTATGAAATATGCATGTTTGTATGGAAGCATAAATATTTATTTAACACGGCGGATAATGTAAACCCTCGGATGCGGCGAAACCCATACAAACTCATATTAAGTGACAATCCTAGAATAAGTAAATATAATAAAAGCTGTTTATCTATGTGTGTACGTTTATATAACAAGTTACCAAATAATATTAAAATGTTAAATACTAGATTATTTAAATCAAAATTACTGGAATACCTAGTTAAGAATATTTTTTATAGCATTATGCACTATATTAATCATAAGTCTTAATGTACGATAAAAATCTTTTGCATGCTATGTTCTCTCTAGCAAAACATGTTGTTCGAATGTATATTTGTAAAATCTTTTTCATACCATGTTTTAAGCAAATAAATATAATAATTATTATGTGTTAGTTGGTCGCCCTTACTCCTAAATAGAACACAGATACGGGTCGAGAACGGCGTAGGCACGTATATGAATGGAATGGTATTTTACCTGCCTAATAACTTTTTTCATTTCTTTTAATAACGCTTGCGATCTAAATTAAATTCTATTTATGATTTCATACACAAGTGTACAGAACAATAATTGAATTCTGCGTTTGAACGAAAATAATTCTGGGGCGGATCAGAAGAAAATTGAATTTTGGTTATATTTTAGGAAAGGTGTTGATAGAATTTTTAAATTATTTGTTTATTACAAGAAATCTTAAAATGAAGTAAAATATTTATTTCTTCGATATTAAAAGGCAAAATTTCTTTTACTTACCGTGATTTATTTGCTACGCAATTTCTTAATTTTGTTGTTTTATACGTGGTAAAGCCATGCTCTCACAGAATACCAGCGTAAAATAGTAGCTTAATATGGCTGTGTTTCGTATGGTGAGTGTAGAGAACCGGATACTCTTTTTACTGTAAACGAGGCATTCCATCTTAATCCTCACGGGTGACAACGTATCTGCATTTTGATTCATAATCAAGGATAGATGTAGATGTCTATGGGCCACAGCAATCACTTACCATCAGATGGACCGTGTGCTCGTTTGTCACCCTATCCTAGAAAAATGTATTAAAATTTGAATAAACTATCATTATTATAGTTAATCTATGAACAGATGAAGCTACAAACATCAAGCGGCGATAAATATTTGAACACAATAAAAGTGCTCTGTCATTTCGGAAAGTCTTTTTTTACCATTCGAGTTTTGCGGCACGCGAAATGAAGTAAAGATAGACGGATATTGACAAGGCTTTTGTTGCTTTGTTATTTTCTGCTTCGACTATTTCATTTTACTTTTATTTTAGGAAACATTTTATTGGTATTTTATCTTTCTGTAAGATGAAATGAAAATTTGTGTGTTGAAAGAATGTCAAATTTAACTGAGGTTCAAAGCTTGGAAGCGTGGCTTAGTGTTCATATAATTTGACCACCAAGTCAATATTTTTTACACGGTGGAGCCACGCTGCAGCTATATATGAGTTGCAGCATGATTGGGTGGGTGCGAACGAAGAAGGTCCACGCTCTCGCAGATTACAGCTTATCAATACCAGCGTAAAATGCTGTGTTAATGCTCCTATGTTCGTTTGCCACTCTTGAATATAAAACATCAATCGATAATTAAAACGTCAAATTATTATTTAAAAATTATCTGTTGTAAGACGCTCGAGTAAATCAATTGGCTATTAGTTGGATTTAGCTCAAGTAGTAAGCCAAATTCGGGTAACTCAAAATGCGTTGTAAACCAATCACATGTTATGTGCCTTATTTTTTCTTTGCCTGCACTGTAATTTATGAAAAAAAAAGCTTGCGTACTGTGCTGCTATATTTGATTAATAAGTTCTGTTGTCTAGAACGCGAAATTTGGACAATGTTGCCACTGCACAGAATTAATATTAATATTGCAAGCAACTTATCGTGTAAAGGTACAGGGGAAATTTAGTTGTCTTGGTTGTGCAGTAACTAAACGGCAAGTGTTTGTTTGCGTGGCCGCAGGTTTGAATCCCACACGGAACACGTGTTTGTACTGCTTTCATAAAGTTATTTTAGATCTGTGTGTTTGAACATGTTAAATTTATATAATACGAGTAGTCGTATGTAAAACACAACGTTATATGTGAAAATCCTAGTAACTTTGTCACAAAGTAAAGTATAAAGAATAAAGTAAATTAATGTGTACGTACTTTCAAAATAGCAATAACAATAAGGTCCTACAGACCGAGTATCGGTCACGATGTCCAGTTTCCAACAGAGACTTGGTATCCGCGCAAACATGGATCACAGTGCCCTTGGGTTTTATATAATAAATACACTTGATAAAAAAACCAATAACTGATTATGAGTTGAAACTTGATTTGAACCTGGGACGTCATTATCAGCAATCACGTTTACGACCACTATACCAAAGAAGCAATCTATATCTTTCTTATCTTTTAGGTAACAAAAGCATCTTTGTGATTTAACGTTTCCTATCTTTCTATAAACAAAGTTTAGACTATCTCATTGTCAAGATCTATTAATCCTAAGTGCCTTAACGGAGAGCTTTTTTGATTTTTTGCGTGGTAGAACCATGCTGCCTGTATATATTTGTAGCCAGATGCGGCGGGAAGGACCACGCTCTTACAGAATACCAATACCAGTGTAAAATAGCAACTTGCAGCAGCAGCCCGCTATACATTGAATGGTTGTTATTTTTGTTCTTCGTAACATCCTATCAAAATTCAACAGAACACATGCGTCCACCACAAATTGTATAGTAGGAGGCTGGCAACTACTCTCCATAGTTGCCAAGCTCGTCAGAATGGTGTTTAAGTTTTAATTAGTCGCCTCTTACGACACCTGCGGAATTATATAGTGAAGTGGATTCTTTTACGCGCCTTTGCTTGCGCAATTGTGCTTAAAAAGCTTAATCTAGTTATACATTCCATATTATACCGGAAATAATCACAAGCACACAAGTATAGACTTCAAGATTACCGACTTGCGTCTGAACAACGGGTCGTCAATGTATTTTGAAGTGAAAACTTCTTTAGAAACGTTGTTATTTAAAACTTGATGAAACGCAAAAAGGACACTAAAAGAGACAAACATATACTTGTATAGGATTTAGCCTGCGAGAGAATGAGATAGAAACAGTGTAGTAAGCGACAGTAGTCTAATGGCAGGGTGCGGAACGCGAACTCAAAAGGTTGTGGGTTCGAATCCACCATTCGACTACTATCGTGAACCAATCTTAACACGAGCATTTTCAGCTTACCAATAGTGGCTAAAGAGAATGTTAGTAATGTTAACTGCATTGCTGGTATTTCGTTTAACAGAAACAGAAACATAAACTGTTTTATTCAATATAGATTATAAACAATGCTTCTTGAAAGTCACTTTTTTCATTTACTCTGGTTCGCAAAAAAAACCTCTGTCCCAGGAAGAACCAGCAAGAAACCCAGCCGGACTATTTTTTAAGTAATAGCTTACAATCATGTATGTTATAATTAATAACACAAAACAAATTAGAAATAGCTTGGTAGCAACCACCCTTCCCAGGGGTTATTATCATCGATAATTTCTTAATATAATATTATTATGAATAACCCTTTTTATACAAACTTAGTTTAAAAAATTTTGAACTTCGTGTATGACAAATTTTGTATATTTTCTGGGATTTTGTTGTATCAGCGTATACATCGCCCCAAGAATGAGAATTACGGACTCAGTGGAGTCGAGTAACTGGTACTACTAGCTTGTATATGTTCCTAGTATTTACAGAATGAATATCACTTATTTTTGCAAAACTGCTTTTAATTTTGTGTACGTACAATATATTTCCATAAATGTATTGAGAGGCCAGACTTTATATATTAATTTACTTAAATTTGTCTCAGCGATTCTTTTGGCTTGAAATTATATTTTGCTCTAATGGCCCTCTTCTGTAAAACAAATATAATTTCAGTATAAGTCGCGTGTCCCCATAGCAAAATACCATACGACATGATGCTATGGAAATAGCTAAAGTAAACTATTCTAGCTGTTTCAACACTGGTAAGAGTTCCAATCTTTTTTTACAGCATATGCTGCAGAATGAAGTCTGCTAGCTAGTTTTGATTGATATATGGGGGAGCCATTGAAGCTCTCCTTGCTTTAATTTTAATATAGTGTTTCCTATTATCTCGGTCTTCTCTGTGTTTAGACATAGTAATTATAAATTTCAACAAAAAAAAATAATATAAAAAATAAACAAATTTATTAAATAAATAAAATTAACCGTATCTAGTAAAATTATCAAATTATAACAATTCACGCAATTCACACACAAGATTTCATAAGTCAATCAAATTTTATTCGACAAAATGACTTTACCTATAAAATGAAGTAGATAGTGTAATAACAAAGCAATTTTACGCGAAAAAACATGTTATTCCGATTTATTACACTAAAATTTAGTCTAAACATAAGGTATTTGTTTTATATTTGTTTGGTTGAAAATTATCTTATTAAATAAATGATTTGCCGTGAAATATTTTTAATTTTATATTTCATTTGCTTTAATGTTTGACTTCTACCGCATTAGAACTGCACACATATTTTTTCCAATGATAGTGTATATTATAAAGGAGGAATAAACAACCTACCTACCTGCCTGAATATACATTACACTATCACTGTATTTTTCTAATGAAGAGGGCGCAAACGAGCATGTGGCTTACTTGGTGATAAGTGACGACTGCCGTCCATGAATATTTGCAGCACCAGGAGAATTGTCTTCGCGTTCTCGGAGTTTAAAAAAAATAGGCTCAGTGATAAGAGTTTTAGTTAAATTTTCTTAGAATATGAATAACCTACTCCATATAATGAAAAAATTAAGTATTGAAATAAAACTGTAAAAAGTCCTTAGATGTTTCGAAGTGTACTATTTACTTATCCGTTGTGATTGCGTTCCATCGCAATGGAAATGAAAAGCTCGACAACCTCACTATCGCCGACACAGCTCACTCTACAATGAGATTTGTGAGCATTAAAATAAATAACATCGAAAGCTACTGTATAAGCTCGATGTTCACCGTTAGCGTTACAGCTTATTAAAGTTCGCTGCTGAGCATAGGTCTCTGCCATAGCTTTCCTCATAGGGCGATATTCGCTGTAGTAGCCACGCGTGGCAAGCGGGTTGTCTAGCACAGTTTTATTTTAATTTTGCATCTTTATTAGAAAAACACCGCTGACCGTCTACTGATTGGTGTCCCTCTGTTGCCTAGGAATGGGGGCTTATAACACAGGCGAAAGCTCGATGTTTATATATTTTTAAATTTTATATACTCCGCAGTTCATAATGATACTTACTCGTATGTTCTACTACTCTAATACTCTCCAAGTTGTTTTAATGCTTAGCAATGGTTATGTAGTAATGTTTAGTAAAATGTATATTTTTGTATTAATGTTTAATAAATATGGGTGAAAATTGAGCACACAGTTCACCCGATGACAAGTGAATGTCGGAGCCTATAGATATCTTACATTTACTATTGATTAAGAGTCACAATGCAGATGCATTGTCAACTCTGAGTAAAAAGATGAAATGCCACGATTTCAGTAAAAAGGGTTTTAAATTGCCTAAACACACCAAACGATGCACTGCAGCATAAAGCTGCTATTTTACACTGGTATTCTGTGAGAGCGTGGTCCTACCCGACCATTCTTGTTACAAATACATAAATGCAGCATGGTCCTTGGTCAAGTATGTATTAAATTTGGTTTTTGGAATATTTTGTATTTCTGCAGCGATCGATATTTTCGATTGCTGTAGGAATACAATATATAACCAATTAAAAATAAATAAGTTAACCACATTTATCTTTCTGACAATATGCTTTTTATGTCATTTATATGTTCAATATGGTTGTACGATTTCATGCCACAAAACGACGGATTCTTGATTTTTAGGCGCTAGTAGAACATACGCGCTTTGCGCTTAAGGCTTGCAATGATTTTAAAAAATATTTAAATTACAATAAATTGTGTATACACATCAAAAAAAAGTTTGTGATCACTAGCAAAAGCTAATATATTTTCAAAATTTTACTTTATCAAGAAAAATTGTTTACGTTATATATTTTTTAAATTTAAATATTTAACTATGTGGTGTGTGGTTTTGGTCATGTAGAAAAAATGAATGAGGAAAGAGTGACAAAGCAAATTTCTATGGCAGATGTGAACGGCAGAGTCGGGAAGGGACGCCCTAGAAAAAAGTTTATCGACCAAATTAGCGATATTTTGAAAATGGGCCACGTTAGAAGTACCCTTAACCGATCAGCATGTATGAGTAGATATATGGATGTAAAGGAGGCGAAAGACGTATGTCAGGATCGTGCCAAATGGAAGTCCGTAGTCTCTGCCTACCCCTCTGGGTGAAAGGCGTGAGTGTTTTTATGTTAAATATTTAACTAAATACAACCTTAGTAATTCTAACAGAAATAAAAGAAAGAATTGTTTATCCAAATTTATACAAAATTTTATTAATAGAAGGTTTCTATTTAATACTCCTCCCCTGGCTCGAACACGTGCGTAGATCCTGCTGGGCATGCTGAGGATCAAGTTATCCAGTATTTTTGCGCTAACTTGCCCCATTTTTGAATAGTGGCTTCCCTGATCTCTGACACTATCTGGTGAGGTAGTTGCAGGTTCCAAACAGCTCGCTTAAGAGCATTTCACGCGTGCTCTATTGGGTTTTAGTCAGGCGAGCCGACAGGTCAGTCTAAACTTGTGATGTATTCTCGGAGAACAGCATTGACTCGTTGAGCTTGATGTGTATTATCATCGACCAATACGAATTAGTATCCATGGTTTACTCGAAATGGTCTGACAATTCCATCAATAGCGGCTGGTTTACACCTGTCTGCCGTCACGGGAGATCTGTTTTTTGTGGGGGGCTTCTCTTTTTGTTCTGGGTTTCTTTGTTTAAAAATGGAACCTATTTATCAATACACATTTTATGTACTTATTAGTAACAGCTAATGATAGTGTAGAATATATATATTGGTATATATACTACACTATTATTAGTATATGTGTACACGTATATGTGTATGTAAGAGCCGTGGTAGCTCATATGGATAATGCTCGCTGTAAATATAACAGAACGCGAGTAACCCCGGTTCCATCCCCGCCGGCACCAATGAAATTGTTAATTGACATTTTAAGTGCTGATTTACCACGTGCTCGTCTGTGAAGGAAAACATCGTGAGGAAACCTGCATGTCTGAGGAATAAGAAAAAGAAATATTTCGAAGACATGTGAAGTTCGCCAACACGCATTGGGGCAGCGCGGCGGGCAATTTCTTGACACTTCCTGGTCTTAAAACCCTCTCAGAAATGAGAAGAGGCCTGTGCCCAGCAGTGGGACGTATATAGGCTGTAACTTTTTAACTTTTATATGTGTATGTATGTGTGTATGTACAATAAATGTAAGCTCCCTCATTCTCACCATCCCCCTAAACTGTTCACAGCTATACATGTACCACTCCCATGGTAGCGAGGATTCACCTTAATCGCCACGTCTCGCACCCTTGATGCTGCTTCCCGTCGCTGTCCAGAGATTTCCGGTAAGGATAGGTGCGAGAGGGTCATACTGCTTCTGATCTTAAGATATGCACGAGACGAGAGAGGGTGTTAATTTCTTAATATCTTTTCATATGTAACCATGATACAACAAATAATGTATGCGGGCTTTGCAGTTTTTATGTATACCATAGCTAGTAAAAGCCTTAGATTTAAGAGTCTAATAATGTAAGAAAAATATGAAATGTACTTTTGTATTTAACTAAAATTTTAAAATTATGTTTTCTTTGTTAATAACTGTGTGTGCCTAGTATAAACAGAACAAATAAATTAAATAAAGCTGCTTGTGAATAGCTCCTGTAGTTCTTAAACACCTGCAGCCAATTCAAACCAAGGAGACCATAGATACGTATTCATCTCTGAGGACTAAGATATAAGAGCCCACAATTGGTTTTCATGCATTTTATTTAATTTTAGATGATTTATCTAAAGTTTGACGTCCTGATGCTGAGTGAGTTCTAGAAAACACGAGGAAATACGTTAAATTTAACTAAAAGATTTTAAAAATGGAAGAAAAATATTTGTTATTCATCTCATTGAATTGATTTTCCATTTTTGAATCTGGTGCATGCGACACAACTGCCTGCTGCAAGCATAGGCGGAACAAGATATAAAATTTTATATCGCGTTCTGAACAATAAAACTGGAATATTGCAGATAGCCATAGTTTTAAATTTTTACTCTTTTAATAAAAAATAAATTATCGTCAGTTAATAAAGTTTAATTAATATAAATTATTACATCTGTATAATTTAAACATCTTTCTTCATCAGCCCGTAAAGTTCACTGCTGTACACGGACTGCTGCACTGCATGCACCCCTCGACCGGCGAAGGACCTTTCTCTTACAAAATACAATCGTAAAATAAGAGCTTACTTTTGCTGTATTTTGTATGGTGATTTTAATAACCGAAGATCCTTTTTAGTGGTAACGAGGCATTCCATATAAGTCCTCATGGGTGACAAGGCATCTGCATTTTGATTCTTTATCGAGGGTAGTTGTTAATGTTATGGGTTACAGCGCCCACATATCATTAGGTGGACTGCGTGTTCGTTGGTCACCATTACTATATAAAAAAATGGACCCCCCTGTTGTATAAAATGAATTTCCTCAATCGCCACGCTTACCAGGCGACTTATACAATTTTTTTGGAACGTAATGTAATTTTGCGTTCAGTATTTAAGAGTTCGTTTATTTATATATTCATGTTTAATTATATATGTATTATATTTTAAACATTTAAAATTATATTTCAAATAATGTACATGCAGCAAGGCATGCTTGTAGTTATAATTTTATATACAAAATGCATTAATAAAATTTCTGACAAGTTGAAACTCGAAGTTACGTCTCCTTCGGGACGGGCAATGATCAATAACCATACAGCCTATTCAATCGATTTTCCAAATAGATTTCTTTTATTTAGTGTTAATCTCTATAGATTCGCCTAAACGTTTCAATATTACGATATGATGTTTGATAGAGGATAATCGTCTCATAGAGGGGATATTTGCCGTATTTGCCACGCTTGGCAGGCGGGTTGGCATTTCAATATATTTATTATTAGGAAAACGCTGCTGCCTATCTCCTGGTCTCTGTTGCCTTCTACGACACCTAAGGGACAACTTGTAATGAATATTCCTACCCCATTACTACACAGTACATTTTACGAGTATATTACGATAATTACTAAAAATTAATATGTCAAAATCGACCACAGGTGAGATTGCGCAAATTAGTATGTGCATTTTGGTGCATATAATTAATGAATAGTGTTAATCTATTATATGGTAAGGATAAAACTTATGCTTTTTCTTATTATTTCTTACTTTTCTTCTTTCCATTATGTGGTGTGACGCTAATATGCGAGAACACTCAAACCCGCACTCGTTTCCAAGTCGAAGTTGTACGAGCTGTGAATCGTGTGAATGTAGGTATAGTAAATTAGTTTCCATTTATGCAAATTTTAACATTTAAGATACGATTGGAATTGTTTCTCAATTTAATTAGCATACTAATGCAGTTGTAACCAGGAAATTATACAAGCGTTATAATATTACATGGCAGCGGCTCGGTAAAGCATTCTATTTAGGTACTGGTGGGCTGTGAGTTTGAGTCCCCAAAGGAACAAGTTAAATACAAATGTGTTTTTTACAGAATTAGCGTAAGAATAAGCACATTGTAGCAGCCAGGCAAATCAACCCTAAATAATATATACCCTGCTGCTACCATAACACAGAAGGCGAAGAAAACATTTATTTTCTAATTATCCCCGGCTACTGAGGTACTGCGGGCTGCATATCGATGCAAGATAATTTGACGTATATATTTAGCGGTCTAATAAAGAAACAGGAAACAGCCGCAAATATCATTCAGCGCCACATCGTGTTCATACGCCGCTATCGTTATGTATCCGTCGACGATTTTTGAAGCCGTTTCTTCAACGCCGCAGCTTCGCTTCTTCTTGCTGTTTCGGAGCTGTGTCCCACGCCGCCGCCGCTCGTCGACTCCGCGCGCGCGTTTTCTTTTTTTTGCGCCCGAAGCAAATATGGGCAACTCTCCGGAAAGCGGGGGAGGGAGACGGTGAATGCTCAAGGCATACCACGCAGCCGGCTGCGTGGTTATGTAGAGACTTTTACCCACTAAACACCGCCTTTATGGATTGGCTTACTGATCTGACGAGAGATCTCTAAGCCGTATACGAACGCAACCCTCATTGGCAGAAAGGAGGGCGCAACGCGCGTGCGCCGGCCTGCACAACATTTATAGCCCAGTCCAGCGACGTAGCTACGAGAAGATATACACGAGTCTCACGCCGGCAAATGGAACGCACATAATAGTTGTATTTTGATTAATCTTTATTGGTCATAATGTAAGAATTGTAATTGGCTAGGCAAAAAAAAATTAAAATACGAAGTCAGAAAACTAACTAATACGCTCGATGCGACGGGATCCAGCGTAACAGCAAAGTCCTACCGTCTTTTCGTCACCGATAAGAAAAAAAAGGTTACTTTCCTTATCGACACCGGAGCGAATATCTCAGTGTTACCGCCGAAACAAAGGCAGAAGTTGAAGCTACTGGATTTTCAACTCTATGCAGCAAACAATACGGTGTTTCCTACATATGGAGAAAAAACAATGGAGCTGGATTTAAACCTACGCCGACCATTCAAATGGAGATTTATTGTCGTTGAAGACAGCAAATCAATCATCGGTGCTGATTTTCTTCAACGTCACCAGTTGATCGTCGACATCAAAAATAGAAGAATCATCGACGGGAAAACCAATCTTGCATCTCAGTCTTTCGTCCAAGCAACCAATAAGCCCACAATAAGAAGTTCAACCATCGTATCACAAGATCTTCGAAGAATACCCTGGAATCACAAGAATAATTTCAATGAAATTAACACTGAAGAACGACGTTGAGCATTTCATCGAAACCAATGGACCACCTCTTTATTGCCGTGCACTTCCAATCGCACCACACCTATACGAGCTAGTTTGAAAGGAATTTGAAAACATAATCGAGCAAGGAATATGCCGCCCGAGCAAATGCCTTTGATCATCACCACTTCACATTGTACTTAAGAAGAATGGAGAATTACGACTTAGTGTAGATTACAGAAGACTGAATTCTATTACCACTCCTGACCGCTACCCAATACCGCGAGTCAAGGATTTCACTCATCAACTGTCAGACAAGACTATATTCTCCACCATCGATCTCAACCGAGCTTACCATCAAATAAGACAGCAATAATTGCCCCAATGGGATTATTCGAATTTCCAAGAATGACCCCGGGATTAAAGAATGCTGGTCAAACCTTCCAAAGATTCATACACGAAGTACTTCATGGACTGAATTTCGTTTTCGCATTCATTGATGATCTCCTTGTTGCAACCCCTGATAAATAAACGCACGAAACCCATCTACGCACCGTGTAACAGCGATTAGAAGACAACGGAATTAAAATCAACCCTTGGAAATGCATATTTAGCCAAGAAGAAATTCAATTTCTTGGTTTCACCGTCAGCAAGGAAGGAATCAAACCGCCTGCTGAAAAAGTCAGAGCAATCATCGATTATGCGAAACCTAAAACTATCGAAGAACTAAGGCGTTTTCTTGAGATGATAAATTTTTACAGAGAACACATTCCTAAAGCCGCTGAAATCCAAGCACCGCTTCACACCTACCTTCACAAAACGAAGAAAAAAGATAAAACTTCAATCGTATGGAACGATTAAGCCACGAAGGCATTTGAAGCTTGTAAAGTTGCGATCCAAAATGCAGCTTTGCTCGCTCACCCATCATACGAAGCAACCCTTGCTATCTTCAGCGACGCGTACGATCTCTCAGCAGGAGCCGTACTCCAACAATACAGCAATGGGAAATGGCAATCACTTGGCTATTTTTCGAAGAAGTTCTCCGATACTCAACGTAACTACAGTACATTCAACCAAGAGATACTCGCTATCTACATGGCTATCAAGCACTTTAGAAAAACATTCGAGGGTCGAAAACTGATCGTTTTTACCGACCACTAGCCATTAACATATGTACTTCCGAAGAAACCATCACTATCAGAAATACCACGACGAGCAAGACAACTTATTTTCATAAGTGAATTCACGACCGACTTACGTCACATCAGTGGAAAGGACAACATAGTCGCCGACGCACTCAGTCGCATACTAATCGACAGTGTAACGTGCCCTACATCAATCGACTATCATAAGATCGCCGCAGCACAAGACAGAGATAGTGACAACATAAAACATCTATCGAAGCAAAGTAACTTGTCCATCAAGCAAGTTACAATGCCAATGACGCATCTACCTAGTTTAGTTTAGTTTAGTTTGCGACGGGCTGTTTTCCGCAACTCCACGTCTATGCGCGTATTTTGCGTGTGGGCAGGAATAATGTGATTATTCGAGCCATGAGATCTCCCCGAAGAAGCTCAACAGTCCCTAGATGTTGCATGCAACTTCGGGGAGTGATCCCGGCGTGCCGAGATATTTAGCCCTGTACGTAGCAACCTCCGGACATTTCAGTAGCACGTGGGCCGCCGTTTCTTCCTCCCCCATACATGCCCTGCACAGGGGACTATCTGTAACACCTATAGTAAATAAATGTTTGTTAAAGGTGCCGTGTCCTGTGATAGCACTTGTTACTATCCTGATCTGCGGCTCGTTCAGTCTCATTAGAACTTTGGTTAAGCGACTGTTTATTACAGGTAGGGCCTCCCTAGCTTGTCTACAGTCTACTAGATTTTTCCAAAGCTGAGCGTGTTGATTAGTGAAGTGTCTACGTACCATTGAACGAACGTTACCAAAAGGGATTGGTATGATTGGTTCCGGCCCTATAGTGGCCAGAGCCGATCCTCTTCTGGCCAGTTCGTCCGCTGCATCGTTGCCTCTGGATCCACTGTGTCCCTTTATCCATTGCAGAGTCACATTGTTGTTTTTACATACCTCATTTAATCGTTGATGGCATTCATATATTAGTCCCGAGTTCACCCCATTGCAACTCAGAGCTTGTAGTACCGCCCTACTGTCGGTCAGTATTCTGATGGGGAAGTCATTAACCTTCCTATCATCTATTGCTATGGCCGCTTGAATGATACCCATACATTCCGCCTGAAAGACCGTGTTATAGGTACCCAGCGGTGTGCATATGTGAATATTGAGGTCTTCAGAGAAAGCTCCAGAACCTTCATTTGTTTTAGAACCATCTGTGAAAATTCTAAGCTCTTTTGGGCTTAATCCTTCCGGCTGGCTGTTTTAATTTAATTGTATCTTGTATTTCTTATCGAAAACAAATTGTTTAGGAATCCTATCGTATTTGGCTTGTAGGATAGTAATTTCTGAGTGAATTATATCAATTATGCCTGTATGAAGGACGCTATTATTACTCCAAAGATTTAGGGTCTTGAGTCTGATGGCAGCTAAAGTCGCTTCTTGTTGTATATGTAGATGAAGCGGAGTTAGCTCCAGCATCGCTTCCAAGGCTGCTGTTGGCGTAGTTCTTATGCAGCCTGTGGCAGCCATACATGCCAGTCTCTGGTAGCGCTGAAGCTTCTTAATTGTGGTGGCTTCATTGGTCTTGGTCCACCATACCAGAGCGCCGTATGTGATCATGGGCCGAATTACAGTTTTGTAAAGCCACAGTATGATTTTTGGCGTCAGTCCCCATCTTTTGCCAATCATGTTTCTGCATTGCCAGAAAGTTATACTAGCTTTGTTGATTTTCTTTTCCATGTGTTCATTCCAGTTAAGTTTGCTGTCCAAGGTAAGACCTAAATATTTTACCTCAGAGGATAGCTGGAGTTTTGTGCTGAAAAGACTTGGAAGATGATAGTTATTCAGCATTCGTTTTTGTGTGAACATTACTAAAACCGTTTTATTTGGGTTGACGGTTAAGTCGTATTCCCTGCATCATCTCTCAACTATACGGAGAACCGCTTGGGTCAGGTCGCACACTATGCTAGCTGTCTTTCCCGAGACCAGTATAGTCAGGTCATCAACATAACCTACTGTATAGAAGTGATTAGTATTTAATTTGCTGATGAGTTCATTAATGACCATATTCCACAGGAGAGGTGAGAGGACCCCACCCTGCGGGCAACCTTTCTTAATTAGGATTGGTTGAGATTCACCAGCAATCTTTATTATTCGGGTACTGAGCATGCAAACTATCCAGTCGATCAGTGCCGGTTCAACTTTATGTCTACTGAGTGCACCTTTTATGCTGGAGAAGTTTGTTCTGTCAAAAGCACCTTCTATATCTATGAAGGAACCTAGACATATTTCTCTGTTTTGGATGGCCTCTTCAATCTTTGTAATTACCTGATGAAGTGCTGATTCTGTGGATTTGCCTAGACTGTAGGCGTGTTGCTTGTCGTGTAGTGGTAAAGTTCATTAGCGTCGACCCCCCTTAATTCCCTTTCACACATCCTCTCCATCGTCTTTAGGAGAAAGGATGTGAGGCTAATGGGCCTGTAGGATTTAGGGTCAGTGTAATCGCTCTTACATGGTTTGGGTATAAATGTGATTTTCACTTCCCTCCATCCCCTAGCATATTTTAGAGCCAGACAGGCTCTCATTATGGCAACAAGTCTGACTATTAGGGCTTTACCCCCCCCCCCCCACTGTAGGAGTGCCGGGAATATGCCGTCAGGTCCTGCTGCCTTATAGGGGAGGAAACTGTGAATGGCCCAATGTGATTTTGTCCATCGTTACCACTCTCTGTGCTAAATTCCAGTCTTCTACTGTTGGTGTCAGTATGTCGTCATGCCGGTTTGCCTCCTGGGTTAAGCAGCAACCTGGGAAGTGCGTTTTAATTAGGATGCGTTGGGCTTCATCCGGCGATGTTGAGTAGCTACCGTCGGGTTTCTTTAGAGACATGGATCCCGACGTGTTCTATTTAGCTAGAATATTCCTTATCCTATTTGCTTGTTTGCAGGTTTCTATGTTGCCACAGAATTTACGCCACCCAGTCGAGCGTCGATACCTGATACATTTTTTGTATTCAGACTTAGCTTTCTTATATAGTAGCCAGTCTTTATCCATTGAGGTATTCATGGCCCAGTTTAGGGCTTTTCTTACCTTCTTACGTTTCCTATCGAGTTCTTCACCCCACCACTGTTGCTTTACCTCGGCATGCCTTGGTGGAGTGATTTCTGGACATGATTCATGGTAGCTATCTATCATGGCCTCAGTAACAGCTGCTACCTGTTCTTCTAGGAGCGACTGATCTGCTATAGTATTTATCCCCTCAGAACCCGCGAGCGAAGACGTCAACCTATTTAGGTATTTTGTTTTATCCGTCTTGCGGGGATTTCTCCATGGTGGTGTAGAGGGGATATCGACCTGTAGTGCGAAGCAGATCCATCTATGGTCTGAGCATGAGGCCTCTTTCGACACATGCCATCCCGTAATTAGTTTGGCTGCTCCTTCTGTTGCAAGTGTGAGGTCGATTATAGTGCGACAGCGTTTGTTTATGAAAGTAGGTTCAGAACCTATGTTTAAAATGGTTAGGTTAGTACTAAGTAAATATTCAACTAAAACTTTACCTCGTTCATTTGGTTTTTCCATTCCCCAAAGGGGATGATGTGCGTTGGAGTCCGTCCCGATCACAACCTCTAGTCCGGTCCTCTCGCAGAAGTTCACCAGCCTGCCGAGGTCATGAGGGGGAGGAGTGTCTTCCTCCGGCATGTAGACCGAGGCGACGACTAAACTTCTCTCCTGTGTGTATTATATTGCCACGGCATACATGTCTCTAGAACAGAAATCTGTTAATGGTTGTGCACAGATATCTTTAGTAGTGTAGATACACGCTCTAGGCTTGTCGTGTTAAGAGCTGTAGAATAGCTTACCTTTTAGGTTGTTTAGGCCTTTAATTTTACCAGCCCCAACCCACGGCTCCTGGATTAAGGCTATGGCAGTCCTTTGAACCTCCAACCACTTGCGTAATTGAGCCGACGCAGTTTCGCTGTGGTGGAGGTTGGCCTGCACTAGGCTAGTTTTGGACGAAGGGCACGCCATCATTGATCGCGTCCTCCCCGTCCCCGCCCAAAAATAGGCCTGCCAGAAGATCTCGGGTCTCTTCGTCAGCCACCGAGTCGGAAGTGGTCGGCAAAATGCAGACCTCTTCGTCACTCAGTGAGTTGCCGCTGAGCCCGATCTCCACTGGGGGCTTTGGCTCAGTTGTGCAGGCCGTTTTTTCACTGGACTTGGCCTCCAGTGATTCCGCTGTACCGGTAACCGTGGCTCCGGTATCCATAACTTCCGGGTTGTTTTCTACCTCTTTTCTCGGTGGAGTATCAAAGAATTTACCTCCACGACCCTGGAATTTTACGTATACCGCCGCGCATACGCATGCGAGACGGCGTCCGGCCTTCATCAGGGTCGGGATGTGATCCTCCGGCACCGAAACAACGAGGAACCACCCGTCCGTCTGCTTATCAGCCTTGAGTAACAGCCAGTCCCTGATGTTAACTCAGCGGTTCTGGTACGCCAGCACGCGACCAATGTCACGTGAGTCTTTCCAGGCTCCTTGGGCATCAGGGATTAGGATACCACATTTGACTCTTTGTGGTATCTCTGACTGTTTTTTTATAGTCAGCAAGGTGTTGGATTTAAGATCGAGGGTAGCAATATTCCCCTTCAACCAGTCCAGAGCCTTCTGATCGTCGCACCACAGTTTCAGGACACCCTCCGTATAAACGGGTTTGCCCCTAAAAACTGGGCCCGACGCATCAGGGTAATGGCTACTCCACGCCTCGCTGATTATCTTCCTCTGTATTGCTACGAGGATGTCGTCTGCTACTTCCTTCGTAATGTGACCTGAACGCGCACACGTTAAGGTCACACCCAAATCTGCTCTAGCAGCGGAAGCGTAGCTCGTTCTTGCAGCCTTTGGTTGCTGTTCGAGTCGCACTTTTTTGTGTTCCCCTCTAGGCGAGGTGGACTCTTCCAGCATCCTTTTGGCTGCTCTTTCCTTCTTCCCAGGACGCTTGGCCGCTCGCTGCTTCCTGGCGGATATCCTAGATCTGGTTCCCGCGGCCGCGACTTCCACTTGGTCTGGATTTTTATCCTTCCCAGCTTCAGTGCGGCTACTGGTTCCAGCTCCAAGCACCCCAGTCGCAGTAGCTTGCCCAGCCTCCTTGGTTTTAGTTTCGGAAGCAGCCAATGCGGCTCGTTCTCTTCGGCCTTTTTCCCGCTGCTTCTTGTTCTTCTTTTTGGCCTTTCCACTACTGCCTGCAGGGATAGACCCTCCTGATGGTCCGTCAGGTCGGCAAGTCACCTTTTTGGGTGCCTTGCCTTTCCCCTTACGGCACACCACTTGCCAGGCAGCAGAGAAAAGGTCGTCAGTTCGTATTGGCTCCGCAGTTTTGTCACTCCGGGCTCTTGTTCTTTTTTCCCCTCCAGCTCCTTGGAACTGGTTTTGGAAACGTTCAGCGAGGTAGTTGTCCCTTTGATGGGGGCACCTGCGCTGGACGGTACTGTCCGTGGAACCGTCGGTTTAGTGACGGTTCCCCATTGTTCATTGGTGTCTCTGGTAAGCACCTCTGACACCTCTCCCTCTTTCTTATTGGGCCTTAAATTGTCCATAATATTTTGTTCTTTAAAATTCATCTCCCCGGCTTCCCACCCTCCATGGAACCCGCACCTTTGGGAACGCCCTATTTCAGGCGTTAGGATTACCGGGAGAATATAGGGACGTGAAGTTGGCTCACAGCGCGACATCGGGAGCTCGATTCAGCTGGTAGATGGGGCTGACAAGGCCCATCCCCACCACCCGAATAAACTGTCACTTGCTCCGTCAGCATGGCCTTTACCACCACCCAGCCCCCCTTTTCAGGAAAACTAGGCAGCTCCCACATCCCTCGCCTGCGACCCTCTGACGGGGTGCTTGGCCATTTCCCTATCTGTGGCTAGCAGACAGGGCCACCGTTCAGCTAACCTACGGCTGCAGCATAAGACTACCGTGTGACTTCACTTCAGCATCGTCAAACAATCAAGAAATGGATTACGATTTTGTAATTCAACTTCGAGAATCAACATTCATAACATAACAGTCGAAGTTCACATCATCACACGGAAATAATAAATCAGTATTCATTCATCAAGATTTGAAAACATGCAAGCAATTTTTGTAAGAAACGACGCAGTGAAAAAACAATTTCAACCTACTTGCGATTGTATTAGAGCGAAATAGCAAGACTTTTAAATTACAAATACCCGGAAGGAAATCTACAATTATATCGATCGACCGATTAAGGCCTGCCTATATTATTAACGAGGATACTTCAGAGGATTCATCATCATCATCACAACCACCAGCGAGGAAGCTTGAAAATCCATGATCTACATCAACCCAGTTGAAACCTATTTTAAAAATTACGAGATACGAGCGAGTCGTCAAGCCTCCGGTACGCTTTCGCTAGGGGGAGAGTGATGTAGCAGCCAGGCTAAACAAAATAAATATATACCCTGCTGCTACCATAACACGGAAGGCGAAGAAAACATTTATTTTCTAATTATCCCCGGCTACTGAGATACTGCGGGCTGCATATCGATGCGAGATAATTTGACGTATATATTTAACGTTTTAATAAAGAAACAAGAAACGGTCGCATATGTCATTCAGCGCCACATCGTCTTCACACGCCGCTATCGTTATGTATCAGTCGACCATTTTTGAAGCCGTTTCTTCAACGCCGCAGCTTCGCTTCTTCTTGCTGTTCTTTGCGCCTTTGCTGACTTTTACGGCTTTTTTACTTTTACTTTTTATTTTACGGGGTGATTAATTCGAAACTTACTAACGGTAGAAAGTAACCTTAAATAAAATAACCGAATTCGGATTTAGCGGGTTTTTTTGAAATAACCTCCTTCACAAGGGGGCCAGAGGATGTTCAAATTTGTATGAACCATAATTTATTATTTTTTATTAGTAAATTTGTGTATTTACTCTGGGGTTAAAAATAATAAAATTCACATTATGCCTACTGACTACTACACTCATGATTTTAAATCGAGGGTGCAGTGTGTATGAAAAATGACGCACAGCCCAAAAAGCTGGACTATAAAATAATAAAATTAGCATTTTTATATATGGCCAGTTTCAAAACAAAAGGGTACAAGTTTTATATGAAAAATATTGATATAATACACAGCTTAAACCGCTGGTTGTAGAAGCATGAAGTTACGAAAATATAGCTTCCTTTTATCACGTAGGCATTAACCAAGACAGTTTTTTGAAGAATTTAATCCCTCAGATCAGAGCAGAGGGTGAAATAAGGTATTGTTTGTAAGAAACTGTTTAAAGGAATTTTGTAACTTGAAAATTTGTACAATTACTCTTGGATTAAAGTATCTATTTATTTATTTTATTTATTACAAGATTAACAGCACTCTTTACAATGTAAATGAAACTTAAAAAATAAACTTACAGCCAATAACAGATCTACTACTACTATGGAAATACAATTTGTTTAATTTTTTAATATTCTAACCGTTAAGTGCTAATATGATGCCATCAAAACCATAACTTCTAAAAAAACCCAAATCTCGCAACTCAGTTCTTTAACAGTAAAAAGTTGTGAGATCCGTGTAATACCAAATCGGTTAATTTATTCAGTCCTTACTTAAGTGTCCTTCTGTTTTAAGTTATTACGTAATTAGCTAACCTAACAACATTTTATAGTGACCGTAATCAATCGCAATCGCAACTCAGTTCAGTTGCGAGACTTGAGTTTTTTTTACAAGTTATATTTTTGATGGCATTTGATTTCTTTTTTAGATAAGAATGTCCTAATTTTTTTTACTTTCTGGTACCTTCTTCATCTTGAATAACAACAACGTATCTATCTGCACCATTATACATATACAAGTACACATATTCATTCACTGCAAATGTATCTTTGTAATTCATTTTGTAATTTTTTGTAATTTATATTTATATGGGATTACAAAGTTATTTATGCAGTTATATTAAAGTATTCTAAATTTGAAGCTTCTATATCTGCTAGAACTGACTTAGAGTTTTGATGATCGGTCAGTCAGTGAGTGACAAAATTAAGTAAATTTTACTAGTTACAATTATTAAACTACTGCTTCAAATTAAATTCAATTTGAAATATACCATGTGTATACAATGAATACTTGGTTATAAGACTCAGGCTTCTAGTTTTATCCACTACCAAGTTATATGGAGTCGAAAATGGCCTGAACTGCTTCGAGAAAAGTATGGTACGGCCGTGCCGCTTTTTTACTCGCCTTGGCGGGGGCACTGCCGTGCCCTCAGATAATAATGCATAATATTGTTACGAGCTTGCGGTTCGTGACAATAAAAATTGCCGATAAAATTACCTAAATTAACACTTTAATTTACTTTACACAAATTAAAACTTAAAACACTAATAATTATACACACTAATTCACTTTATTCCGCTCCGAAGCTTCGCTTGTCTCGCCAAATCCAATACTGCCCCGATCGCATCTTGCAGCGCCTATATATACAAATTAGCAATGAAGCATCCGGAATATTCAAGTAAATGCGCGCAAGGCGACGAGTGTTCGAGCGTAGATTTTCTAGAAACTTAGTTCTTCGGATGGCACTGTCGGTTGAAAGATTTGTGATGTCATTTTCTGCAAAGCTCCCCTCGCTCTCGTTCCTGACACTAGATGGCGCTAGTATAGCTAGCTAGCTAGCTAGCTAGCTAGTATAGCGCGTAACAATATTTTCGTGGGGAAAAAAGTGTTTCTAACTTGCATAGTGGTGAGGATATACTTAAATCGAAATTATGGTTGTTATGGATGATACACACTTTCGAGCTTTACAAAATCTGCCCCTTTCACCCTTTAAATATGGACCGACAAAGATGTGTATTTAGACTAAAGAATCTAACACCCGTATTTATAAACAAGTAAAAGTAATTACTTGAGTAAAAGTAATCACTTAAGTAACGATTTGTATTCGAAACTTAAATAGTTGCTCCAAGTTAGAACTGTCAAAAATTAGAATACTCAGCCAAGTAATAGTCACCATTTCCTTTACTAAAGCACTACTTTGAAGTTATTTTGGATAAAAATTGAAAACTTTGGATAGCATTGGAACGGTTTTTGCTTTTGTAGACAATATAGATGGTAATATTATATTAGAGGAGATAAAATTTGAATTTTTTTTTCAAATATATATATCGAATAAATAATCATTTCAACAGAAATTAAACAAATAAGTATAATAATCAAACATCATATTTATGTTGTAAGTTTTACACTATTTACTTTAACACATTTAATTTTATCAATAATAATTATTTTTAACAGAAAACAAGAATTAATTAAACATTTTTTTACTTTTACGTTTATTTCTTTAAAGTTGAATTTTAAAATAACGATTTTGACAACCTGGCGCATATTAAGCGGTCACGGGGTACCGAAGTTGCCACAATAGGAAAATAGATCTTAGCTAAGCTAAGAAGCCCGGGTGACAACCCTTTCATGCCATCTCACATCTCCAACTCATCTCCCTTTATAGGACTAACATGTGATTACATGAATATATTATGTAACTCTTTTTTCGGGATTATGTTATTTCTGCTAAATGAACCTTCTTACTTTAAAAGTTTAGACGTTATCTACTAACTTCGACATTTGTTCGACATTCGTTGTTCGTAAGTTTTAACATACGGAATTTTATGCCTTAGAATTGTTGGTTATTTCGAAACCTTTGACAGTAAGTCAAAACATCGTTCATAATAATGAAGAACTATGTTTATGAACACAGAAACAACCACCAAGCGTAGAGTGTTACTTGGGCATTTGCTCAAGTATGTAACGTGTGTTACTCAACTATAGAATGAGATTTTGTAATTAAGAATTCTAACCTTAAGTAATGACTCAACTAAGAAATTACTTGGCAACAAGTAATTACTTCTTTATAAATACGGGTATAAGAGACATGTGCTTCAGTATATTTGTAAATTCTACCCTTAAGGCGGTAGGATTGAAGATGAAATGTAATATGGTTTGGAATTTTGCAATCTTTTAATTATATCCTTGACAATATTATTATAATCTTTTGATCATAAACTTAGTAATAAGTATTAAACTTTTCAATTAGAAATTTAGTAACGCGTATTAAAGAATTTTTGAATACTCCACCCCTAAAGTCTAACTTACAATCTGCGATTATTATCGTTCCGAAATATGAGTTTGAGTTCTCTAGCAATTTCATAATACTCGCAAGTGTGGGTCGGAATAGTCTGTGCGCTTTATACCTTGAACGCGTACCGCGGGACCAAAATCTATTATGAAATAAATCCAACAGTCTTGATGTTTTAATAAGGAGTCAAAAAGTTTCTCGTTATATTAACATAACTTTACCAGATTACCGTATTATCAAATCCGCGGTGTACTGCACTAGTGCAGTAGTACTAGTGCAGTAGTACTAGTGCAGAACACCGCGGGCGAAGAGCTAACACCGACATAGCTGTCTTTACTGAGCTGAGAGAGTTATTTGTATACCATCATGACGTGAATAACCCAATTTAAAAAAAATCTGTCTGTCTGTCCATGCTAGTCCTAGGAATGGCCGAACTGCTTGTGATTACAGTTTACGAACAGATACTGAGCTGTACCAGGAATAATCTAGGCTATTTTTGTCTGAAAAGCTTGGGGTATTTTTGTGAAATCGAAAAATTGATCCAATATCGGTCATTGTTAGTCTTAAATCTAAATGTTGACATAAATAACATTAATATTACCAAGGCTAAGCCAGCGCGTGTCGCTAGTTGTGTATTAAAATATTATGGAAATATTATAAAACCATTTTGCAAAGTATGTTTTATCACCGTGAAATATTAAAAGTCTGTATTAAGACACAAGTTAATATATAGAACACATGGTTCTAAGCAGATGACTGCGTCGGGTTGTAGAAGTACTTCTCAACAATTATACATATTTCGAAACAAAACTTTTTCTAGCACAGTTGTAGTTTATTATTTTTATTTATATTTTAGAAACAGTGTACATGCTGGCTTACAGTATGCCTAAAACATCAGCGTGCTGATTTACAAATTATAGTTTTAAACAATATTAATAATACAGGATAAAGGTTAAAAGGTCAAATAAATTAAATAATAGATGTCCAATAGATCATATTAAAAAATACTTGCCAAATAGATTAGAATTCAAATAAATTAAGAAAAATATCATTGTCAAATTGATTACATAAGATAAAAAGAATATATTATAATATATCAAAATTGGATGTCAAAAATAGAAGGGCTTTGTTACATAGTTGCCCAAAGCTATGAGTAAATAAGTCAGTCTCGTAATCATGTGCGAGCATATCTCCAATAAGCCGTATAGCGCAAGAAGTGGGCGCGTGAGCCTCGCACCTGGTGCGCGCCGGCGGCCGCCACAGAAGTGGTGCCACCGTCCCCTGCACATCACAGCCCAGCTGCTTTGGAGCCAACAATTATCGTTAAGCGTGTTAAGCTTGTTTTAAACCAATGATTTGCCCCGGCTTCGTCGTGATAGTAGATAATATGTATTAATGTCTATTTTTTGGATAAAATATTGACTAGAGAGCAAGGAGGGACCTTGATCTCTACCTGTTCGTAAACTTTCATCGCAGTCGGTTCAGCTGTTCTGAAGATTAGCCCGGACAAACAGACAGATAGAAAGAAAAACAAAGAGAGAAGCATACAATTTTTAAGCTATTGCATAGCTTCTATCGCGGGCCTTGAGCGTGGGGACCGAATCCAGAAATTTATTCCGCCGTAACGAAAAAACCTCATGCTCCCCACTTCGACAGGCACGGAGGTGTGGCTTGAAGGCCGTGCATCGTCTAACGTCGTTTCAGTTCGGCAGACTTCGGCACTCGGCAGACTTCTGCACGGTGTTTGCGTGCGTGCGACTAGACGTATGCGTGTACACTAGCTGCTAACTCAATGATATAAATTCCTAAATAACTTACATGTATTGTAAGATATTAAAAATATTTTAAACAATATTAACTTTTCATTTATTCAATAATTATTCATGTAATCAAAGTATCCTGTTTACTCCAAAGAATACAGTTTTAATTTTTTTTATTGGATAGATTGGCAAACGAGCACACAGTCCACCTGATGGTAAGTGGTTGCTGCAGCCCATAGACATCTACGTTGTCACCCGTGAGGACTAAGATGGAATGCCTCATTTCCAGTAAAAAGGGTCTTCGGTTCTCTACACTCACCATACGAAACACAGCAGCATTAAGACACTATTTCACACTGGTATTCTGTGAGAGCGTGTTCCTTCCTCGGTCGAGCCTGACCATTAGTGCTACAACTATACTACTAATATAACTGCAGCATGGATCTACCATGTATAAACTATATACACTTAACTACTCAAAATAGTCTCATATTTTGCTTGTAAGTGGACGAGACATTGTTATACTTAATAAGTTTAATTAGTTCTACATAATGTCAAACATTAAACGTGAACTAATTTCTTTAAAAAATGTACAACAAGTTATATACAATAATATATCAATTGGATTTAGCCAGCGAGAAAATGAAATCATGTCGTGTTTACGCCATCTAGCGTATTTTTAGCATACCACCTTGAAAGTTAATCAATGTTTGTTCGATAAAATCATTTTACGTATAAAATGCAGTAGATGGCGATATAACAAATTATTATTTTACTTGTGTACTCCAAAGAATACAGTTTTAATTTATTACACTTAAATTCTCAAAATACTCCCATATTATGCTTGTAAGCGGACAAGACATTGTTATACTTAATAGGTATAATTATTTCTACACAATGTCCAACACTAAATTTGAACTAATTTCTTTAAAAAATGTACAGTACCTACCTAATATCTAAGCATCTAAGTAATATTTTATGTTACATTACTTTTTATACACAAAAACAGTTCAAACTTAAAAAACTATCATAAAACTAATAAAATTATTGTTAGTATACTAAGTATCCATAAAATCTCATAATATAAGAAGTGACATATAAGTCTATATCAATAGGATATAAATGCCTATATGCATAAATGTGTATTATGCCATCCTTAAAATCCGATAACATAACAAGTTACATACAAGTATATATCAATAGGATTTAGCCTGCGAGAAAATGAAATCGTGTCGTGTTTGCGCCATCTAACGCATTTTGTGCGTACCACCTTGAAAGTTAATCAATGTTTGTTCGATAAAATCGTTTTACGTATAAAATGCAGTAGATGGCGCTATAACAAATTATTATTACACTTGTTTACTCCAAAGAATACAGTTTTAATTTATTACACTTCTCAAATATTACCATATTATGCTTGTAAGCGGACCAGACTTTGTTGTACTTAATAAGTTTAAGTAGTTCTACATAATGTCAAACATTAAACGTGAACTAATTTCTTTAAAAAATGTACAACAAGTTATATATAATTATATATCAATTGAATTTAGCCACCGAGAGAATGAAATCATGTCGTGTTTATGCCATCTACCGTATTTTTAGCATACCACCTTGAAAGTTAATGAATGTTTGTTCGATAAAATCATTTTACCTATAAAATGCAGTAGATGGCGATATAATGAATTATTATTTTACTGTTTACTCCAAAGAATACAGTTTTAATGTATTACACTTAACTTCTCAAAATAGTCTTATATTATGCTTGTAAGCGTACGAGACATTGTTATACTTAATCTGCCTTATTAATAAAAATTGCTTATTCCAAGCTTAATTCGAAGTTAAACTTGGACTAGCTAATCTCAGAGTAACTATTTACTTCGTTATTACAATGTTATTAATAAGCATGGAGTAACCTCGGACTAACTATATATTCCTTACGCCGGGATTAACGCTTGCGTTATGGCAACCCACTTATTTTAAAAGTAAAAAAGAGTGAGTCAGTGAATGATAAGTGAATGAACTCAATGCTTGATGATGACATTAATGACAGTGACAGGCAATATTTTGAGTTTGACAAGAGATAAGTGTTAGGTGTTGTTCCTTGTTCCTCGTGTTGTTTTCGGACTCGGTGGAAAGACTAAGTTCTAAATATAATCATTTTTAATATTATTTGTAACGAAATTTTAGAATTAATAAAAGATCGTGAAGGGCAAAATTAATTAAATAACCATTTTTGTTTTGTTTTTGGGGATAAATAAAATCTTTTGTACATGTAATTATTGTATATTTATTTAAAGAAATCGTTAATAAATGCTGCCCGAACAGAATTTCCTCTAACGGAGTTATTTACTAATTGTGTGACTGATATATTTTCATCATCTCCTTATACTACATCCTCAAGCAGATCTTGCTTTTGCATTGCAATGTATATAGTTTTGTATGCTCTTATTTAGTATTTAGTCCTCGCAGTAAACACCGAAACCTTTGCTTCCCTCCAAAGCATTGTTCTACAGTGTAACGGGGCCACCAGATGTGCGACCGGTTGTACATTCTTCTTTTTGTTTATTAGGACGCAGGATAGGAGCGAATAAATAAGGAGTACAAGTACAACCAGAATCTCCGAGAACTCTGCCTTTAAATTCTGACTGCTCAAACGTTTGTTTTAATGCCACTTTCTTTAAATATTCTTGAGTCATGTGTGCTGCCTTGCCAATGTGCCACTGTATCCATGAACTCTAAATGTGCATTTGACACAAACTGGAACAAAGCACTCAAAACTTCTTTAATATGAAGTAATAGATTGAGGTGATTGTATTGAATCTGAGAAAATAACTAAGTACCTATACGGTAGATATGGGCTAGCTAGGTGCTATAAAACTTACTTGTACATTTATTGAACTGCATCCTTTCCTGTTTATGTAGTATTGTCCGATGTTTCCAGCGACTTTCGGGATTAGAATATGTAGCAATCAATAGCCCCAATCACTTCTCTAAATCCATATAATGAATAAAAACCTGCAATCACTTTGTTCTGATCCACATCACTTCTTGTCATTTTAATCCATTATGCTGTTTTTCTTACTAGTGCTTACAACTTATGAATTTAACACGGGTACCAACGCGTGTAAACGTACGTAAAGTTTTACCAAATATCAAAATACGCGACTAGTCTATGCTTACTCAGTCGTTAAACTAGGTACCGCCAAAGATTAACTTTTATTCCGAGAGTAGATTCGGATTAGTTTACTCCCTCCTTACTCTATGTTTATTAATACTGAAATTAGATAATTTAAGCTTTAAACTAGGAGTAAAGTTAATCGCACGTTGAGCGAATGAGTGAAGACTGAATGGTGAAGAAAATATATAGCGCGAAAGTAAATATTAAAAGGTGTCGAGGTAGACCGAGACTAACTTTCGAAGACCATGTGAGCAAATTACTCGAAGAGGGGAAGGTCAAGAGTACTCGGATACCTAGACGTGCATGTATGAAGAAGTTAATGAACCTGAAAGAAGCGAAAGAGGTATGTAAGGATCGTGACACTTGGCGATCTGTTCTCTCTGGCTACCGAGTTAGGGATTGTGCGTGAAGATAAGTATGATGGCAATGACATTTTGGCAATAATCGCAAGCAGAAAAACCCAAACGCAAGCATTCCACTGCAAGAGTTCGATACACTGTAAGCTCAATCTATTCGCTCCATCCGAAGGAAGGTAGGGTTGACATTGACATCAGGTTGTTAAACACCTAACTCAACTTCTTCACCAAAAGCGATGGAAAGTTTTGATGTCAATTTTAGTAATTTTAGAAGATTTCTGCTTTTTATTATAATAGATTCAGAACGTGTCGGTGGGAGATATAGATAAAAAATAAATTCCTAAATACGTATTATATTTGCTCTAGTGTCATTACCCAGGGACAAAACAGAGATCTTTTCAATATTATTTTCTGGACACGATAATAAAACGTAGTAACTATAAACTCTTTTAACGATACACAATACCCTTTTTAAATCCATTTAATATTCTTTTTATTAAACAACTGCAAGTTTTATGAGGTCTTTAGCTTAAAACTTAATGATTATATACTCTTTGGTATAGCTGTCGAAACTATTCTTATTTGAATATAATTTTAGTATTCCTTAAACTTTATTGTAAGGACCATGAGATGTGTTCTTTCACTGTTTCTCATTTCAAATGTAACCTCGTCCATTATGAACTAAGCGGGATTTGAGTGCCGCTTGTAAGCTTGAGAATTTATGACAGCGTAGCAGAAAATCTCTTAACTCATTTTAAATAGTATTTTCAACTTACTTACAAAACTTCATCAAAATAATGTTTAATATTAATGTATGTAGTATTAAAACAGCTTTTAAATGCTAAATATTTTATTCTTATTATTAAGGCGTATTAGCCGACTAAAAAGGAGGAGTTTCTCAATGATACGGTTATTTTTGGGTGTATATTACGTGTTGACTGTCTTGCTGGTCTAGTGGTCTTCAACGCAGTTGCTGATCAAGAGGTTTCGGGTTCAAATCCCGGGGCACGGGCAAAATCAGTTATTGGGTTTTTCTGTCAAGAAATTTTCGGTAGCAGTCTGAAGTCACGAAGTTCCACCGGGTGTGCGGTGTTTCACTCCATGCCTCGGATAGCACGTAAAGTCGTTGGTCCTGCGCCTGATCTCTCTCCGGTCGTGTCGGATTACAATCCTATAGGACTATGAGAGCGAGGGAATTGAGACTGCTGCAGTGCGTGCGCATACACTCGTGCACTTTATACCTGTCGTGCGAAAATGGCTAGTCTTCATTATGTCTGGAGTTCATTGTTATCATGATACGCGAAATGTTCGTCAATTGTGAACCTTTTTTTGTGATTATTTTTTATCATACTTCAGAGGTGGATAAAAAATATACTCTTGAGGGTTGGAAACTGGGTAAATAAGATTTGTCCTATTATACAGACGTCCTATTATATCTACTTCATAACTAGAGATTATGCTATTCATTAAACCACTCAAAACGGTCAAACAATTACACTTCGGTCGGTGGCTTCGATTTTTCTATACACTATGACTTAGCACCGATTTCGGAACCTACAATGTGGAAATTAATTCATAAATTTTAGTTCTTTGTAGTGGCCATTAATTTCTTATTAAATAAAAGCTTAATTTTTTTACAGCTCTAGAAAAATAAAAAGCTCTAACAAAAGTTATTACTTACCACCCATTAAAAATGGACCTCAAAAAAATAACCAGGCAGAAAATCTGGGTAAATGATTGCTCCCTTTTTTGCTAAAACTGTGTTGAAATAATACTAATTTTTACGGAATTTATCGCGTATATTTAACTTTTTTACCCGACGTTTCGAGAGCTTTACAGCACCCATGGTCACGGGAAGGACTGAGATGTTCAACGTCCAGCTGTCATAGTTAACCGCGGTTACCATAGATTAAAATTTAACTTTTGTTCCGATCTACACAGTATGAACTTATGGTATCATGGAGTCTTGCAGTTGTATGCTTGGGTTGGGATTTAATTTTATTTATTATAGGATCCCAAGCAGATGGTAGCACCCAGCCATCTTCTCTATTGAAATTAGGATGTTTTTTGATTTCAATAGCCTCGCGAATCATCCTTGGAAGGAATCGGTGTTCTTTAGCGAGGATTTGTGGTCTATCAAATCTGATGTAGTGACGGGGGCGATCCTGTACATGTTCACAGACTGCAGACTTCCCGGAGCGTCGATTCTTCACATCAGCTATATGTTCTTTGATGCGGGTTTTAATTGATCTTTTAGTTTGTCCTATGTAGGAGAGACCACATTCACAATCAAGCTTGTACACTCCTGCATCTTGCAGAGGGACGTTACACTTGACTGATGGTAAAAACTGACCAATCTTCTTCGGCGGCTTGAAGTATGTTTTGATGGAAGCGCGCTTCAAGATGTAGCCAATCTTGTCAGTGACTCCTCTAACATATGGCAGTACAGCAGGTACACGCTCGACTGTGGCCGGCTTCACTCGTTCTCTGTGACGTAGGCGCGGGACCCGAAGCTTGTTGTCATGCAAAACTTGCTTGACATGTTGGAGCTCGGCAGCCAGGTGTTTACTGTCACAGATCCCTCGTGCTCTCTGAAACAAAGATTTACCCACGGTAGCTAACTGTGAAGGATGGTGGTGAGAATCACCGTTTAAATATCTATCTGTATGGGTCTTTTTTCTATACACAGTATGGCTCAAGGTGTTATCAGGATTCCGAATTACTAACACATCTAGAAAAGCTAAGGAATTGTTTGCCTCTAACTCCACTGTGAACTGAATTTTAGTATTTATGGAGTTAAGATGGTCTAAAAATGCAGACCAAATTGGGGGATTTATTAGGCTCAATTTAGTATATGTAGCTTGTCAAACCTACCCAGTGTCGCGCCATCTATCCGCTCCGCAATGACCCTCAAGATGCTATTGGAAGATGCTATTGGATATAAGATGGTATAACCATCTCGTCTACGTCAGACGTCAAATAGTTAGTTCACTTAGTGGTTAGTGGATGCTGAGACTCGTAGACATCTACCTCGTATAAAAATCTAAATAAAGATTATTTATTACCCTTGGGAACCAAGATTGAATGCCTCGTTTCCAGTTAAAAGGATGTACGATTCTCTACACTAACTATACTAACCACAGCAACATTAGGCTGTTATTTAATTTATATATTCTAATAAAGATATTGATTAATTTGCAACCTTCCGCTAACTAAATACAATGATGTGTCCTACCCGGATTGAAGAGCATCTCCCGCCCTCCCTCAATTGCGTACACTAATTCCGTCGCCACTAGTCCCAGCACCGTTACTCCCAACACCACTACTCCCGGCACCACTACTTCCAACACCACTATTCCAGGAAAGACGCACCATCGACAATAATACGACACGTGTAACACGACACGACACGGCGGCTGACCGCAAAGTTTTATATATTCTGTTAGATCATGATACTTCTCCGGTCGAGCCTAAATATTACATAGCTTCAGCGTGGCTGTACTCCACCGTGTACGTTCGGTGCAAGATGTCTAAAATTACGATCGGCAATCCCCCTGTCTAGCAAAAATATTAAGGCACATTTTACTTTCTAGGGTACATTAATCATAAAAAATCATAAGATTTTTTATAATATTTGCAATTCATTGTAAAAAAACAGTTCTTTGCGCAAAAAGGTTTTTTTATAGGATAGGGTGACACAGTCCACTTGATAGTAAATGGTTGATGTGGCCTACAGACGTCTAAATCTATCCTCGATTACAGACAAGACGAGAACAGATGCGTTGTCACCCGTCAGGGCCAAGATGGAATGCCTCGTTTCCAGTAAAAAGGGTCTCCGGTTCTCTACACTCACCATAGGAAACACAGCGCATTAAGCTACTATAGTTGTCAGAAAGAAATTGTTTCGACGAGTATTCGACCACCTATTGTACCTTCTATATCATTTATTTTATTTTCGTTTTAATGTGTACTGGTGTACAATTAATAATATTTTGATTGATTAAAATCAATTGTTTCGAGAGAAATCTCTTCAGGACTTTGCTTTTTATCCTGGACCCATTTTGTAAAGAACTAGCCAGAAGGACTCTTTAAAATTAATTCCCACCGGAGACTTCAAATATCCGGCCGTTCAGTTTAACGTCCTAAAAACTATTTAGCGCTATATGTCAAACATGAATAAATAAACAGTACAACACTTCGAGAGTTACGACTCTATAAAACGAACTTTACGTAGTTTTATGAATAAAATAATAATATAATAATATACATAATCCTATCAAAATCCACTGCGGAGCATATGCCTCCCCGTCAACTTGGGGGTTACTTGGCAGACGGATTGAATTACTTTAAGTTGTTATCAAGAGTATGCTACTGCCTATCTCTTGTTCCATTTCCCTCTTGCGTCTCTTATCACACCCATAGGAAGATATGTGGTAGTGGGTTAATAACAGTATTAATATTTTAGGTGTGCTATTTGCAGCTGCGTCTGCATGAGCCGTGTTAGTTAATTAGTCTTACCTATTTAGTATCATAAAATGCAACATAATTATTATCATCAACATATTTTATGTTTTTATAATTATTTTGTGAATGTGTATTATACAGAACTCCTCTTAACCGGCTAGAGACCTGTTGTAAGTGGTTTTCTTTTATCACGAGATCACGTTCGGCAGACAGATTTGTACCTACCGGAAGTCTAGCACCTATGACACTGCTACATATCGCTGGTCGGATTATTTTACGTCCCCTGTAAACTATATGAAACAGTGGTAGTTGTAGAAATAGTTGTGTTTATTGTTTAGAAATAGTTGTGTACAAATAGTTAGTTGTATTTCGTCCGTACATAACTCACCGGAGAGCGTGCTAAAAATCATCTTCGTGGATATTACCATGAATTTACGCTAAGTGTAGTTATTTTACACCAAACTCACACACATAAAGCTTATGATTACATTGCTTTCATTTAATTTTAGGATTTAGTATTTTTTACTCTGTAGTTATAAGTTGATTAGTCTGTAATTTATTTTGTAACATGTGTTGGTATTTTGAATTTAAAAGAAATTTATTTTCAAAAAAGACAAACAATGCCACTTACATGAAAATAATAATAACATTTTAGTATACTTATTCTAAAGGTCGCCGAACACTCAGTCAGTAACTTCATAGCCTCAATTTAATGGTGAAAAATGTTCAATTACGTATTGTGATAACTGAGACTTAAAACTACTAAATGAGCTTACATTTTTTATATTACAAGGCAATTTATTATAGATCTGTGCTCCTTCAAAGGTAATGCTTTTTTGCGTAGTTTGTTCGTACCTTTGGTAGTACAAGAAAGCTAGGTCGTCGAAGACTGCGTTTACAAATTTGTGATTTTTTTTACAAAAGACAAGTTAGTATGGATGGTTTTATCTAGTATTTTTCTAATTATAATGCAAGTATTATATATATGTAGTTGTTGAACGTTCATAAGTTTTTTTTCTTTGAAAATTTTAGAAGTTGCTGTTAAATAGGGATAGTGAAAAAGTATTTTTATGATTTTATTTTGTATTCTTTGAAGTTCCTGTATCTTAGTTTTAGCAGTATTACCCCAAATTTCTATAAGATAAAGTAAATGTGATTTAAGTAATGAGTTATATAGTAAACGATTTTTTTAGGTAGACAATGGGAAATATTGTGAAGTGATTCAGTAAGTGCGGAAAGTTTACTTTTAATGTGATCTATTTGCCTATTCCATGTTAAGTAATTATCCATTCTCAAGCCTAGGTATTTTTCGCAGGGTTTTTGTTCTAAGCGGATGTTATCAATTGTCAGTGGGTCATATAATGGTATAGTTTTGTTCTTTGCTTTGAAAATTATGTAACATATTTTAGAAGTGTTTACCGTTAGCAAGTTTTATCGAAACCACTCATACAATCATTCTAGATCTTCTTGCGCTTGCAAGATGATATCATGTATTTTAGATCCGAAATAAAATAGACATGTATCGTCAGCATACAAAGTTAGATGACCATGTAACCCTAGCTCTGCGATTTGGTTAATATAGACTAGAAATAGGAGTGGCCCAAGTATAGATCCCTGCGGCACACCATGCGTGAAAGGTAAGGCGCTACTTTGAAAATTATCCAGCTTCACTATTTGATAGGTATGTTTTAAATATTTTAAAAGCCTTTGATTCCGATGCTTTCAAGTTTTTCTAATAGCAATTTGTGACTTATAGTATCAAAGGCTTTTTTTAAATCAATAAATACACCTAAAGCCACTTGCCGTTTAGATAAAAAAAAATAAAAAATAAAGATAGTATAGATATACTATCCTTTATTTTCGTTGTTAGATCGATTGTTGCGATAGTGGTGCTACTTTTGGCTCGAAATCCATATTGCCGTTCTGATATAAAGTTGAAATAATTTAAGTAATTTTCTAAACGATTATATGTGACTTTTTCTAAAATTTTTGACATGACCGGCAATACCGATATCGGACGATAGTTTCCTGGGTCGGTTTTAAGTCCCGATTTATAGATTGGTGTTATCTTTGCAATCTTGTTATTATCTGGAAACTCTCCATCGATCATAAGTTTATTGAAACATTGAGCTAAGTCATGTGCTACCAAATTTTGTAGGCACTTTATTACTTTTGTGCTAATTCTGTCTATACCACTACTAGAATTCGAATTTTTGTTTTAATATATAAATTTTTTTTCGTTATTTCAGGCAGTTCAGACATTTCCCATAACCTATCTTAATATGATAACCACGGGATGAAGTGAAGTATTGGATTATTTTTCGACTACCACACAATATATTTCTATTACATTCACATTGTTGAGCCGTGCTGCGGATATTTATGCTGGTATCACGAAAAAGTACCAAGTTTCACAGAATACCAGCGTTAAGTAACAGCTAACGTTGTATTACGTATGATGAGTGTAGAGAACCGTAGACCTTTTTCACTGCATATAAGGCAATCCATCTTTTTCTTAGAGGAGACAACGCAACTGCCTTTAGTTTATTTACTGGGGACAAAATGCAGATATCCATAGACATTTCATCATCATCATAAAACCCTTCACAATTCCACTTATGCACATAGGCCTCCCCCAAAGAATGTCACAAAGCACGGTCCTAAGCCACCTGCATCCACCGATTTACTGCTTGTCTTACCAGGTCGTCACTCCATCAAGTGGGGGGGTCCCCGTACCCTTAGTCTAACAGCACGAGGATGCTACTAGATACTTTTTTCCCATCGCTTGTCGGTTCATATAGCTATATGTAGCTGTAAGTCTGTTAACCATGTATGATAGTTAATTACCGATAGGGATATGGAATCTATTTGTAAAATTAAACAGTACCAACAGTAAGATTATCTTCTTGAATAACGGAGAAAATCAGATACGTAACAATTATATCTAAGCTTTACATACATTTGTTTTGTGCGGGATTCGAACCCGCGGCTCTACAGCACCGCAACCCAATTCTAAGTCACTGTGCTATAGAGCAAACTATGATTCAGTCCTGTGCAGATGGCTAATATCCGTTGAGGCCGGCCGCCGTGCTCGAAAATCGGTCTGGAAGACATTTTTTTATGTGTATAAATCCTATGGCCCTTTGTATTTTAGCATTTAGTAGTGATTTGATAAGTTTTTATCGAGATTTTTTCGTCGCGATTTATGCAAATGTCTGTTTTCAGACTTTTGATCTCAAATGAATGCTGATTAATCGCCGCAAGGGCTGCGCAAAACGCGAAGATAGATAAAATAACAACGACACCAAGGAAAGCCAAACATTTACCTCGATTTAACTTCAGCTAGCATTTTCACTTCAAGAACTGCAATTAAATTAAAACCCATTTATGTTCACAGCTCGAACAGCAATTTTTTAAGTAAGGAAAGTTAACTGTGTGAGATGCTTTAGTAAAAAAGACTAATAAATAATCTACTTAATATAAATTAGGTACACAAAACCCAGTTTAAAACATATATACTTTAGTTAAAAAACGAACTACTATAGTTTTTATACGTGGCAGAGCCACGCTGCAGCTATATTAAGGAAGTAGCACGAATGGATCGGCTCGACCGCGGCAGGACCACGCTCTCACAGAATACCAGCGTGAAATAGCAGCTTAATGCTGCTGTGTTTTATATGGTAGTGTAGGCATTCCATCTTAGTACTCAGGGGTGACAACGCATCTGCATTTTGATTCTTAATCGAGGTTTAATATAGATTTCTACGGGCCACAGTATCCACTTACCATCAGGTGGACTGTATGCTAGTTTGTCACCCTAATTCTATAAAAAGTAAACACCTAATGGTAAGTGGTTCCTGCAACCCATGGTCACCTGCAGCCAATTTCAAACAAAGAAAGCTACAGATGCGTTGTCACCTCTAAGGACTAAGATGGCATGCGTCAGCGCAAGAGTTTATAATGGCTCGCTATACCCTCCAGACAGGAACACGACTATTGGCGGCAGCACTCGATAAGAGGGTGATACCTGCACAGACAGACGCCAGGGTAGACAAGGAGTGTTACTGTACTGTACACAGTAGTACGTAGCGATCAATAGGTTGACTGTTTAGTGTTGAAATATCTACTGTCCCATATTGTGCCGTCCGTGTCCTAAGAGGCGACAGTGGGAAACTGAAACTGGAGATGGGCAGCTGCATCTTCAGGATAACAACACAAAATAATAAAAAACTGCGGTTGTCAACACGCAGCAAGCGTGGCAATAATGGAAAAATCTTCCCAATGACTGTAATAGATAGATATAATAGTTAGGTACTCCGATAAATCGTCGACATGCAACAAAAATGAAGTGGTCTCAACAGCATTCTGAAGATATTACTTTATTACGCGTAAAGTGTTAAGAGTAAAAAAATGTTAGTGTACCTGATCCACTTGATATTTTTTTAAACTAAAACCGATTTTCCTTATATTCTATAGATTATAAATAACTAGTTACTGAAAGCAACTATTAATTTAAACTAACTTGCCGAGAGTGACTTGAAGTTTTGAACATAGCTTAGAATCTAATGACAGTGTAAAAATGTCAAAACGTGGTATATTAAAACAATAAATTTTTCTAATTTACTTTTTTTTGTGTCAAAAGAAACTATTATTATTTATTTCTGTTTCGGTTTCATTACACCACCAGCACAGCACACACAGTTCCTTCTGTTAATAATGACCACGGGTGATATAAAGCGTCCAAAAAGTTTACAAATACAAAAAAAGAAAATCTACTTAATATAAATTAGGTAGACAAAACCCAGTTTAAAACATATATACTTTACAAATATATAAGTTTACAACATTTCTATATTATGTTCTCCTGGATATTGTTGTTTTAATTGAATTTTAGTTTGTAATCGGTTCGCAGTTTCAATAAACATTACAGCAGGGTAGCCCTTAGCAGCTATAACAGTTTGGTAAACAAGTTTCATGCTTTAGATAGGGTTATGATACGTTAATTATATATACATAATATACAGATTACATTTAGAGTTCCAAACTTTGCAGTTCATGTAATTTAAAAATCCATTATCCAATTCAGCCTATAAAACTCCACCGCTGAACAAAGGTCTGCCTCATAGACGAAATTTGCCATAGCTGTCACTCATGGCAGACGGGTTGACGCCCGCGGTTTTTTATTATTTTAAGTTATTATCTGAAAGACTAAGCTGCCCATCTTCTGCTTCAGATTCCCTCTATCTCTTCTTAGTGGATTTACAGGATGATATGGGATAGTGTTTCGTTTTTAATTGAGGATGAATGTAGATGTGTATGGGCCACAGCATCCACTTACCATCAGGTGAACTGTGTGCACGTTTGTCATCCTTATTATGTATAAAAAATATTACGGTTGTAGCACGAATGGGTTCGCTCCACTGGAAAAGTATCTCGCTCTCATAACACCAGCGTAAAATAACGGCTCAATGTTGCTCTGTTTTGTATTGTGTCTACACTCAAGATCGTGACTTTCCTTTCTTTAAGTTAATCTCCAAAAGTAAGTACAAAAGTTCCATCTATATTGTTTATGTTTTATGCTGTTTACACAACGAATTCTTTTCTTTAAAATTCTTTAAAATTTTGACATCATAGTCTAGGCAATTCTAGTGACTACCTTAATAATTTATATCCGCTCAACAGTATCTTTCAAGATGGCGTCATTCCTTATATGTTGCAACCATTCCGGCTTGTATTTAAATATATGGTTATAATGTTATGGTTTATACAAAGAAATATAATATACTTGTTTTTTCATCTAAATTTATATTAAGTAATTTGTGCTAAAAGCGAAGTATAATAGTAATTTCAAGTTATTCAAAAAAAAAAATAGCGGGAATTGAATCGCCGCAATGGATGACAGTTACTGACAATAGATATTTGACACATAGCTGGGATGGACGTAAAACTGGTTTCATAATTTACTGGTTTTATATTTTACTAGTGGTTCATAGACATCTACATTTATCCTCGATTAAAAACCATACTGCAGATGCGTTGTTTGAGTCCCTGACTCCTGAGGGTAGGTAGCACACCCTAACTTTTTAATTATCTCTATCGCTAAGTAGCAGTGTTGCCACAGCTGTGTTCCAGTCCCTAGCGTATAGAGAGCCAGCATATTTACAGGCTGCGAGACTTTCACCTTGGTCCTTGCGGGTGACAGCGCATCTGTAATCTTCTTTGTTTGAAGTCGGTTACAGGTGTTGTAACTAGTGTGAGCTGCAGTAACTAATGTGAGAATGTGCAATGTGACCTCGTTTGTCACTATAAATTTATAAAATATCTGGGCATAGAAATAAAATGATAATAATCGTATCAATTTCCACCCATCCATCTGCTAATTATTATAGATATGTATTTATATCAATATTGCAAAAATATTTTTATTTTTCTGATTAATCTTTCGTAACGCAAGCTGTTGTTGATTCTGTTTAAAACTTGACAACGAACACTTAACGGAGATATATTATCGAAGTTACTCGCGGTTACCGATCTTGTAAAGTGAAACATAAAGTTTTAATTAAATTAAGTTTATTATGAACTATAACATCCTCAAGTGGATTATCCCTTATGTTGTGTGGGTATTTTACAAGGACGAAACTACGTTTTTTATAGGAAAAGTGTGACAAACGAGCACACAGTCCATCTGATGGTAAGTGGTTGCTGTGGCCCATAGACGTCTACATCTATCCTCGTTTGTGAATCAAAATGAAGATGCGTTGTCAGCCTTGAGGACTAAGATGGAATGCCTCTTTTTCAGTAAAAAGGGTCTCCGGTTCTCTACACTCACTATACGAAACACAACAGCAATAAGCTGCTATTTGACGCTGGTATTCTGTGAAAGCGTGGTCCTTCCCCGGTCGAACCGACCCATTCGTGCTACAACTATACAACTAGTATAGCTGCAGCACGGTTCTATCACGTAAAAAACAACGTTGACTACATAAATAACTCATGGACAAATGCTCACTTTAAAAAAATATATGAAGGTCATACAACTTGTTTACGAAAGCATGACAAATGAACTGAGAGTCATTTGGACGGTAAGTGGCAACTTCTGTTCATGAATATCTGCAGCCAACCTCAAATAAAGAAGGCTACACATGCACTGTCACATCAGATAACTAAGATGTAATGTAATAAAAAAAATTCTCACAGCCTGTAATATTACTAGTTCTCTACACTTTTTCAGACAGGAACACCAATCAGTAAGCAAATATATAAGTTTACAACATTTCTATATTATGTTCTCCTGGATATTGTTGTTTTAATTGAATTTTAGTTTGTAATCGGTTCGCAGTTTCAATAAACATTACAGCAGGGTAGCCCTTAGCAGCTATAACAGTTTAGTAAACAAGTTTCATGCTTTAGATAGGGTTATGATACGTTAGTTATATATACATAATATACAGATTACATTTAGAGTTCCAAACTTTGCAGTTCATGTAATTTAAAAATCCATTATCCAATTCAGCCTATAAAACTCCACCGCTGAACAAAGGTCTGCCTCATAGAGGAAATTTGCCATAGCTGTCACTCAGCAGATGTGTTGACGCGGTTGTTTTATTTTGAGTTTTTATCTGAAAGATGCTAAGCTGCACATCTTCTGCTTCAGTCCCTCTATCTCTTGTGAATTTAAGTGATATGGGATAGTGTTTCGTTTTTAATTGAGGATAAATGTAGATGTGTATGGGTCACAGCATCCACTTACCATCAGGTGAACTGTGTGCTCGTTTGTCATCCTTATTATGCATAAAAAATATTACGGTTGTAGCACGAATGGGTTCGCTCCACTGGAAAAGTATCTCGCTCTCATAACACCAGCGTAAAATAACGGCTCAATGTTGCTCTGTTTTGTATTGTGTCTACACTCAAGATCGAGATCCTTTCTAATGGAAACAAAACATTCCATATTTATCCTCAGAGGTAACATTGCATCCGTATTTTAATTCTTAATCGAGGATAGAATTAAATGTCTATGTGTCACAGCAACTCCTTACTATCATGTGGATTGTGTGCTTCTTTTGTCACCCTTAAACTATAATAAAGATTGTTACACCAAATAAATTAATTAAAAACGAAAGCCTTTTCTACTTAATTAATACAAATCCCATTGAAATGTCTTTAGAGTTTCATTAGTACGCAAAACAAAGCGTCCGTAGCGATCTTGATCAACACTTACAAGGATCAGTGTTATGAATAATTAATAAACGGGTGCCTACGTTTATGCTGCTGACTGTTTTAATTATATGAACATTGTTGTTCATTTGCTGAACCATTACAAATATATGCAATCAGATACATATTTATTTATTTGAATAAATTTAAAGGCAATAGAACCCGTTAATTTAGTTTTATTTAATGCTTTGTGCTCACGTAAATAATATAAGAAGTGAGTACTAGATGGTAGGAGTCAACATTTTCTGTCCAGGAGTCTATCTGGATAGGTCATCTTCTTAACTATTTCTGCTGAATAGCAGTGCGTGCAATGCTGTGCACCGGTTTGAAAGGAATAGAGTCAGTTAATATAATAACCTGTAATAATTTACAGGCTATGAGGCAACACATCTGAGTCCTCAGTGGTGACATTGCACCTGTAGTTATCTTTGATTAAAGTTAGTTGCAGGTGTCCATGGGCTGCCGTAGTCATTTACCATCCATGTACCATTAGTTCGCTTCTCACTTTGATTTTTGAAAAGAGAATATTACAAGGTACTTAACATGATATTATAGTATATATGATGATAAATAAAACATCATCAATGTATTAAAAGTCAATTAAAAACGCATTATTAAAGATAACTCAAAAACTACTGGTCAGATCTTGATCAATTTTATATGGGACGACATGAAAAGTATCAGCTTTCAAATTAAAAAAGAATATCTAATCGGTTTAACTAAGAAAAAAACTTTAAGGTAACACACAAAAAAACGTACAATCGATTTGAGTACCTTCTCTGTTTGTGAAGTATAAGTATAAGCCGATTTGAAAGAAATATAATTTACGTGGTAGAGCCATGCTGCAGTTATATTAGATGTATAGTTGTAGCACGAATGGGTCGGCTCGACCGGGGAAGGACCACGCTCTCACAGAATACCAGCGTGAAATAGTAGCTTAATGCTGCTGTATTTCGTATTAAAAACATAAGGTTCAACATAAGTTACCCTTACCGTTGCAGCCTATTAAAGTCCACTGCCGAACACATGCCTCCCCCATAGATTGCCACATAGGAGGGATATTTATCACAGTTGTCGCGCATGGCAAACGGGTTGGCAATTGCAGTTTTTATCACATTAAGTTGTTATATAAAAAAATGATTGAAAAAAATATATGGCAAATTTGTCTGCTGTCTGTCTCCTGCTTCAGATTCCCTCAGTCGACTTTTACTAAATCCACGGGACTATGTGAGGTAGTGAATATTCTTGCTAATCACTTCTTCTTTTTCACACTTCTTTGAATATTTTAATTTTTTTTATTAATTTATTCTTATAAAAAGTGTACATTATTTATATTTTAAATTTTGCCAAACTGTAAGCCAGTTTGTCGGCAACACAACAGTTCATCGTTTCACACTCCTTAATAACAATATCTGGTACTTATAACTACTTAAATTAACACAAAACAATTAAGGACAGAACGACAGATAATGTTTCCTCAAGATTGATTTGAGCTGCGCCTTTGTTATGCTTTCGTTATATATATCCGTTACCTCATTACACAAAGTTGGAGTTGTCCATTGCCTTGTACGCCGTCCAAAGTAATTTTCAGCCCTAGGTATGAGATATTTCCTCCTTTGAGTAATTTGGCCCTTCGGCATTATATATGTCCTAGGTTTCTTAAATGTTACCATACCATGCTGTTGGGAATAATTTTGCAAATTTTAAATAACATTTCATAATTTTTATCTATATCAATTTTCGTTTTAGTATCAACTAATATCTTTAAAAACCTTATCTGTATAGTCTTTATTTCAGCGTATTATTCTCTTAAGATGCTTCTTCCATTGAGAAGGCAAAGCATGAATATTCCAGTAGCTTGCAATACCCTGTTGGGTTTTATTTTGTTTACTCTCAGCTGATGAAGTGTTCTTGGGTCAATGTATCGAGTCTTGTTTAGATTCAGGCAACTTAATCTCTAGTAACAATCTGAAAAAAATGTGTTCCTGTTCTCTCTACAAAGTTACAAAAACTCACAACAACACGCTTCCTGACGTAAATATTCCCGGCACCTATTATATTGTTGCGCGCCTAAGTTGACGTCAGGTACCCGGCACTAGCGCCATCTAGTGTCGGGGAAAAAAGCGAGGAGGGCTTCCTACAAAATGTCAATCTTGACTTTCGACCAACAGCGCCATCTAGTATCGAACAGAGGAATTAAGCTTTCTAGAAGCCCCACACTCGAACTTTCTGCGTCTGTTCGGTCGGCGCTGGTATTTACAGGAATATTCTGGATGTTTCGGTGTAAAAGTGTGTTTAAACCCGCTGCATGCCGCGATCGTGGCAGTATTGAATTTGGCGAGACAATCGAAGCTTTGGAGTGAAATAAAGTTAATCAGTGTGATTAATTATTAGTGTTTTAAGTTTTAATTGGTGTAAAGAAAATTAAAGTGTAGCAGTAAAGCAGTTTTTATTGTCACGAACCTCAAGCTCGTAACAATATCATCATATTATGGTATAACATGCGTGGTACAGACACGCTGCAGTCTGTATTATGATTGTAGAATCAATGGATCGCCTCAATATAATGCGTAAATTAGCAGCTTAATTCTGCTGTGTTTAAACCGTAAACCGAAATAAGTTTTTCCAACTTAGTCCTCAGAAATAACAAAGCATTTGCAATTTGATTTTGAATCGAATATGTAGATACCTAAGTACCACAGCATACACATACAATCACAGAATCACGTGGATTATGTGCTCATTGGTCACTCATATACAAAAAATACATCTCGTGCACTCATATTATATACCAAGCGGACATGAAGAACATTAAAAATGCTTACATATGCCACTTCAAACATTTTTGCAAGTAGTTTCTTTTCTTAACAAGCCTCTTCCGAACTAATCATATCTGTCCAGAAGTAAACATTTATAGGCTCTAATAATGACAATGAATTGAAACATTGTAGTTTTGTTAATGCATGCTCAGAAAGTAAATTACGTTGGATTGAAGTTTCAAATTAAAACTAAACAAATTTTAACATAACGTGTTTACAAATAACAGCAGACATACCTTTATAGTGCAATTTGTTTCGAATTCTATTCTTTTTGCTTACATTGAAATTTATTGCAAAGTATGGTGGCTGAACGTTGCAAGCTCCAAATTTTAGCACGCAAAAAATAAATTAGTCTCATTTGAATACCGAATTTTGTACACTCTCTCACAGAATACCAGCGTAAAATTCTTCTCAGCTCAATGCTTCTGCATTTGGTATGGTGAGTTTAAATAACAGTAGAATGTTTTTACTGGAAATGAGATATTTCATCTAAGTCCTGAGGGGTAATGCGTACCTGCATTTCGTTTCTTAATCGAGTATAAATGTAGATGTCTATCGGCCGCAGCATCTATTTACCATCGGGTGGAATGAATTACAGGGTTTTTCATGTTATGCGCTTTTCGGCATCTAGAAGTTAAAATACACCATGTAGATTTTTTTCAGCATTTTTCTATCTTTATTTACGAAGATATGAAAAACTACGCGTATATTCCATAAAAATTCATAAACACTCACGCCTGTCACCCAGAGGGGTAGGAAGAGACTACATATTTCCATTTGGCACGATCCTGACACACCTCTCTCGCCTCCTTCACATCCATACACCTACGCATACATGCTCGTCGGTTAAGGGTACTCCTAATTTGGCCCGTTTCTAATAAATCGCCAATTTGGTCGATAAATTTTTGCCTCGGACGTCCCTTTCCGACTCTGCCATTCACTTCTGCAACATAAATTTTCTTTGTCACTCTTTCCTCATTCATTCTTTCCACATGACCAAACCACCGACGCATTCCTTTCTTAATTCTGCTCACAACATCATCTTGCAAACCACACTCTTCTCTTATTACACAATTTCTTACCTTGTCGTTCAGATTCAACCCTAACATACTCCTTAAGGACCGCATTTCTACTGCGTTGATTCTACTCTCGTGCTTCTTCTGCCACACCCAACTTTCACTACCATACGTTAAAGTAGGGACCAACACAGCATTGTGAATTGCCATACGTGCCTTTTTGACACATTTTGACTCTTCACAATAGAGTGCAGGGCCCCATTTACTCTGTTTCCCGCATTCAATCGTCGTTCTATATCCTTATCATATCTCCCATCCCTGCTAAATATGCAGCCCAAATATACAAACTCATCTACTTGCTCGATCAACTCCCCTTTTATTCTTATTTCACAAATCGTTTTACTTTCTTCTCTTTCAAAAACCATAACCTTCGTCTTACTTGCGTTCACTTTCATACCCCTTTCTTTTAATGATCTGTTCATTAATGTAACCATCATTTGCAACTCGGCCGCCGACGACGCAAGGATAACTTGATCATCGGCGTACAAAAGGCATTTGACGGTTAACTCACCCATTCTTAATCCGCATTCTTTAACTTTCAAATTTTGCAAACAACTGTTTATAAATAGGTTGAACAGCCACGGGGAAGCCACACAGCCCTGTCTGACACCTTTATGGATGTCAAACCAGTCCGAGTAGACCCCGTTGATCCTAACACAAGCACTAGAGTCCCTATAAAGAGACTCCAATGCCTGTATCAAGCCAGCGCTCAACCCAAATGAGTTCAGTGTTTGCCATAGCAAATCCCTATCCACTCTGTCATAGGCCTTTTCCAAGTCCATGAACGCACAAAAAACCTTTTGGTTTTTGGCCAGAAACTTCTCCGCGATCATGCGCATGGAAAAGACTTGATCTGTACATCCCATTCCCTTTCTAAATCCCGCTTGCACATCCCAAATTTTTCCATCAGTTTCTTTCATGACCCTTTCAATCAGTACCTTAGCGTACAGTTTTCCCACAATGCTAAGAAGGCTGATGCCACGGTAGTTTTTACAGTCCTGCCTTTTCCTTTATATATTTTCCTTTATAAAAATTCATTAAAATTTATTTTAAATGAATAATATGGTTTTAGATCTTTACGAAAAAAATATCAATGTGATTTGAGAATAAACATTGTTACGATATTATTCGGGTAAATAGTTTTCTACCTTATTTAAGTAAGTGCTAGTACAGGTTTATTCGGGATTTTATTAAGAAAACGATTTCCAGCTACATTCATTATTGAGTGGCCCCTTACACAACCCTTTTCTATATTGATATTACGATATTATTCGTGTAAGTTATAATATATCATCTAAACATAAATAGACTATTACCAATACACCGCGCTCGTTTTCTTAACCTGTAAGGACATGTACCGTCTTCGGTTATGCCTATTGCAACGGCAAGAGCTATTGCTCCACCCACTTCGCTCGGTCGTCCTATAATAAAATGTTTGTTTACCTAATATTAGTCACAAAGAGTCCGTTCGAGTGAAAAGTACTGCAAGTAATTATTTGATTGTTAGGAAGTAAATTTGTGTCTTAAATACATTTGAACTAACCTATACTTTGTGAAGTGAATATTATATGACAATATTGTAATAATTATGTTGCCGCGTCAGTTAAAATCATATAGTACATCCAGAAGAAAATTATTGTTCAACTTTGTCAAGGAACAAGCAGATCTTAGCAGAAAAGGTGAGTGTCTTTATATACTGTGATTACAGAAAAGGGTAATTTTAGATAGGTACTTCCTACCTACTTAATACTTTTTTTTCTGGTATGCGTGTTTTTTAAATTGTTATGTTATGTATATTAAAGCATAACCTAAGTGTATAGCATAAAAAATGTAAAACCTAACTAGTCTAATAGTAGTAGGTAGGTACTCAAATTAACGCTGGCGTTCTTAATGATTTCTTATATTTACGCGAACACTACACATTGAAATAATACTAGTTTTTACGGAATTTATCGCGTATATTTAACTTTTTAAATACCCGACGTTTCGAACGCTTTACAGCACTCATGGTCACGGACAGGACTGAGATGTTCAAGGTCCATATGTCATAGTTAACCGCGGTTACCATAGATTAAAATTTAACTTTTGTTCCGATCTATGCAGTATGAACTTATGGTATCTTGAAGTCTTGCAGTTGTATGCTTGGGTTGGGATTTAATTTTATTTATTATAGGATCCCAAGCAGATGGTAGCACCCAGCCATCTTCTCTATTGAAATTAGGATGTTTTTTGATTTCAATAGCCTCGCGAATCATCCTTGGAAGGAATCGGTGTTCTTTAGCGAGGATCTGCGTTCTATCAAATCTGATGTAGTGACGGGGGCGATCCTGTACGTGTTCACAGACTGCAGACTTCCCGGAGCGTCGATTCTTCACATCAGCTATATGTTCTTTAACGCGGGTTTTTATTGATCTTTTAGTTTGTCCTATGTAGGAGAGACCTCTATAATTTAATCGCGCTCTATAATCTGTCAAAACAAACACTGGATGATGCAACAATTAGGGTTTTATCCAAAGGCCTCAACTTTGCAATAACACCCCGCCAATTACCGTAAGAAGAAATTATCTGTAGTGTCGAGGACTGTTTATTTAAAAACAATATGCGGAAAGAAGATTTGGAGGCGATACGTCAAGACATTGTGACGGTTGGGGTTAAAAATAAGGCAACAACCAGTCATAAAAAAAAATTATATATTGGTAAAAGAAAAGGTCGTGGGCGTGGTTCCGATAATTTAAAAAAAAGTGCCCGTCTGGCTTCACTGGCAGGGTCAGGTACTCCCCTATGTGGCCGCGAGGTGGTCGAGCAGGGCCGGGGGGTTGGACTGTTCACGGGGAGCGCCGTGGGCAGCTGGCTGTGGCGGTGGCGGCGTCGAGGGGAGGCCTAGGCCCTCTTAAGAAGGACGACCGCCACGGTTGTAGTCGTAAAATTGCACCCTGGAAACAACGTCGTCCACATTTAGGTCCAGGTAATAAAATGCCGCCGATTATGAACCCCCGGTATATCGCAGGCTAGCAGTAGATGGGAGCACAGAGAGTAGCTGGCGGGTGTTCATAATCAGAACGGAGTTACAAGGCGGAATGGAAGGCAAGCGTCATAGCGGTGAGGCGCAAATTAAAATACACATGAATTAAAATTACGGCAAGTGTAAAATACTGTTTAAATGTACCAGGATAACTAATTTAGGCTGTGCATTGGTTGAAACATGATGGTGACTTGCGATATTTGATCGCGGTGCGAAATGTATGAGACGCCATTTTGTAACGGTACTTTTGCCAACGCGCACAGCGGCTACATACATTACTTACATGCAAATAACACTAATAACGTGGCAATTAAATAGCTAAAAGCAAACAGCCTGGCATGATCAAATTACACTACCTATAAAACACTTTCACTACTTAAAACTAGGTAACGTTTCAACACTTACCCTTACGGGGTGCAAGACGATACGGAGGTCTCGGTGACGAGAATTAACGAAAAAACTATACGGCCACAGTGCCGGAATTATTATATTATTTTAAAATTTTTCCAAAATGGGATTAAAATTTGCAAGCGCGTACGAGGACACAAAGCAGAGCTTGTGAACGCGGCTGCAGTGGTAGTGTGCGCCTCCCAGGGCGCTCGGGCGGAGAATGACCGGGAGCGCGACGCCGTGGAATGATACCGGCCGGGTAAAACTCTGACGCGAGAGTTGCAAAGCGCATAGAGTAACGAAGCGTCAGAGTGTTTGTTCGAAATACAATATTTTAATATTTGATTTATTATTTAAATCGTTCTTTTAGTTTACTGATTTGTTTTATTAATAGGATACCTAAGTTAATTATAGAATTATTTTTGTTAATAACTTTTATTTTAATTTTTATTTAGTTTATTAAATGTTTATTTAATTTTAATAAACCGTTTAATTATAATTATGCATACATGTACATGCAACGTTACAGTACCCCGCGCGCTACATAAGGATTTTATTATTCTTAATTAATAAAATCCGCTCTAAATCGTTATGTATTCGCATTATCCTTTTATACAACATCTCTCATACTTCACGCGATTATATCAGCGTCAACGAACATCAATAGGGTAGTTGACGCATCCTGTCATTTGGCAAGGTGTTCCAGCATCGGTTAGACTGGAAGACCCATACGAATACCTAGAGCTAAAGATGTAAAAGTGTGACCAGGGTAAAACGAGCACCATGTATATATATAAATATAACGCTAGTGTATTCCTAAGTAACAAGCAGAACACATGCAACTTAATTAAGTGTACTTGTAGGTGTAACATGGAGATCTTGTGATATTGCAGTGATGGTTGCTAGCCCATCTCCCACAACACACTACTACCCTATCCCTTAGTCGACTTTTACGACACCCACAGGAAGAAATGGGGTGGTGCTATTCTAACCCGACACCACACGGGGGAAGTACCACTTTAAAAAAAGTGTATACATATCTGACTAAGTATTGTGTCCTGTTAATTTCAAATCCTTGATGTGCCAGGTGCCAATATCTTTCCCAGACATGTCAGCCAGGATGTAAACTAGGGGTGACTTTTTTACCGATGATGCGACATTTAATAAATTTTGGCGCAAGTTTTTTTACTAAAGAACTTATCCTTATCACTTAAAACATATGCGCGTTTCATTACAGTGTCACCAATGTTAAATTCCATAGGCTTGCGCCGAAGGTTATAGTGGGTTGAGTTTTTAGCATGAGCATGCCACAATTTGGCCTTTACAGTATCGAAAACTTCCTTAAGACAACCCAAATCCTCCGCGTAGATGTCACGGGGAAGGAATAAAACCTCATCGCCTAAATCGTTATCTAAATAATGCGAGCCACATGTAACGAGCTCCCTGCCGAACACCAGGAAGGATGGAGTGAAACCAGTCGCCTCACTCACCGAATTGTTGAGGGCGAACTGAACCTTCGGAATATATGTATCCCAACTGCGATGATCGTTGTCCACGAAAGTTGAGATACACGTGATAATTGAACGATTATGTCGTTCTACCAAATTAATTTGAGGGGTGTACTTTGGCGTGAAGAACACGTTAGGGACCTTATAACGATGGAAAAGTGACTCAGTGACCTTCGAAATAAACTGGCCGCCATTGTCCAAAAATATGGTCTGAGGGACACCATGGACGAGGAAAACAGACTCTTCCAGTAACTTCGTGACTGTAGTGGCAGTAGCACTTCTTAATGGGAAAATTAGGCAATATTTCGAGAAGCAGCATGTGACTACGAAGATATAAGTGTTCTGCTTCCTAGTGACAGGCAAGGGGCCCATCAAATCAATTGAAATCATTTGAAATGGCCTAGAACACTGCTTCGGGCGGCCCATTGCTCCCAAGGTTTGGTGATTTTGAGCCTTGTAAGACAAGCACTTCTCGCAGGAGGCAACGAACTTCACCACGTCCTGGTGCATACCAGGCCAAAAGTAGCGCAAGGCAATACGATGGTATGTTTTAAAAACGCCGAGATGTCCAGCCGTGGGTTCCGCATGATTCTCGTTGATCACCTGCTCGCGTAGCTCAAAAGGTACAACCTCCTTCCATAAGAACTCGGATGAAAGTGAGTGATTATTCTTGGCACGCCTGAATAACTTGCCATCCTTGATAATGAAATTCGGGAAAGTTTGCGGCTTAGAAAGGCAAGAATTATAAATATTTTTGTACCAAGAATCCGATGTCACCATGTTCGAACCGGAAGTACTAATCGCCGAGACGGGAAGAGCTCTAGAGAGGGCATCGGGGATCACATTGTCCACACCCTTACGATGCTTGAATTCTAAATGAAATGAGGACAATCTTACACCCCAGCGAGCTAATCTACCGGTAGGGTTCCTGAGAGACAGAAACCATTTTAACGCACTGTGATCAGTATAGACAGTGAATGGCCTACCGTTCTCCAAGTAACACCTCCAGTGCTCCAGGGCGATGACGACAGCTAATGTCTCACGCTCCGTTATACTGTAGTTCCTCTCTGCTGCTGACAACGACTTGCTCATATAAGCAACGGGGTGCTCCTTACCATCTATAGTCTGCGTCAGCATCGCACCCACGCCGTAATTGCTGGCATCGGTGTGTACTTCGAATGGCTTATCGTAGTCAGGGCAGGAAAGAACAGGAGCGGAAACTAAACACTCCTTAAGTTTCTTGAAGGCAGCATCAGCTTCGGCAGACCAGGCAAAAGGTGGTCCACCCTTCTTACTCGAAGTTAACTTGTTTAAGGGGCCTGCAATGGTACTAAAATTGGGGACGAAACGACGATACCAAGTAGCAGTCCCGAGGAAGCGCTTAACGTCCTTACGACATGTAGGTGTCGGGTAATTGAGGATTGCTTCCACCTTCTCAGGATCGGTACGTAAACCACTACTATCAACGACGTAACCCAGGTATTTGAGCTGACTGCGGAAGAATTGACATTTCTCTAGGTTTACAGTGAGGTTGGCCTGTTTCAGCTTATTAAGAACCCGAAGTAACAGGGAAACATGGGAATTGAAGTCGTTTGAGACGATAATAATGTCGTCTAGGTATGCAAAGACTTTGAGGTCAAATTCCCTAAATAACAGATCAACCAACCTTTGCTGTGTAGCCGGGGCGTTAGTTAAACCAAAAGCAGTGCGCTTAAAACGATAGGTACCGCGATTAGGCACATAAAAAGCAGTCTTGTCCCGGTCCTCCTGTGCTATAGGTATCTGCCAAAAGGCTTTGGATAAATCGATACTAGATAAGTAGCGAGCATCGCGAAGATTATCCAAGATCTCGGAAATGTAGGGTAGACTATAGGCGTCGCGCTTCGTGATGGAATTGAGCTTGCGGCTGTCGAGGCAAAACCGAGGCTGACCGTTTTTCTTCGTAACAATGAGAACTGGTGATGACCAAGCACTTTCGCACTGCTCAATTACGTCCAGAGCCAGCATCTCGTCGACCTGCTCGGCAAGGATCCGCTGCTTCTCTGGAGACAACCTATAGTACCTTTGACGAACTGGCTCAGCATCTCCCGTATCAATACGGTGAGTGACCAAACTCGTCTCGCCCAAACCCCGACGTTCGGCGGAAATGTCGCTAAATTGAGAAATGATGTCATCCGCCACTGATCTCTCCGAAACAGTTAAGTGGTCATACGCTTGTATGAAAGTGGTAGAATCGGTACTAAGGCTAGCATTCAATACTGCGGCATTAGAAAATGTAATGCTTGAGAAATGTCTAGGAAAAATGTTAAACTCGCGCCAAAAATCGATCCCCAACACGAGATCAATATTGATGTCTGGCACAACAAATGACTTAATTATATGGTACTCATTCTCAAAGTTTATAGGGGAGAAACATATAGCCAATGCTGGTCATAGATTGACCCCCAGCAGCCGTGACTGTAATTAAGTTGTCCCTATGCAGCTGTAAACCCCGTTCCTCTAGCTTCCTATAAGCTTTATCACCTAAAATGGACACAGCTGAGCCTGAATCTAAGAGGCCAAATAGGTTAAAATCATTGATTTGTACACAAGCGTAAGGTCTAGGATCATGCAATGGTTTGTCCAGCAGAATTGTATCAACTTTATAAGAATTGAAGAAAACATTAACAGTGTTAAGCCAGCTCTGCCAATCCTCTTGGTCAAACTTGGGTGGCAGGACTTCAGTACAATTCTGCTGGTCTATCAGTTTTTTGAAGTGCTCGGTTTATCCTTGCCACACTTCGGACAGTCTGGTGACTTGACGCCTTCCTGGCCACAAACAAAACAAAATATTCTATCCCTATTTGCTTTGCATTGACGAAGGTTGTGGGTGTTATTACGACACCTAGGACAATAAGGAGACTTTTGTTACTGCTGTTGCACCTCATGCACATAATTATTATTTTTAGTATAAGTTTTATTACCTGTATTGTAATTATTGTTGCTTCTATTGTAAAAGTTATTGTAAGGTCTTTTATTGAAACTTTGGCCGCTGCCTTGATTAAACCTACTTGCAGACCGACCAGCGTAAGCAAACTCTGGCGCCAGTGTTCCTGAAGAGACCTTCGGAGGTTCGTGGAATCCCACTAGGCGAGCCTGAACGTTCTCGTAATTACGACAGAGCGAACGCAAGGTGTCGAGGTCTGAGATCTTCGGGACAGAAGCTAAGGTGCTGGCGTAGCATAGGCGGATGTTATGTAAAATGATCTCAAGTTTGTCTTCGTTAGACAGGCTCTTGGACAAACGTGAGAATAGCCCAGTCATAATAGAAATGTAAATAGTTATATTTTCAGACTCGCCCTGAGTTCTGGCCCGAATCTCCGACAAGAGTCTGTAATCATAATCGGCCTGGTCGAAATCTTCTCTAAGAAGGGAAACTAACTCGTCCCAATTAGATACCTGGTCCCGAATGGCACGATACCAATGCAAGGCATCGCCGGTAAAAATCTCAGCGCAGTAAGACAGCAGTTTTTCCCCCGGTATATTCCTCGACTGGCTGTATTCATTGATGCGCTGGATAAATGCACGAACGCAAGATTTGCCGTCGAACTTAAACTTAGTGAACTCACTAGCCACGCCGCGCTCACAAGTTACGTTAACGTTGAGAGGTAAAGCAGCAGTAGACTGAGGGTCTCTAGATGCCAGAGAAGGGGTGGAATCAGTAGCAGTAATAGCATTATAGCGTTCCAAAAGTTGCCTGTATTCCGAAACACACGTATCAACCACCCCTTGCTGGATCGTGCTATCACAAACTATACGGTTGAGTCGATGATGGAGGTGGTTAATGAGGTTGCGAGCACGAAGCAACGTATTCCTATCGCTAGGCGCCTCGATATATGCTCTTAGCTTAATTAAAGCATCGCTGACTCCCTTTAAATCATCGCCGACAGACAAAACGCTCTCGAGAATGTCCTCCGAAGGAAAGAGTGGACCTAATTTAGCAATCTGCTCGCGTAACTCTCTGACTGTGTCAGCCGGGGTGGCACCTCTAATGGCAACTTCGTATTCTAACTCCGACTTTTGCAACGATAGGAATTTAACCGAGTGCGCCATTATAACACGCGTATAACCGCAAAGAGGTAAGTGTTGAGTCGTTACTGACTTAATCTACACCGTTCCGTTACAATTATAATATCAGGTACTAAGAACGTTCTGGTTGACTAAAACGATTGGCGTATAAAAGAAGCAGTAAAAAGAATAAAGCAACTGCCACCAAAATAAAAGAAGCAGCGCAACAAAAAATTAAAATACGCAACTAATGTGTACTCGAACAATTAAATAAAACAACAACAAGATAATAATAATATGCCCAAGAATTAAAATAAAAAACAATTGATTGAATAATTTAAAATACTACCAACGCATGCGTGACTCAACTGAACTAGAGTTCTGCAGCAACAATAGGGAATAGTTACAATTCATAAAATTTCAATAATAATAATATCACAGAAAAAAAACCACGAGAAAAAAAACCTACTGCAGAATAGAATAGTAATACCTCGGAACAATATTAAATTTACCCTATCACAGATTACACAGTGACCACTCTGCACGCTAACTACTCTGTACAATGATAGAACGTAAACAACATAGGGTAGTGCACGGCATAGAGTGATTACGAAAAGTTGTTCGAAACTAAACAAATTCTTAGTTAGGGATTAAAGTTTATGATCTCTCAAATAATACAAGTAAATAAATAAATCAATTGAAATTCAATAAAATTCCTAAAACAAACACAATAATGAAATTCGTACACATTAGTTGCTGCAACCAAAAAACAAAAAAAAACAAAAACGTTTCACAAACACAAAACGACACAAACACCAACTACTCCTACGCAGTGAAACCAGACCTTTTTTTACCACGTTTATGGGCGCCAGTGTGACGGTTGCGGTTTAAAAATAAGGCAACAACCAGTCATAAAAAAAAATTATATATTGGTAAAAGAAAAGGTCGTGGGCGTGGTTTCGATAATTTAAAAAAAGTGCCCGTCTGGCTTCACTGGCAGGGTCAGGTACTCCCCCTATGTGGTCGCGAGGTGGTCGAGCAGGGCCGGGGGGGTTGGACTGTTCACGGGGAGCGCCGTGGGCAGCTGGCTGTGGCGGTGGCGGCGTCGAGGGGAGGCCTAGGCCCTCTTAAGAAGGACGACCGCCACGGTTGTAGTCGTAAAATTGCACCCTGGAAACAACGTCGTCCACATTTAGGTCCAGGTAATAAAATGCCGCCGATTATGAACCCCCGGTATATCGCAGGCTAGCAGTAGATGGGAGCACAGAGAGTAGCTGGCGGGTGTTCATAATCAGAACGGAGTTACAAGGCGGAATGGAAGGCAAGCGTCATAGCGGTGAGGCGCAAATTAAAATACACATGAATTAAAATTACGGCAAGTGTAAAATACTGTTTAAATGTACCAGGATAACTAATTTAGGCTGTGCATTGGTTGAAACATGATGGTGACTTGCGATATTTGATCGCGGTGCGAAATGTATGAGACGCCATTTTGTAACGGTACTTTTGCCAACGCGCACAGCGGCTACATACATTACTTACATGCAAATAACACTAATAACGTGGCAATTAAATAGCTAAAAGCAAACAGCCTGGCATGATCAAATTACACTACCTATAAAACACTTTCACTACTTAAAACTAGGTAACGTTTCAACACTTACCCTTACGGGGTGCAAGACGATACGGAGGTCTCGGTGACGAGAATTAACGAAAAAACTATACGGCCACAGTGCCGGAATTATTATATTATTTTAAAATTTTTCCAAAATGGGATTAAAATTTGCAAGCGCGTACGAGGACACAAAGCAGAGCTTGTGAACGCGGCTGCAGTGGTAGTGTGCGCCTCCCAGGGCGCTCGGGCGGAGAATGACCGGGAGCGCGACGCCGTGGAATGATACCGGCCGGGTAAAACTCTGACGCGAGAGTTGCAAAGCGCATAGAGTAACGAAGCGTCAGAGTGTTTGTTCGAAATACAATATTTTAATATTTGATTTATTATTTAAATCGTTCTTTTAGTTTACTGATTTGTTTTATTAATAGGATACCTAAGTTAATTATAGAATTATTTTTGTTAATAACTTTTATTTTAATTTTTATTTAGTTTATTAAATGTTTATTTAATTTTAATAAACCGTTTAATTATAATTATGCATACATGTACGTGCAACGTTACAACATCTCGTCTATGTTACGTCGATGTTCAGTGCCTAAACCAAATCTACCCTAAAATGAATTTATAGCGTTAAAGAACCTACGCAACAAACACGAACTTACGATTCTCCGCGCAGATAAGGGAAACGCCACGGTAGTCATGCATACGTCAGATTATAATTCTAAAATACAAGAACTTTTGTCGGATGTAAGTACTTATAAAAAGGTTAAAAGCGACCCAACAAATAGCACACTAAAAACAACTAGTGACCTCATAAAGAAACACTCCGAAAAATTAAATCTGGACGTAAAATGGATAATACCTACGTGCGCCAAGTCATAAAATTGTATGGGTTACCAAAAATACACAAGCCCAATGCTCCATTACGTCCCATAGTGAGCCAAATCGATTCACCAACTTACAGATTGGCTCAACACTTAGCGAAAATACTCTCACCACTCAGGGGACATACAAGAGCACACATAAAGGATTCCTACCATTTTGTCAGCGAGATTAAAGACCTACATCTGGCAGACAATGAAACTATGGTCAGTTTTGATGTGCAGTCATTGTTTACATACTTACCTGTTGAAGATTTCATCTCAATTGTAACTAGAAGGCTGGAAGAAAACAACATGCCCCTAGAATATGCAGTATTACTCAGACACTGCCTTACATCTGGCTACCTATTGTGGAAGGAGGAGTTCTACAAGCAAGTAGATGGTGTGGCGATGGGCTCACCTGTATCTCCCATTGTCGCCAACATATTCATGGAAGACTTTGAGGAGAAAGCCCTGCTTAGTTCTCCCATAAATCCAAGGTTCTACAAGCGGTACGTAGACGACACTTTCACAATTCTACCTTTAGATAAAGTAACTGCATTTTTAGACCATCTTAACTCTATAAATTCTAAAATTCAGTTCACAATTATGTATGTATAGCATATATAAAATCATAACACTCCTTTTTAAATTTACTTCAATCGTATAGTCATAACCACACATCCTTTTTTATATAAGTGAGTATAAACGACTATCTGGATCACCTGATTGTGACTACCGCCTCGCTGCCCATGAACAACTGTAACAATAAGGTAATTGCATTTACGTTGCCGGCCTTATAAAAAACATTAGGCTCTTTTCTTGAAGGGAGCTGTGCGAGAAAGACAACTTCCAGTTAATCACATAGTGGTGGAACAATCACCAATCATCCATGTGGTATGGATTTTGAACGTGAGTTTTGTCGCGATGTTCGATGTTGAAATTTAGCTGTGGTTTTTAGTCCAGGAAATGAGACAGATGTGTTCTCTTAGACAGAGCTCGGATGACAGTCCGATGTCTATACATTTAGTGAGTACGTTATACAACAACAGTACGTAATTATATGCTTTTTGCTAATATTTTACAACATTACGTGATTACTTGACTACGTGCCACACTACACAGTGGCTGGAATTAGTGCAAAAAAACATCTGAGCACTCCCCATGAGCCATGCTGCAGTTATATCAGTGGTAGTACGAATGGGTCGGCTCGACCGGGGAAGGACCACGCTCTCACAGAATACCAGCGTAAAATAGTAGCTTAACGCTGCTGTGTTTCATATAGTGAGTGTAGGGAATCGGAGACCCTTTTTACTAAAAATGAGGCATTCCATCTTAGTCCTCACGGGTGATAACGCATCTGCATTTTGATTCTTAATCGAGGATCTGTTTTAATCTGTTTAGCAATGCATTGCAGAGCAGAAGGCCGTGAGTACGAAACTCGTTCAGAGGAAGTATTTGTACATATGTCAATCAGTCAGTACGGTTTATCAAAGTCTACAGCTGAACATAATCTTCATAGATTATCTCATGATATTTGCCACAGTTGCCACGTCAGGCAGGTGGATTGACAACTGCAGTTTTTTTACATAGGATACAATATGGGATGATAGATATTCCACCACTACACTATCAAGTTAATACTATTTCGTGTGGCATAGAAATAATTGTTCATGGTCAGAATATTTATCCTTGAGCAATCAATTTCTGTTAACTGCCTCCACGATACAGGAGAAAATCCTGGTGTAGGTTTTATTAAAAATAGTAATAATAATGTTATTGAAGTGAAAATCACTATACGGTATTTTCATTGGCGGAAGAGAATCCAAGGCTTATATTATTACTTGAATATCGCAAGAGGCTCTATTGTCGAGTTTTAAAAAGATTTCATGACTTATGATTGAAGTCGATTTAACTATCTATTTATTGTAGTAAAAAGTAAATTCACAACCTATACACGTCCCGAACGTATTTTTGGGCGCAAGCAAAATTTTATTAAAAATTTTCTTAAAACATCTATCTTTTATTGCATATCAGTTTTTACATATAATTAAAAAAGTGATGAAGAGTTACTTTTATTCTTTGGTTTGACTATACAAAAGTTAATATATCAAAAACTACTTTGAACTTGCAACTGAAACCGTGCCACATACAATCTAGTTCAACATCATCACTACCTTAAGCTCCAGAAGTATTCATTTTCGACTAAGAGATAACGCAAGTGATTGAACCGTTAAATATTCATACGGAGACGTTCATTTGCACCTACAATTTGCTTGCTTGAAAGTAATATTATTTTCGCCTTCCTGTGAATCGATTTCGCTAAACTTAGTCCAATATACATACACTTTTTGCTTCATTAAAAAATTATACAGAACGTGAGCAACCCAGGTTTGATCCCCGCTAGTATCAATTAATTACAATTTCAAGTACTAATTTACCACGTGGTTAACGATAAAGTGGTTATGTCATGTAGTGGTGGCACAGGAGAATCTACCTGTGGGTGTCGTAAAAGGCTGCAAAGCAAATGAAAACAAGAGATGAGCAGCAGCATGTTTCTGATAAGATACGGTTCTCGAGCTGTCTGCCGGGCGTGGAAATATATTCCGATATTCATCCCATGACCCAATCTATGGGGCCAATGTATATTCAGTAGCATGGTGGTGTAGGAATAATAATAACAATAATAATAAGAAGGCGTAGGGAAGTGACGACCCCATTGCTCGCTTACGTAATAGTTATGTGACAGAACTGCTACCCTACCAAGAGGTGTGAGCGCCGTGCCTAGGCAAAATTGTGGATGCAAAGGTCCGTTTGTGCATATAACCGAACCGCGAAACGGTGCCGGGCTTGGGCGTCTCCCGTTATTTGGCGCCCATAAAATGGATGATATCACAAAGGGGAACGCGCATAGGGCCGCTGCCTGGGGGTCGCCGGGGCGCGTCTGGAGCTGGCGCTGGACGCGGCAGTATGCGGGCCGCCAGCCAAGCGCGAGGAGCTGCACGGTCATCTAGCAGCCCTTCACATCCATCATCTCCACCAGAAGGCTTGGCTGGGTCTTCACGGACCCAGCAAGCGGCACCCGCCGCTGGTGGAGCACGTCGCATGCGTTGATGGTCACAAGCAATGAAGGCAAACGCACTGCGGGCGTACTTTAGGATAAAATGATAAGGATAGGATGCGTCGTATTTTTGCTGAGCTGGAGCCATCTTTAATCGTCACCGAACAAAACCTGGCAGACCGAGTTCGGTATATCTTGCGCTCAAATATATTTGATGTCGCCGAACACGAACTACTACGACGTGAGGCCGTTCCCTCATCGGATGAAAATGCTACGGCTGAGGATACGGTGCCACAAATTGCAGAGCAACCCACAAACGTGGATGCCGCCGTGAATACCCCAGTTGTGGTTAATTCAAACGATGATGATGATGATGAGTACATTGGAAGAGGCGATTGTGAAAACGTGCAGTACGCCTCTCGAAAATCGACCGCGACTACCCGCATAGCTCTAAGCAAGCGAAATCGGGTTGTCGTGAGGGCTCTGAACCCAATGCTGGTGACATATTTGGAAGCCAGCCGGGACCTTTGCGAGACTAACTCAATTCTTTTTGGCGCCGCACTGGCAGTATGTCGCATTATAGGCGCCAAACTTTCCACGGCTGGACGCGCTACTGGACAAAGTAGCGCTATCCCAGACTGGAAAATAAGAATTGTAGAACGTATCGCAAAGGCTAGGGCCCTCATCGGCAGACTGATATGCTTCAGGTCAGGTAATAACAGTCCGAGGATTGTGCGCACCGTCAGAATGGCATTTGCTGGGACAAATGTTAGTTTGTCCCAGCCGGATATAATGCAAAAACTGACGGAGCGCATAGACGACCTGAAGCAGAGAATCGATGTTTGGGGAAAGCGGATTCGGCGATATACCGAGAGGTTGACACGGTTTAATCAGAATCGTCTCTTCCAGAGTGATCAGAAAAGGCCCTATGAATCATTTGAGCGACCAATGGTAAGAGGAACGGGCCCAGCACCGAATCAGGCCAACTCTGTAGCATTCTGGCGCGGCCTGTGGTCAGAGCCCATAAACCACACCGAGGGCCCTTGGACGGAAGTTGTGGCGAGTCAGTGTGCGAGTATTATGCCCATGGAACCCGTCGCAATAACGCCGGATGACGTAGCAGAGGCGGTCTGTAGAGCCCCGAACTGGAAAAGTCCGGGACTCGACGGGCTGCATCACTACTGACTGAAGGGGTTCATGGTGTGTCACGCCGTGCTCGCCCGTCAGTTTCAAGAGGCTCTCAACCAGAAGTCACTCCCTAGCCTCTTCACTACTGGGATCACCCATTTGGTTCCTAAAGACCAGATTACCACAGACCCGAGCAAATACCGCCCCATCACGTATCTACCGACCATATACAAGACACTAACATCTGTTTTGAGCGCGAGAATTACTCGTCACCTGGACTCAAATCAGGTAATGTCGCGTGCTCAAAATGGATGACGGGGCGGTGGTCGTGGAACCAAGGAACCACTCCTCATTGACGCGGTCATTGGCAAAGTGGTGAAACGTAACCGTCGGAACTTCTCCGCTGCCTAGATAGACTACAGAAAGGCATTCGACTCGTTACCCCATACATGGATAAAGAGGGTCCTCGAGTTGTACAAGATTGACTGTACAGTTAGATACTTCTTCGAGAAATGTATGGGGCGATGGAGTACGATCCTATGTCATCTGGGCGAGCGGATGACGGCTGCGGAAAGCCGCATAAGGATAAGAAGGGGTGTCTTCCAGGGCGATTGTCTGAGTCCAATCTGGTTCTGCCTCTCTTTGAACCCTCTTAGTACATTACTGGAGGGCTCCGGGAGTGGATTTCAGTTTCGGAAAGGAGATACAAAAGTGAACCCATCTTTTCTATATGGATGACCTCAAGTTATTCGCCTCCAATCGCTCCCATCTTATGGAATTGCTAAATATCACTTGTGAATTTAGCATTTCTATTGGAATGGAGCTGGGAACGGATAAGTGTGCGGTCCTCCATGTCGAAAGGGAAAGGGATGCTAACTCTGAGGGCATAGACTTATCTATGCCCGTCAACTTGAAGACCCTTTCCGAGGCTGAAACATACCGATACCTGGGTATGTCATAGAACATCGATATCGATGAGGCTGGTATGAAACAGTCTGGTTGCGACGTGTTGTATGCACGCTTGACCAAAGTGCTTAAAAGCCTTTTGTCCGGTGTGAATAAGACACAAGCATAAAACGGTTGGGTCATGCCTGTCCTCATGTATACCTTTGGCATACTTAGGTGGACTCAGACGGAACTTAACGCCCTGGATAGAAAAGTCCGCACTACTATGATGTCCCATAGGATGCATCACCCGAGGTCTTCGATTATGAGACTGTACTTGCCGCGGAAATATGGTGGGCGTGGCTTATTAAGCGCGCTTACCATGCATAATCGCGAAGTGCGCAGGCTCCGTAATTACTTTCTGACGAGATCGGATGATCCATTCTATAGGGACGTCATTTGTTGTGATAAAGGGCTTACCCCTCTATTCTTGGCCAACAAGCAATGGCAAGAACCGGCAGTACAGAGCATTTCCGACCGGGAGACTGTATAGAAGGAGAAAGAGCTCAAAACAAGGCTCTACATGAACCTATCGTAGACACAGTCGCCTCCCTCAATTGGCTACGTTTTGGTGACCTCTTCGAGGAAACCGAAGGTTTTGTCTGTGCGATACAGGATCAGGTTATTAAGACCAACAAATATCGGAAATAAATCCTAAATGAAGGCACCGTCGACTCATCTGCCGAGCATGACGCCATCCCGGTGAATCACTTGGGCATGTCATCTCCGGTTGTTCGGCGCTTTCTAACTCTGAGTACTTGCACAGGCACAACCTAGTAGCCAGAATTCTACACCAGGAGTTCGCTCTGAAATACGGTCTCGTGGACCGGAAACTGCCGTATTGCAAGTACTTTCCGGAAGCCGTGCTCAAAAATGACCGCGCCCGGCTCTACTGGGACCGGGCCATCATCACAGACAGGACTATTCTTGCGAATAAGCATAATATTGTGCTGATGGACTAGACACAGTCAAGGATATTTTTGGTCGACTTTACCATTCCGTATGACGAGAACCTCGTGAAAGCCGAAACAGATAAGTGAACAAAATATCTGGACCTGGCTCACGAGATGACCGACATGTGGGTTGGGCTGTCGACCAAAATTATACCTGTAGTCGTTTCTGCAAACGGGCTAATCCCAGTCAGCCTCTCGGGTCATCTGAGGCGACTGGGACTCCGTGACGGACTGCTCCGGGCTCAAATGCAGAAGGCTCCTCGATACTGGCCGCATTTTCCGCCGGTTTCTTTCCCTTTCCCCCTAACCCTCGTCCGTTTGGTTTCCCCTGCCCTCGGCACGGGAGACTCTCCATCTGGTTGGCCTATTATTTATTTATGTATTTTTATGTATTTATTTTATTTTATTGTTATTTATGCATATTTATCATTTTCGTTCGCAATTATATATTTTTGGAACCCAACCAGAAGATATAAATTTGGGGTATCTATATATAATTATATTGATACCCCAAAATAATAATAATATCTATCCTCCAGACCGAATTTCGGTCACGACGGCCAGTCTCAAAAGCGAACATCCATCTGCGCAGGAGAGGATTTTAGAGCCCGAGTGTATGCGCAGGCACAAGTACCCTCACTATTTTCTCACTCACGTAGTACGAAAGGACGGCAAACCGACACGACTGGAGAGAGATTAGGCGCAGGATCAACGGCTTTACGTGCATTCCGAGGCACGAGGGTAAAATACCGCCCACTTTCTTCCCCGTGCAGTGAGTGTATATATATATATATATATATGAGATATTATTAATAGGTAATTCTTGTGTCCGTATTTATGCGACTGAGAAAGGCTTAGATTCACATTTGGACCCGGTGGGTGGTGCTGTTGTCGAGATTCAGAAATCACCCGTGCGAAGCCAGGCGGATTGCTAGTATATTATGTATCTTTACTTTCATGTAATAAATGTCTTTAGAAAAGTTACTTAAGTATTATATTGTTTATTGTTAAATTAGCATCATGGTTGGAGTCTTAATTTGATATGTTCGTAGAATTAAAAATTAGGAATAAAATTAAGAATTGAAAAATGTGATCATATTTAATCTGTATCATACTTACAAAAGTTTTTTCCAACTTAGAGTGTCCTCAAGATAGAAATTAATCCCCATTATAGTAGCGTGGTAGAATCACGATGCAGCTATATTATGGTTGTAGCACGAATGGGTCGACTCGACAGGGGAAGGACCACGCTCTCACAGAATACCAGCGTAAAATAGCAGCTTAATACTGATGTGTTTCTTATAGTGAGTGTAGAGATCCGGAGTCCCTTTTTTACTGCTTTTTGATTCTTAATCGAGGATAAATGAAGATGTCTATGGCCTACAGCATACACTTACCATCAGGTGCACTGTGTGCTCGTTTGTCACCCTTGTCTTTAAAAAGAGGACCTCAAAGTAAACTACGCAGAAACTGTATGTACCTATATTTTTGTTCTGTTTCATTATTCTGCAGAAGTCATTGCTAGACATGGACCTGTCCAAGTGTAGGGCGGACTTGCTTTAGTAGTTACACTCGGCATCCCGACGGCGGATGCTGCAGTACGTATCACAGACTGTTACTTTATATTCTACTGTTCTATTCCGTGTTATATTTTAATGACTTTTTCTTAGTAAATGCCCTAATGGCATTATTTAGATTAAATAAATAGAGTAGGTTCTTGATCAGACAAAAGGTCAAGGGTGTCATCAAAATTTTATTAGCCTATAACCGAATCACTAAACGGTATTATCGGAGCCTCCGGACTTTAAGAAAAAAATTATCTTTGAGCTGCACACAACAAGCTGTTCTTTGCCTAGTGTTGTTCTCTACATATTTTGTGCTATCTTTTTTTCCTTAATTAATGGTTAAGGAAGTTAACTTTATGTTGCGTTAATTAAGAACACATGTGTGAAAGAGAAGAAGAGACAACCGGACTTCGACGTAGTTTAACGGAGACTGAAATGCCCGCCACTGCTCTCCGTGCCATCAGTACGAACCTACTGGTAATCAACCGGCAAAAACATCTTTAATTCAAGCTCTTTACGTGGTCAAATTTGCATGGTAAGATTTATCATATGTAGTTGCCATTCTATTCAATTTTTCGTTTTTTATTATTTTAATTTGTAGACTACTCTTATTTTTAATTTACATGGAAACCTTGTAGAAAAATTATTTATACAAATATTTATTAACCCCTGCAGTAACTTAGCATCAGCTTGCTATCATAATCCAGACAACTTAGAAGTTTTTTGTAACAATACTAAAAATATATCATTTTTAAAAATTTATTAAGACATGAAGGTTGCAATCCAAATTTTTACAAATAAATAAATATATATTATTTTTACAAATAAATAATAATGATAAAATTAATTTTATGGTCTTATATCAACACAACACCACCTACGGCGTAGCTGCTGTTTTAAAGCTACAGCTACAGGGTAGCTGTTGTTGTAGAGAATAGCTGTAGCTTCATTACATTATTATCCTGCTATGTACCACTTTCAGCGCTAGACACATTTTGTGTTGCTAAAATAAAATGTAATATATGGTTCATGGAACTTAAGTAATCTAAAATTTATAAATTTTTCGAGTTTCAATAATTTGTAACCATATAAATACAGCTAAAAAAATCTCTCAAATACTGAATAATGTTGAGAAAGTTTAAAAATTTATAATTAATCTTCATTACCAAGACCGTTAATAAATTAGGAAGTAAATTAATGAACTGCAAAACTTGTCACACTCCAAGTGGACTAATTACAAAAGACATTTTGATCCCATTAAAACAAAAATTCATTTTTGTCTAAGCTTCTTATATTCCATAAATTATTCAAGAAAACAAAGAGCAAGAGATTTCAGGTTATATTGACGTGAATACGTCTTTAAATTTGCTTCCATAAGGGGAGATAATTGAGAAAACTGGTGATAACGAAATTGAGGAATACAGTTTAGTGTTGCAGCAACGTATCTATTCATCTATGTCCAAAATTTAATTACACCACTCGATAGCTAAAGGATCAATTTATTCGTTACTTTTAGTGAGGAATGTGAAGCAACACGCGCGGCTGAGGAGGTAGAGCCGCCATTTTGTGGTTAATTCGTTACGTAGTCGTATTCACATAAAACTCACGACCGTGTTCACGACGCAGCCACGCCCCAAGTCTTCTTTTTCTTTCTTTATCAATACATCATCTCACACTTATAACATCGCTTCTTTTACCAATCTACGGGTTTTATACCCTACAAAAAGATAATATACCGCCATCTACCGGAAGCCCTAAGGTTTCAATCGACGCCGATTCGTACCTCTTACATAATAATAAAAGAGGTTATGAATTCTCGATAATCGTCACCATATGGCAAGATAATAATATATTTTTGATATTTTAAAAATGATTATGCATGATACATATATTTAATATTCTCGCCGGGTTTCTTGTGAGCTCTTTGCAGAACAGAGGTTTCTAGCATCCAAAAAGTTAAAAATGAATTTCAATAATAATTATTTGTAATTTGTATTCAAAAACAAACTATTATATTTATTTACCGTGTGGCGAGGTAAGAATATTCACTACTGGTATCATCTCTTGAGTTTCATAAGTGACGTCATTATATGAAGACTGAAACAGGAGACGGTAGCATGTTCTTGATATCAACTAAAATTTAAAAAAAAAACTGCGGTTGTTTTATACCAGCAATTATACCAGTAGCAATTATGGAAAACTCCTCCATATAAATCAATCTAAAGGAGAGGCCTACGTTTAGCGTTGGACATTTTTGTATGTAACAGATTGAATGGACATATGGATGTATTTTTTTTTTAATTCTATGGGCCAGCTACCTACCACTTACTGCGAATCGAAGGCCTTCTGCGCACTACTCGCAAGATTCTTCCAACAAAGCTAAAGTCATCAATTAAGCAATATAACATAGGTATATCAAATAAAAACAACATCTATATCTTCAATTGCTTTAAAATAATGGCGGAATAAGTGTTTATAGAATTTTTAAGCGTCTACAAATGTCATTATTATAGATAAGGATAAAATTATTTAATAAGATTTTTTAAAAGTTGCTATGCCATCAAAAACATAACTTGTAAAAAAACGAAGTCTCGCAGCTCAGTTCTTCTACCGTAAAAAGTTGTAAGATTCATGTAATACCAAGTCGGTTAATTTATTGAGTCCCTTCTTAAGGGTGCTTCTGTTTTAAGTTATTACGTAATTAGCTGACCTAACAACATTTTATAGTGATCATATCAATGTTAAAAATCTTTTATGTTTCAAATGAATAGATTGACTTGGCCATCGCAAGAAAACACAATGTATCTCACAAGGCGTGAAGCGTGCGGCAACAGATAAAGCGCGCGCCCCTCGGTCGAGTGGTGGGTGACAACGACGCGTATGTACTCGACTTTTACATTGCACGACGATTAGAGCTCATTCAGACACATACATACACAAGATCGAAACACACAATCACCACTCTTACACTATTTAAGATAAAGGACAAATAGCGACCTAGCAGCGCATTCACATTTACATCTATAGGATTTAGACTGCTATAGAATGAGATAGCATATACAGGATTTCCTAGTATGTATTGAGATTATGCATGTAATCTATGATCAGTAAGAATTAAGGACGAAATTTGTTGATTAAAAAATATTTAATAAATTATTATGATGAAATTGAAAACTTGCAGTCTGTGTATTATGTAGAATAAAACAATTTTTATAATAAAATAAATTAACAATTATCCTAATCCTGATACTGTTCCTTTTTGTTTCATTCTCTAAAAGTTTAGTTTTCTGAAGGTTTCGCTGCCTGCGAACAGACTTATTTTATTTTTACTAAAATCGTGTATTCTTTCAATAAAGAGTGTAATACTCTCTTGATCATAATCTGACATTCTATCGCACTCTAATAAAATTATCGAGAATATCGCTTCTTCGAAAAAAAAAAGATCTCTACGTGAATAACTTTCAATAAATAAAACTATATAGATTCTCCAATTTTTATGTAACCATTATGCTATGGTGTTTTATAATATTTTTTATACGAAAGGGGGCAAACGGGCATGCGGTTCTCCTTATGGTGTGATTACCGCCACTCATTAACAACTGAATCATCAGGGGAATTGCAAATGCGTTATCGGCCTTTTAAGAAAGAGTAGGCTTTTTTCTTGAAAATCTCTAAGTCGTATCGATGGTAATCGATTCCACAAGGCAGTTAATTTAGGAAGAAAACTTATTCTAAATCGCACAGTGGTTGACCGCCAATCATCCAGATGCGAGTATTGTCGCGGTGTGAGATGATGAAACTGATTGGCTCGAATTAGTCTTTACAATTCCTCAGAGCACTCCCCGAGGTAGATGCGATAAAATACGCAAAGAGATGCAACATCTCTCCGCAGCGCCATTGAATCAAGCCTATCAGAAAGAACTCGGTTGCCGATGATTTGAACCACTCTGCGCTGGATGCGAAGGAGCTGGCACTGAGAAACCCCAGCCCAGAGATAGGAACAGTATTCCATCAGCGGCCGAACGTGCGCCTTGTAAAGTTGCAGGCGGTGAGCCGGCATGAAATACTGTCCCACTCGGCCGAGTACGCCAAGTTTTTCGAGGCCAATTTGTCGTTCTCTTCCAAGTGACCACGAAACTGCACGTCACTTGATATGTCGACGCCAAGGACTCCAGTACTGGGTGAGACACCAAGGGGAGTACCCTGAAAGGGTTCTTTTAGCTGTAAACGCGCAAACTTTAGGTTTTCAGGGGATTGAACTGAACCAGATTTAGTCGCCCCAGTCCGAGACTTATGTTATTATTATTATGTTATATGAATTGACCAGCCCGACCGGGGAAAGACGATAGTCTCATGAAATACTAATACAAAGAATAGTAATGAACCAGAGACCTATTTTATTGGAAACGAGGCATTCTATCTTAGTCCTCAGAGGTCACAATTCAGCCGTTTCCAACGTGGTGGAGTCACGCTGCAGCTATATTATGGTTGTAGCACGAATGGTTCAGCTCGATTGGGGAAGATCCACACTCTTATAGAATACCAGCGTAAAATATTACTTTAATGTTGCTGTGTTTCGTTTGGTGTGTTTAGAGATCCGTAAACCCTTTGTTACTGGAAACGAGACATCACATCTTAGTCCTCAGGGGTGACAACTCATCTGCGATTTTTTCCCTTAATCGAGGATAAATGTATATGTCTATAGGCCACAGCATCCACTTACCATCAGGTAAAATGTGTGCTCGTTTGTCACCCTTATTCTTTAAAAAAATATCCTGCTTTGTTTGAACTTGGCTGCGGGTTTCTTTGTACTGCAGTAGCCACGTTACATTTTTCACTTATGTTTTATTAAAAAAGTAATAGATTAGCGTCTTTAGGTTTTCAATCTTAAAACTTTACTATGTATGATAACTATTTAAATTTAAGTTAAATCAACGTTATAATATAATGAGTTTCAAGCGAAGAACTTTATGTTAATCAACCTCAAATTAATCTTGTTGTATATTACTTGTAAGCATTATTTACTACGTGATATAATTTCGCATCTGACATCAAGTAAATTAAAATTTTTATCCTTTCATATTGTTTGAAGAAAATGTAATTAAAATTTAAATATTCGAATGTGGAATATATATTACATACCTCATAATTAATGCACGTGTATATGAAAAATAAAATCCAAATAAAATTAATCCATTACTGCCAACAAAAGTTCTCTCTTAAACATAAGCCGCCTCCATAGATTGCCTCATGAAGGAATTTGGCCATACTTGCCACTCTTAGCAGGCGGCTTGGCAACCGCAATTTTTTTACGCAATTCATAACAAATATTGTCACACCGCAGCTACACGGTAAACAGAAAAGAAATATATTTCTAATGATTGGAAGATATGAAAATATAGGAAACAGTAGTAAAGTATGGACAGACTTTCGGGTTCTGTATTATCGACTTGTAATTTATTTTTTATTCATTCATTACAGTCTGTCAAACTCCACTGCTTAATATTGGCCTCCCTATATAATATAATTTAACTCATAAGGGAGATTGTTGTCACAGATGTCTCCATTATTACCATATATTATACACTGTAGAGTGATATTCAAAAATATTTTTTTTAAAAACTGTTTGATCTTGAAAATAATACAATACGAATCCATAAAAGAACAAACAGCTGGCTTTAAGCACCGCCGCTCCGGAAAATCTGCAGTGTGAACATGTTCAAGATGATGCCCGCTATTATATTAGATTTGTTAGACCACAAGTCCTCGCAAAAGAACAACAATATCTAACAATAATGATTTGCGTGGCTATCGAAATTAAATACATCCTAATTTTAAAAGTAAATATAAAATTAAAACTAAACCTAAGCATACCTCCGCAAGCGTTCAAGATACTGTAAGTTCGTTCTGCGTAAATTGGACCAAAAATTAATATTCAAAAACTGAAGGTAGCCGGACTAACTATGACTTAGGACATCAGACACCTCAGCCCTCCCGTGACCATGTTACAAATTAATTTCATTTAAAATATATGAGGAAGTGGTTAGTATGTCAGGATCGGTCTCTTGCCGGTTGATCCCTCTCCTTACACTGCAAAATAAAACCTAAAGTAGTTGTAGGAATTCATAAGTAGTTTCAAAAACATGTTTATTTTTAAATTTTAAAATAACATTACAAACTTATAATGAATAATAAGTTTTGGGTCATTTTCTATGGAGTTGTTCGAAATGTTTATTAATCAAGTACATTTTATAAGTTGTTCGACTATGTTACGTTATCATGCATACTTAGCTGTAATACTTTTTCTTTTAACTTCATTATTTATACAACTATCATGCTTACTTTTCGCATTTCCAAAACAGAGATTTAGTTGGTAGAGAGTCATGTGTCACCCACACATGACCCTAATAAAAACCCCCAATAATTTTGAAAGGCGTATTCAACAACACCCTACACGACGCGATGGCATAGACGAGTAAAAAATCACCTGCATCACCTAATAACCGTAACAGTATTTCCCCAATACTAATAATACCACATTTTATTTTAATTCGTAAATAGGTCAAATATTACGTTCAAATGTATAATAAATAGCGTGGTAATTTTGAATAAGAATTTATTACTCAAAATCCTCCGTTGTAAAACTTTTCTAAAACGTTTATGTCTAAAGCAAACACTTTTTCTAGACGGGTTTCATCGATTTAAGACAAATAAAGGTATATTAAATATGCCGTAAATATTTTATGTAGCATGCTAATTGAAATACTAGAAGGAGATAGTGGATTCGCATACCGGGTTAAGGTTGGTCAAATAATATAATTTTTTTTTTACATCATGTGAGAGTTTATCTTATACTATAATTAAAAACTGAGAACGTTGACATTGATCCCACGCCACAAGTGTGCTAGTGTGCTTTTACGAGCTCTACGCTAGCATGCACTCGTTCACAATGTTTAAATAGGCCAATGGAATAATTTATGTGCGGAACTCTGCGTTCCATTTATTGTACGATCATAAAAGGACACTTAAGGGTCTGGGTCACAGCTATTAAGACATATTGTTTTCGCTTCACCGATCATGCCATATACACTCCATTAAATTATCTTAGTAGTTTGAAAGTCAACTACTGAAAATAGGCAACAAAAGATTTCAAGAACGATCAGATGGGTGTTTGGCCATAGTTGCCACGCTTGACGGTTGACGGTTTGGCAACAACCGTTTTATAATTTTAATATGTTATCACGAATATGCTACTGTCAATCTCCTGCTTAAGTCACAGAGTACATTGTATACACAAGAAAGATTAAGTTTTGCTATCTCGTCTCTTACGACACCCTCGGGACAATATGGATTAGTGGATATTTTAATTTGTCAGACTTAAATTTAAATATCACACTAAGTAGTACTTATAATGTGTTTATTTTAGATGAAAATTTAAAGAGACAAGGAATCTAAGATGGCTATTAGCCACCACATTCGTAACGATTCACTTACTTATAATATGTTATTCGACGTATTTCTTAAAATTATATGTGACTTTCATCGTGTAATGAAGAAGTCAGAAGATTCATTATTCTATTTCGTCCCATGGGTGTCAACAAATGCTAGAAAGATCTGTTGGATTTATATAGATCATTATAAGGTTACCACGTCATTTACGCCACACGTTAATCACCCAAACCTGAACAGGCAGCAGCAGCTCACAACCGTAAAGGCCAGTGTTCAGCAGTGAATTTTTACGAAGCGATGACGACTAAATATAATATTTATTGCAAATTGAAATCGTCAAACATGACCTCAATGCTCCGATCTGCAAGAAAACTGGTGATCCACATGCATAATCATTATGAAAAACCATAGAAAGTGCTCTATGCCAAACCAGACCTTTCCATTCTTTAAGAACCACTCTTTAAGAACGAATATAACATAACCATTATTTAAGTAGCTAATCTACTACGGGCACTGCTGTCTGATCAGAAACATATAAGAGGGTGGAAATTACCCAGACGGTTAATAAGACGTAGTTAATATGCGGAGATAAGCAAATAATTATTTGACAAAAATAAATAATACACAAGTATACACGGTTTTCATACCCCAGCTGAAAGTTGTTATTTTGTTATTCATTTAGGTAGAATTATCCAGAATAATCCTACCTAAATGTAATAAGTCTGCTTTAAGAAATTTTTATTAACTTAACTAAAATACATAAATTTGGTATTATTGTTAAAAAAGTTTCTTTTTTGGAATTGGTTTCTCTTATAATGGACCCAGTAATCCCCAAACATGTTTTCATCCCAAAATCCTTGATGTTGTTCTTCGAAAACATTTAAATCTTGGTGAAAACGTTCCCCTCGTTCTTCACGCAAATGAATCTTTAATGACATGAATCATTCCCATCTTTTGAGAATTTTCCAATAAATCAGTAACAATTTCTTTGTAATATTCACTTTTTTATTTCCCAAAAAATTTTCCACAACCATTTCAAATGAGTTCCAAGCAGATTTTTCATGAACGGATAAAAGGTTTTCAAACTGAGAATCTTTCATAATTTTACGGATTTGTGGGGCAATATATATACTCTCTTTCAGTTTTTGTCAAGCGCCTTCACAAAATTTTTCATGAACCCCAATTCATTGTGTAAAGGGAGTAGAGTGATATTATTAGGATCTACCAACAGCTCGTATTTAATGTTCATTTTTCCCGGAATACACCCATTCCAAATAGGCCATTTATTTCTTACATAATGGTGTTGTATCGGTCTACTGTCCCACGAACAAAGGAAACATCAGTATTTTGTGTAACCACCCTGCAATCCCAATAACATACCATAGCATTGGTGAACCAAATGGAAGGTGAACGTTATCTCCTGATGACCACTGGAATAAGACGATTCCTATACCTTTCGCAAAACACGTGAGGCACCCACTTTCTATCTTTATTTGCAACAGAAAATCCAAATAATGAAGATATGCCTGTTAACGAATCTACCACGGGTCTTCTCTTTTTTGAAAATATAAGCTGTCCACAAACATAACCAAAACGATCAGAACTTTGGTTACACTTTCTACTCCGTATTTTAAATCAATCAGAAACAAGATAATTGTCGTTTGAAGCGAACAAATAAACAATAAACTGTCGTCACCAACTTAATTAATTAAAAAAACATTTGACTGCAGGAGGAAATGGGGATGTGATATAATATTTCTGCTAACACTTGGGTATAAGGAAGGTAGATTAACATATTTATATACATTTATTTTGGGGTATAAAAAAGTTCAATTTTGTTAACTAGTAATTATTTGCGTTACGTCTACACTACAATATAATAGGTATATAAAATATAATAGGTATACATACGTGTATAAAAAAGTGCAAAATTCCTTACCAAACTTTGAGACTGTTATATTTGGTTTTATCAAATTTAATAAAAAACTATGGACCGCGTAGCTATGATAGAACCAATGAAACTTTTTATTTATAAAATGAAACTAAAAATCTTAAAAGACATACATATAACCTACGTAAGATGAACTGCTTACATACATTTAAGCCACCAACTTACAAAAATATTTACGGCTAGCGCACATACCTACATATCTGATTCCCTCTTTAGTTAACGAATTTCCACTAACCTTTTCTAAATGAAGTAAAAATAGGTAAAAGAATACTAAATGAGTTTGTTATCTAAACTAACTAATTAAACTAGGTGGTAAGGTAGGTATATACACGTACTATAGTAAACAATCATCATTATTAATTTAAGTACGTAGAATTTCTAATATATTTTTAACACATACCGATAATTTTTTTTATTTAACAACATAAACACTCACGCCTGTCACCCAGAGGGGTAGGCAGAGACTACAGACTTCCATTTGGCACGATCCTGACACACCTCTCTCGCCTCCTTCACATCCATATACCTACGCGTACATGCTCGTCGGTTAAGGTTACTCGTAATTTGGCCCGTTTTTAATAAATCGCTAATTTGGTCGATAAATTTTCGCATAATAAAATTCACAAAGTTACAATTTTATAGTCTGTCAAACTGCTCAGCAGTTTGTTGGCAGAAAAAGACACTCTTTTACTTCCTAACATGCAAAAAAAATAGCTTAATACATATAACCAAACAGTAACAAATGACCAATAACATTAATATAATATTAATTCGTAATTTAAAGGAGAATGGCAATTTCATAAATGTTGCATACACACATACGTACATAAATACATATGCATACATAATTGTACAATGGATCGTCACGATATATTCAAATTTTTACTATTTATAAGTATAAAGTTTTTTTTTAAAGTTATTTTTAAAGTGTTTCTTTCATGTGTAAGGCAACCTTACCGCTACTGTAACAAGCGATCAAAGCCCACTGCTGAACATAGGCCTCCCCATAGATTGGAGAGAGCTCATAGGGGGATAATTGCTATAGTTGCCACGCGAGGGAAGCAGGTTGGTAACCCCAGTTTTTTTTATTTTTAGTCTTTATTAGTAAGACGCTGATATTAATCTAATGATTTGTTTCCCTCCGTCGCTTCTTACGATACCCACGGGATGATGTGGGGAATATTTATATACAACCACCACACGGTAATGAACCACTCCCACAGTAACCTATTTAATAAAATAATAATCATCAAAAAACAATTGGCGAAAATATCGTGTAAGACACAACAATTAAAATAGAATAACATACATACATCATTAAGTTTTGTTCATACATTTTAACATTCATTTTATTTTATATTCCTTCCCCCCGGACTTCCAAAGAGTAAAGACGTGTTTATAGTTTATTTTATTACTTGTATTTTCTAATAAATGCTGTGACAAAATAGTGATAAAATATTAGGAGTGCATAAAGCCCGAGGCAGTTTACGAAGTGCTAATGACATCTGCGGCAGTGATTAATTTTCAACAAACTAAATTATATGTGTGAGTAAAACCATCACATTTACAATCAACAAATAAATAGGACACAGCATAAGACACCACACGTTAGTAAAACGATAAGAAGAGAGACGATTATATTTTACTTGTACGGTTGCATTAGGGGTACGAGTTCGCAAATATACTGCGATCACACTTTCTAACTCATATTGTCCTGGTAATTAAACGTTGAGGCGTCTTTTACTTCAAAACCGATTATACAATGCCGATCAACCGTACCCCGCCGCCCGCTTCGCCTGTGCCTGTGCGCTCTGATGATACATCGCAATCGCAGACATCGCGGACGCGCACACTCGACGCGATAGAACGGACGACAAAACTTCACAGTGAATCGGCGCCTGATATTCCATCGCTTACGTTAAATGTTACTGAGCGTAAAAAAAAGAAACATGACGGAGTGAATCCTAACATTATGTCTTATATGAGTGAAATGTTTTCAGTTTATACGAATGAACAAGCAAAGCATTTCAAAGATTTACAAACTATAGTTTCTAGTATAAAAGAACAGAACGATGAATTAAAAAAGAGCGTCGATACTATGTCAAGCAAGTATGATGAGTTTCTATCACGGATATCCGTTCTAGAGGCAGAGAAAAGGCAGGATAGATATATTATACAACAACTACAGGAGAAAATAGAAAATATGGAAAGGAAGTCCAGATTTTCGGGAATAGAAATAAGAAACATACCTAAAAACAATGAAGAATCAAAAGAAAATCTATGTAGCACTGTTAAAAAATTAAGGGAGTGTTTGAATGTAAATTTGCAGGATTCGGACATAAAAGACGTGTATAGAACTAATTTTAAGACGGGGACTAGACCGATAATAGTGGAATTTAATTCAGTCATTATTAAAGAAAAGATGTTACATGAAGTACAAAAAATTAATAAAACAAAACCAAAAAATGAGAAATTAAATACTTCGCATCTAAATTACTCACAAAAAAACATCCCTATATATGTCACGGAGACGTTAACACAAAATACTCAATGTATATACAGAAATTTTCTATCAGGCCAGAATTTTTCATAAAAGTCATAAATATTTATTCTGCTGGACATCTAGAGGCATTGTATGCTTACGCAAGAATGAAAATTCTTCTCAAATTAGAATAAATAATGAAACAGATCTAGAAAATCTACGGAAGACCGAATGACTAGTTTTAACTTTTAGATTAGATATTTTCGCATCCTTTCTTTTATTTTTAACTAGCATAATAAGAACAAAGTATATTCTAACACTCTACATTATAATACACATAGTCACAATTTACACACAGTACATAAACAAAAATCAAACATTATCCACCTTAATTACATCTTTTAAACCACACTTACATTTTATAATAAATCATATTCACTCATTTTATATATACTACTAACAGTTACATTTTTCAATCAATTTATCGAATAAAAGATATTATTTGGTCAATAACGAGACTTTGTTAGAGAAATTTAAAGTAATAAATAAAAGGCGATAATAACTTCACTATTAACTTAGATAAATTTACGGTATCAAGATCGATAACCTGTGATGTTGAAGATTGTTATAAGTATTTGTCATCTAGTGAATCCAACTTCACAATTATTACGCAGAATATACGAAGTATTAACTGCAATTTTACAGATTTTGAAGTATTACTGACTATATTAAAAATAGATTTCGATGTCATTGTACTAAGTGAATGCTGATTGCTTAATAAGGACAACTTACCTAAAATTACTGGTTATAATTTATGCTCCACTAATTTTAATAACAACCAAAATGACGAATTAGTAATATATGTAAAAGAAAAACATTTGTTCACGACTGAGGAGCTTCATTTTCAAGAAGGGAATTGTATCATAACAACGTTGAATGATATTGTTATAATCTCAATATATAGGTCATCGTCATATAAAAATGTAGAAAACTTTTTTGTCTTCTTGGATAGTGTACTACAGAAATATTCGAAACATAAAAACATAATTATAATAGGAGATATAAATATTAACATTAACAATAAGACAGATATTAATTCGGATAAGTATTTACAACTGACAGCACTCCATGGGTTATTACCCACTCATACTCTAGTAACACGTGACGCAAGTGGTTCGTGTATTGATCATGTTCTGCTAAAAACGAATAATCCTTCACTTACTATGGTTCCTCAAACTTCAATCACTGATCACAAACCTGTAATTTTATGTATGAAAAATAAACAACGTCAACAGTTTTATACAACTACTATCAGGAAAAAAGATCACGATAAACTTAATTCGGATATGCAAAACATTGACTTTTTACCTATATATAATATTAATGATCCAAATACTTCTCTTGAGTACTTAGTTAATAAAATAAAAACAGTAATTGAAGTTAATACTAAATTAGTGAAGTTGCCAAGACAAAAAAAAGATCATTAAATCTTGGATTACGACTGGTCTTCTTAGATGTATTCGTCACCGTGATAAACTACATGAGAGGGCTAGGCGATTTCCAGATAGTGAAAGTGATCAAATTATATACCGACGATATCGTAATACTTTAACGCATTGTTAAAAAAGAGTAAAGAGAAATTATGAAAAAGACGAGTGCATATGGCTAAAAATAATGCAATACGAAGCAATGGGAAGTCAATTTACCCTCATATTATACGTGAGTCGCATGAAATAAGAAAGATGTATATACAGTGAACAGTTAATGTTATATATCGCATATACGCCATGCAAGTCCATACTGTTAACCTTATTAATAATTATTTTGTAAATGTAGGTAAAAGTTTGGCAAAGAGTTTTAAGGTAGGAAATAAAAACAGCGAAAGTTTTAATATTAACATTGGTGGAGAATCAAATTATTACTTAAATTCATTTGCTTTATTGGACACGGATGAAAGGGAAGTAGAACAATTAATTGACAATATGAAAACCGACTGTTCAGTTGGTTGGGATGGAATTTCGAATAAATTTATTAAAAATTTTAAATATTTGTTAATACCTCCTTTAACTTGTATATTCAATCAATGTTTAAATGGTGGTGTATTCCCTAGATATCTTAAGAAGTCCGTAATTCGACCTATTTTTAAAGATGGGGAAAAAACCTGCTTGAGTAATTATAGACCTATCTCTATATTACCCGCTTTATCCAAAATTTTAGAGAAAATTATAAATAATAGACTTACAAAATATCTGGAGAAAAATAATTTATTGTCAAATACGCAGTTTGGTTTTAGACATGGCAATTCAACAGAGCATGCCGTTCATACTCTTACAAATTTTTTGTCATCGTATTTAGACAGTGAAAAAAAGTGTATTTCTGTTTTCTTAGATTTGGCGAAAGCATTCGATACCGTGTCAATAAAAATACTATTAAAAAGACTGGAAAATGTCGGTATCAGAGGCACTCAACTATTCAAAAGTTACCTTTCTGAGAGATATCAATGCGTTTGTGTAAATAATATTACCAGCAATGATTCACTAGTAACACACGGCGTACCACAAGGGAGTATACTCGGCCCAACCTTATTTCTTATTTATATTGATAATTTTACAAAATTTAATCACTCTCAGGGACATATAATGTCATATGCAGATGACACTGTTTTGATATTCGCTGCGGATACGTGGAAAGATGTATTCTCGTCTGCACAATTAGGTATAAATGCAGTTACCAATTGGCTTTACAGTAATAAACTTTCAATCAATATTACGAAAACAAAATATATAGTTTATTCATTAAGAAAACCTATCCGCAACCTTGAAAATTTTAACTTAGTGATTCATTCATATGATTGTTTAACAAGGGATAACAGCTGTTCCTGCCTTTCACTTGAGCCTGTTGAATATATTAAATATCTAGGGGTTATAATAGATAGTAATTTAAATTTTAAACAACATATTAACACACTTAGCAAAAGATTTCATAAATTAATATATCTTTTTAAAACTATTAGACACGTTTTGGATCCAGATATATAAAAACGAGTTTACTTAGCTTTATGTCAGTCTATTATAACAAACTGCATATCAACGTGGGGTGGTGCCTCTAAAACGGTGCTACAAAAGATAGAAATCTCTCAACGTGCTATACTCAAAGTTGCAACATTTAAACCTTTTCTTTATCCTACATCACAGCTTTATGATAACTGTCAGGTCCTTACAGTAAGACAACTGTTTATATTAACGATCATTCAGAAACAACATAGCTTATTAGTATACAACCGATCGAACTTAAATAAACGCAGGAAATTTTCCGTAGATACAACCAATTTTAAAACAACTTTTATAAGAAAATTCTTTGCATTTTTGGGACCACACTTATATAATAAACTAAATAAAACATTGGACATTTACCACCTTTATAAAAAACTTAAAAACTGTACATAATTACCTACAAAAATTAACTTATAATGAAACTGAAAACCTGCTTAGTATTCGGACTTAAAAATAAATTCTTATATAACTGTCACCTGTAATACTACCCGTATAAAATCATAATAACCAGACACATACACACGCACGTGCGCAAACACACACACACACACACACACACACACACACACACACACACACACACACACACACACACGACACACATTTTACACGCTCCTCTTCCATAACTGCTCACACACATTACACTCATAACACAATTAATTCTTACAGTCATACATTACACATCTTATGAGAGAGGAACGGCATTAGTAGTATAAATTATTATTTTTTTGTTTGTACCCTGGTACTAGTAATAAGTGGTAACATAGTATATAAACATAATATGAACAATTAATTTCATTGTACTTAGGTTATATTAGCGGAATGTACAAATTTTTAGATAGTATTTGATTATTTAACTTTTGCTTGCATCCTAATATTTCTATAAATTAACGGTGGGGATATGGCGTTGACAGCTGATGCACAGGTCTCCTAGTTCGGCTGCAGATGCTATGTTTTCAAGTATATGTACTAATGTAGCTTTATTAAATAATGTTATGCAAATATCGTGATGTACAACCTCTTGGAAATAAAGACCTTATTATTATTATTATGGGGTATCTATATAGTTTTCTCATCTGGTTGGGTTCTATAAATATATAATTATATATGAAAATGAAAAGATAAATATACATAAATATCAATAACATAAAATAAATATAAAAGTACATAAATAAATAAAAGCCCAACCAGATGGAGGCCCTCGGCAGGGGAGACCAAACGGCCGAGGGTTAGGGGGAAAGGGAAAGAAACCGGCGGACGATGCGGGCGGTATCGAGGAGCACCGCCTTCTGCATTTGAACCTGGAGCGGTCCGCCACGTAGTCCCAGCCGCCTTAGATGACCCGAGAGGCTGACTGGGATTAGCCCGTTTGCAGAGACGACTACAGGAATAATTTCGGTCAGCAGACCACCCCACATGTCGGTCACCTCGTGAGCCAGGTCCAGATATTTTGTTTGCTTGTCTGTTTCGGCTTTCAGATCGTCATACGGAATGGTAATGTCGACCAAAAATATCCTTGACTGTGCCCGGTCCATCAGCACAATATCAGGCTTATTCGCAAGAATAGTCCTGTCTGTGATGATGGCCCGGTCCCAATAGAGCCTGGCGCGATCATTTTCGAGCACGGCTTCCGGCAAGTACTTGTAATACGGCAATTTCCGGTCCACGAGACCGTATTTCAGAGCGAGCTCCTGGTGTAGAATTCTGGCTACTAGGTTGTGCCTGTGCAAGTACTCAGAGTTAGAAAGCGCCGAACAACCGGAGATAACATGCCTAAGTGACTCACCGGGATGGCGACAAGCTCGACAGATGTCGACGGTGCCATCCCTTAGGATGTATCTCCGATAGTTGTTGGTCTTAATAACCTGATCCTGTATTGCACAGACAAAACTCTCGGTTTCCCCCGAAGAGATCACCAAAGCGTAGCCAGTGGAGGGAGGCTACTGTGTCTACGAAAGGCTCATGTAGAGCCTTGTAGAACCTCCCGTGGAGCTCCTTCTCCTTCCATACGGTCTCTCGGTCGGAAATGCTCTGCACTGCCGGGTCTTGTCATTGCCCGTTGGCTAAGGATAGAGGGGTAAGTCCTTTATCACAAGAAATGACGTCCATATAGAATGGATCATCCGATCTCGCCAGGAAGTAATCACGGAGGCTGCACACTTTGCGATTATGCATGGTGAGCGCGCTCAAGAAGCCACGACCACCATGCTTCCGCGACAAGTACAGCCTCATTACCGACGATCTCGGATGATGCATCCTATGGGACGTCATGGTAGTGCGGACTTTTCTATCCAGGGCGTTAAGTTCAGTCTGAGTCCACCTGAGTATGCCAAAGGTATACATGAGGACAGGCATGACCCAGCCGTTATATGCGTGTGCCTTATTCACACCGGACAAAAGGCTGTTAAGCACTTTGGTCAAGCGTGCATAAAACACGTCGCAAACTGACTGTTTCGTACCAGTCTCATCGATACCGATGCTTTGTGACATACCCAGGTATCGGTATGTTTCAGCCTCGGAAATGGTCCTTAAGTTGACGGGCATAGATAAGTCTACGCCCTCAGAGTTAGCAACCCTTCCCCTTTCAACATGGAGGATCGCACACTTATCCGTCCCAAGCTCCATTCCAATGGAATTGCTAAATTCACAAGTGATGTTTAGCAATTCCATAAGATGGGAGCGACTGGAGGCGAATAACTTGAGGTCATCCATATAGAAAAGGTGGGTCACTTTTGTCCCTCCTTTCCGTAGCTGAAATCCCCTCCCGGAGCCCTCCAGTAAGGTACTGAGAGGGTTCAGAGAGAGGCAGAACCAGATTGGACTCAGACAACCGCCCTGGAAGATACCCCTTCTTATCCTTATGTGGTTCTCCGCAGCCATCATCCGCTCGCCCAGATGACAAAGGATCGTACTCCACTGCCCCATACACTGCTCGAGGAAGTCTCTAACTGTACAGTCTATCTTGTACAGCTCGAGGACTCTCTTTAGCCATGGATGGGGCACCGAGTCGAATGCCTTTCTGTAGTCTATCCAGGCGGCGGAGAAGTTCCGACGGTTGCGTTTCACCACTTTGCCAATGACCGCGTCGATGAGGAGTGGTTCCTTGGTTCCACGACCACCGCCCCGACATCCATTTTGAGCGCGCGACATCACCTGATTTGAGTCCAGGTGACAAGTGATTCTCGCGCTCAAAATGGATGTTAGTGTCTTGTATATGGTCGGTAGACACGTGATGGGGCGGTATTTGCTCGGGTCTGTGGTACCCTAGTCTTTAGGAACCAAATGAGTGATCGCAGTAGTGAAGAGGCTTGGGAGCGACTTCTGGTTGAGAGCCTCTTGAAACTGTCGGTCAAGCACAGCGTGACACACCATGAACGCCTTCAGCCAGTAGTGATGCAGCCCGTCAAGCCCCGGACTTTGCCAGTTCGGGGCCCTGCGGACCGCCTCAGCTACGTCATCCGGCGTTATGATGACGGGGTCCATGGGCGTAATACCCGCACACTGACTCGCCACAACTTCCGTTCAAGGGCCCTCGCTGTGGTTTACGGGCTCTGACCACAGGCCGCGCCAGAATGCTACAGTGTCGGCCTGATTCGGTGCTGGACCCGTTCCACTTACCATTGGTCGCTCCAATGATTCATAGAGCCTCTTCTGATCACTCTGGAAGAGACGATTCTGGTTGAACCGTGTCGACCTCTCGGTATATCGCCGAATCCGCTTTCCCCAAGCAGCGATTCTCTGCTTCAGATCATCTATGCGCTCCGTCAGTTTTTGCGTTATATCCGGCTGGGACAAACTGACATTTGTCCCAGCAAACGCCATGCTGTCGGTGCGCACAATTGTTGGCCTGTTGTTGCCTGATCTGAAGCATATCAGTCTGCCGATGAGAGCTCTAGCCTTTGCGATACGTTCCTCAATTCTTCTTCTCCATGCTGGGATAGCGCTACTATGGCCAGTAGCTTTTGCGTAGAGAGACTGACAGCGGGGGAAGTCGGCTTCCAAATAGGTCACCAGCATTGGGTTCAGAGCCCTCACGACAGCCCGATTCCGCTTGCTTAGGGCTATGCGGGGAAGTCGCGTTCGATTTTCGAGAGGCGTACTGCGCGTTTCCACAATCGCCTCTTCCAATGTACTCCTCATATGCTCTAATTACAGTTCCTGGGCGACTGTTCCATCATCGTTTGAATCAACCACAACTGGGGTATTCACGGCGGCATCCACGTTTGCGGGTTGCTCTACCATTTGTGGCGCCGCATCCTCAGCCGTAGCATTCTCATCCGACGAGGGAACAGCCTCACGTCGTAGCCGTTCGAGTTCGGCGACATCAAATATATTTGAGCGCAAGATATACCGAACTCGGTCTGCCAGGTTTTGCTCTGTGACGGTTAAAGATGGCTCCAGCTCAGCTAAAAGACGATGCATCCTAGCCCGATACGACAAACATCCAGTTTCTCCCCCTTTCGCCCCAAAATACGCCCGCAATGCGTTGCTGTTCATCTGGGTTGTCCAACGCATGCGGCGTACTCCACCAGAGGCGGGTGCCGATTGCTGGGCCCGCGAAGACCCTGCCGACACCAAGCCAGCTGGTGGGGATGATGGATGCGAGGGGCTCCTGGGTGGTCGTGCAGCACCTCGCGCTCGGCTGGCGGTTCGCATGCTGCCGCGTCCAGCGCCAGCTCCAGACGCGCCCTGGCGACCTCCAGGCAGCGGCCCTTTGCGCGTTCTATTTAATTCCATCATCCATTGGTAGGGCGTCATTTAGCGGGAGACGCCCAGACCCGGCGCCGTTTCATGTTGAGGCCATGTGCACAAGCGGGCCTTTGCACCTTCAATTTTTGCCGTAGGCACGGCACTAACCTCTTGGCAAGGTGCTGACTGTCTGCGCTGACGTAGCGGTTTTGTCACATAACCGTTACGTCAGCGGGCGATGGGGTCGTCACTTCCCTACGCCTTATTTATTATTATAATGGGGTATCTATATAGTTTTCTCATCTGGTTGGGATGTATAAATATATAATTATAAACATATATATATAAGGATAAATATACATAATTATCAATAAAATAAAATAAATACAAAAATACATAAATAAATAAAAGCCCAACCAGATGGAAGCCCTCGGCAGGGGAGACCAAACGGCCAAGGGTTAGGAAGAAAGGGAAAGAAACCGGCGGACGATGCGGGCAGTATCAAGGAGCACCGCCTTCTGCATTTGAGCCCGGAGCGGTCCGTCACGGAGTCCCAGTCGCCTCAGATGACCAGAGAGGCTAACTGGGATTAGCCCATTCGCAGAGACGACTACAGGAATAATTTCGGCCGGCAGACCACCCCACATGTCCGTCACCTCGTGAGCCAGGTCCAGATATTTTGATTGCTTATGTGTTTCGGCTCTCACGAGGTTCTCGTCATACGGGATAGTGATATCGACCAAAAATATCCTTGACTGTGCCCGGTCCATCAGCACAATATCAGGCTTATTCGCAAGAATAGTCCTGTCTGTGATGATGGCCCGGTCCCAGTAGAGTCTGGCGCGGTCATTTTCGAGCACGGCTTCCGGCAAGTACTTGTAATACGGCAATTTCCGGTCCACGAGACCGTATTTCAGAGCGAGCTCCTGGTGTAGAATTCTGGCTACTAGGTTGTGCCTGTGCAAGTACTCAGAGTTAGAAAGCGCCGAACAACCGGAGATGACATGCCTAAGTGACTCCCCGGGACGGCGACAAGCTCGACAGACGTCGACAGTGCCATCCTTTAGGATGTATCTCCGATAGTTGTTGGTCTTAATAACCTGATCCTGTATTGCACAGACAAAACCCTCGGTTTCCCCGAAGAGGTCACCGAAACGAAGCCAGTTGAGGGAGGCGACTGTATCTACGAAGGGCTCAAGTAGAGCCTTGTAGTACCTCCCGTGGAGCTCCTTCTCCTTCCATACGGTCTCCCGGTCGGAATTGCTAAGCACTGCTGGGTCCTGCCATTGCTCGTTGGCTAAGGATAGAGGGGTAAGCCCTATATCACTAGAAATGACGTCATTATAGAATGGATCATCCGATCTCGCCAAGAAGTACTGACGGAGACTGCACACTTCGCGATTATGCATGGTGAGCGCGCTCAGAAAGCCACGCCCACCATACTTCCGCGGCAAGTACAGCCTCATTACCGACGATCTCGGATGATGCATCCTATGGGACGTCATGGTAGTGCGGACTTTTCTATCCAGGGCGTTAAGCTCAGTCTGAGTCCACCTGAGTATGCCAAAGGTATACATGAGGACAGGCATGACCCAGCCGTTATATGCGTGTGTCTTATTCACACCGGACAAAAGGCTGTTAAGCAGTATCCTGATCTTTAGGAACCAAGTGAGTGATCCCAGTAGTGAAGAGGCTCGGGAGTGACTTCTGTACGAGAGCCTCTTGAAACTGTCGGGCGAGCACAGCGTGACACACTACGAACCCCTTCAGCCAGTAATGATGCAGCCCGTCGAGCCCCGGACTTTTCCAGTTCGGGGCCCTACGGACCGCCTCAGCCACGTCTTCTGGCGTTATGGTGATGGGGTCCATAGGCGTAACACTCGCACCCTGGCTCGCCACAACTTCCATCCAAGGGCCCTCACTGTGGTTTACGGGCTCTGACCACAGGCCACGCCAGAATGCGATAATGTCAGCCTTATCCGGTCCTTGGCCCGCTCCACATACCTTTGGTCGCTCCAATAATTTATAGAGCCTCTTCTGATCACTCTGGAAGAGACGATTCTGGTTGAACCGCCTTGACCCCTCGGAAAATCATCGAATCCGCTTCCCCCAAGCAGCGATCTTTTGCTTCAGGTCGTCTATGCGCTCCGTTAGTTTCTGCGTGATATCCGGCTGGGACAAACTGATATTTGTCCCAGCAAACGCCATCCTAACGGTGCGCATAAATATTATTATTATTATTATTATTATTATGGGGTATCTATATAGTTTTCTCATCTGGTTGGGTTCTATAAATATATAATTATAAATGAAAATGAAAAAATAAATATACATAAATATCAATAACATAAAATAAATATAAAAGTACATAAATAAATAAAAGCCCAACCAGATGGAGGCCCTCGGCAGGGGAGACCAAACGGCCGAGGGTTAGGGGGAAAGGGAAAGAAACCGGTGGACGATGCGGGCGGTATCGAGGAGCACCGCCTTCTGCATTTGAACCTGGAGCGGTCCGCCACGTACTCCCAGCCGCCTCAGATGACCCGAGAGGCTGACTGGGATTAGCCCGTTTGCAGAGACGACTACAGGAATAATTTCGGTCGGCAGACCACCCCACATGTCGGTCACCTCGTGAGCCAGGTCCAGATATTTTGTTTGCTTGTCTGTTTCGGCTTTCACGAGGTTCTCGTCATACGGAATGGTAATGTCGACCAAAAATATCCTTGACTGTGCCCGGTCCATCAGCACAATATCAGGCTTATTCGCAAGAATAGTCCTGTCTGTGATGATGGCCCGGTCCCAATAGAGCCTGGCGCGATCATTTTCGAGCACGGTTTCCGGCAAGTACTTGTAGTACGGCAATTTCCGGTCCACGAGACCGTATTTCAGAGCGAGCTCCTGGTGTAGAATTCTGGCTACTAGGTTGTGCCTGTGCAAGTACTCAGAGTTAGAAAGCGCCGAACAACCGGAGATAACATGCCTAAGTGACTCACCGGGATGGCGACGAGCTCGACAGATGTCGACGGTGCCATCCTTTAGGATGTATCTCCGATAGTTGTTGGTCTTAATAACCTGATCCTGTATTGCACAGACAAAACCCTCGGTTTCCCCGAAGAGATCACCAAAGCGTAGCCAGTGGAGGGAGGCTACTGTGTCTACGAAAGGCTCATGTAGAGCCTTGTAGAACCTCCCGTGGAGCTCCTTCTCCTTCCATACGGTCTCTCGGTCGGAAATGCTCTGCACTGCCGGGTCTTGCCATTGCTCGTTGGCTAAGGATAGAGGGGTAAGTCCTTTATTACAAGAAATGACGTCCATATAGAATGGATCATCCGATCTCGCCAGGAAGTAATCACGGAGGCTGCACACTTCGCGATTATGCATGGTGAGCGCGCTCAAGAAGCCACGACCACCATGCTTCCGCGACAAGTACAACCTCATTACCGACGATCTCGGATGATGCATCCTATGGGACGTCATGGTAGTGCGGACTTTTCTATCCAGAGCGTTAAGTTCAGTCTGAGTCCACCTGAGTATGCCAAAGGTATACATGAGGACAGGCATGACCCAGCCGTTATATGCGTGTGCCTTATTCACACCGGACAAAAGGCTGTTAAGCACTTTTGTCAAGCGTGCATAAAACACGTCGCAAACTGACTGTTTCATACCAGTCTCATCGATACCGATGTTTTGTGACATACCCAGGTATCGGTATGTTTCAGCCTCGGAAAGGGTCCTTAAGTTGACGGGCATAGATAAGTCTACGCCCTCAGAGTTAGCAACCCTTCCCCTTTCAACATGGAGGACCGCACACTTATCCGTCCCAAGCTCCATTCCAATGGAATTGCTAAATTCACAAGTGATGTTTAGCAATTCCATAAGATGGGAGCGACTGGAGGCGAATAACTTGAGGTCATCCATATAGAAAAGGTGGGTCACTTTTGTCCCTCCTCTCCGTAGCTGAAATCCCCCTCCCGGAGCCCTCCAGTAAGGTACTAAGAGGGTTCAGAGAGAGGCAGAACCAGATTGGACTCAGACAATCGCCCTGGAAGATACCCCTTCTTATCCTTATGTGGTTCTCCGCAGGCATCATCCGCTCGCCCAGATGACAAAGGATCGTACTCCACTGCCCCATACACTGCTCAAGGAAGTCTCTAACTGTACAGTCTATCTTGTACAGCTCGAGGACTCTCTTTAGCCATGTATGGGGCACCGAGTCGAATGCCTTTCTGTAGTCTATCCAGGCGGCGGAGAAGTTCCGACGGTTGCGTTTCACCACTTTGCCAATGACAGCGTCAATGAGGAGTGGTTCCTTGGTTCCACGACCACCGCCCCGACATCCATTTTGAGCGCGCGACATCACCTGATTTGAGTCCAGGTGACAAGTGATTCTCGCGCTCAAAATGGATGTTAGTGTCTTGTATATGGTCGGTAGACACGTGATGGGGCGGTATTTGCTCGGGTCTGTGGTACCCTGGTCTTTAGGAACCAAATGAGTGATCCCAGTAGTGAAGAGGCTTGGGAGCGACTTCTGGTTGAGAGCCTCTTGAAACTGTCGGGCAAGCACAGAGTGACACACCATGAACCCCTTCAGCCAGTAGTGATGCAGCCCGTCAAGCCCCGGACTTTTCCAGTTCGGGGCCCTACGGACCGCCTCAGCCACGTCTTCAGGCGTTATGGTGACGGGGTCCATAGGCGTAACACTTGCACTCTGGCTCGCCACAACTTCCATCCAAGGGCCCTCGCTGTGGTTTACGGGCTCTGACCACAGGCCACGCCAAAATGCGACAGTGTCAGCCTGAACCGGTCCTGGGCCCGCTCCACATACCTCTGGTCGCTCCAATGATTTATAGAGCCTCTTCTGATCACTCTGGAAGAGACGATTCTGGTTGAACCGCCTTGACCTCTCGCTAAATCGTCGAATCCGCTTCCCCCAAGCAGCGACTTTTTGCTTCAGGTCATCTATGCGCTCCGTTAGTTTTTGCGTGATATCCGGCTGGAACAAACTGATATTTGTCCCAGCAAACGCCATCCTAACGGTGCGCATAATCCTCGGTCTATTATTACCCGACCTGAAGCTTGTCAGTCTGCCGATAAGGGGCCCTTTTTTGCGATACGGTCCTCAATTCTTTTTTCTCCAGGCTGGGATGGCGCTACTTTTTTGAGTAGCACGTCCAGCCACGGGAAGTTTGGCGCCAATAATACGGCATACTGCCAGTGCGGCGCCAAAAAGAATTGAATCCGTCTCGCAAAGGTCCCGGCTGGTTTCCAAATAGGTCACCAGCATTGGGTTAAGAGCCCGCACGACAGCCCGATTTCGCTTGCTAAGGGGTATGCGGGGGAAGTCGCGGTCGATTTTCGAGAGGCATACTGCGCGTTTCCAGCATCGACTCTTCCAATATGCTCCTCATTTTCTCTAGTTCGTGGGAGGCTATTCCATCATCGTCTGAATTAGCCACAAATGGAATGTTGATGTCAGCATCCACATATGCAGTTTGTTGCGCATCTAGTGGCGCCGCATTCCCAGCCGTAGCATTTCCATTCGATGAAGGAATAGCCTCACGTCGTAGTCGCTCGAGTTCGGCGTCACCAAATATGTTGGAGCGCAGGATGTACCTAACTCGGTCTGCCAGGTTTTGCTCAGTGACGGATAGAGATGGCTCCAGCTCTGCAAAAAAGCGATGCATCCGAGCCCGATACGCCAAACATCCAGTTTCTTCCCCTTTTGCCCTAAAATACGCCCGCAGTGCGTTTTCATTCATTGATTTAGACCAACGCATGCGACGTGCTCCACCAGCGGCGGGTGCCGCTTGCTGAGTCCGAGAAGACCCAGCCGACACCAAGCCTTCTGGTGGGGTTATTATTATTATTATTATTATTATTATGTGTGGGGTATCTATATAGTTTTCTCATCTGGTTGGGATGTATAAATATATAATTATAAACAAAAATGAAAGGAAAAATATACATAAATATCAATAAAATAAAATAAATACAAAAATACATAAATAAATAAAAAGCCCAACCAGATGGAAGCCCTCGGCAGGGGAGACCAAACGGCCAAGGGTTAGGAAGAAAGGGAAAGAAATCGGCGGACGATGCGGGCAGTATCAAGGAGCACCGCCTTCTGCATTTGAGCCCGGAGCGGTCCGTCACGGAGTCCCAGTCGCCTCAGATAACCAGAGAGGCTAACTGGGATTAGCCCATTCGCAGAGACGACTACAGGAATGATTTCGGCCGGCAGACCACCCCACATGTCCGTCACCTCGTGAGCCAGTTCCGGATATTTTGATTGCTTATCTGTTTCGGCTCTCACGAGGTTCTCGTCATACGGGATGGTAATATCGACCAAAAATATCCTTTACTGTGCCCGGTCCATCAGCACAATATCAGGCTTATTCGCAAGAATAGTCCTGTCTGTGATGATGGCCCGGTCCCAGTAGAGTCTGGCGCGGTCATTTTCGAGCACGGCTTCCGGCAAGTACTTGTAATACGGCAATTTCCGGTCCACGAGACCGTATTTCAGAGCGAGCTCCTGGTGTAGAATTCTGGCTACTAGGTTGTGCCTGTGCAAGTACTCAGAGTTAGAAAGCGCCGAACAACCGGAGATGACATGCCTAAGTGACTCCCCGGGACGGCGACAAGCTCGACAGACGTCGACGGTGCCATCCTTTAGGATGTATCTCCGATAGTTGTTGGTCTTAATAACCTGATCCTGTATTGCACAGACAAAACCCTCGGTTTCCCCGAAGAGGTCACCGAAACGAAGCCAGTTGAGGGGAGGCGACTGTATCTACGAAGGGCTCATGTAGAGCCTTGTAGTACCTCCCGTGGAGCTCCTTCTCCTTCCATACGGTCTCCCGGTCGGAATTGCTAAGCACTGCTGGGTCCTGCCATTGCTCGTTGGCTAAGGATAGAGGGGTAAGCCCTATATCACTAGAAATGACGTCATTATAGAATGGATCATCCGATCTCGCCAAGAAGTACTGACGGAGACTGCACACTTCGCGATTATGCATGGTGAGCGCGCTCAGAAAGCCACGCCCACCATACTTCCGCGGCAAGTACAGCCTCATTACCGACGATCTCGGATGATGCATCCTATGGGACGTCATGGTAGTGCGGACTTTTCTATCCAGGGCGTTAAGCTCAGTCTGAGTCCACCTGAGTATGCCAAAGGTATACATGAGGACAGGCATGACCCAGCCGTTATATGCGTGTGTCTTATTCACACCGGACAAAAGGCTGTTAAGCAGTATCCTGATCTTTAGGAACCAAGTGAGTGATCCCAGTAGTGAAGAGGCTCGGGAGTGACTTCTGTACGAGAGCCTCTTGAAACTGTCGGGCGAGCACAGCGTGACACACTACGAACCCCTTCAGCCAGTAATGATGCAGCCCGTCGAGCCCCGGACTTTTCCAGTTCGGGGCCCTACGGACCGCCTCAGCCACGTCTTCTGGCGTTATGGTGATGGGGTCCATAGGCGTAACACTCGCACCCTGGCTCGCCACAACTTCCATCCAAGGGCCCTCACTGTGGTTTACGGGCTCTGACCACAGGCCACGCCAGAATGCGATAATGTCAGCCTTATCCGGTCCTTGGCCCGCTCCACATACCTTTGGTCGCTCCAATAATTTATAGAGCCTCTTCTGATCACTCTGGAAGAGACGATTCTGGTTGAACCGCCTTGACCCCTCGGAAAATCATCGAATCCGCTTCCCCCAAGCAGCGATCTTTTGCTTCAGGTCGTCTATGCGCTCCGTTAGTTTCTGCGTGATATCCGGCTGGGACAAACTGATATTTGTCCCAGCAAACGCCATCCTAACGGTGCGCATAAATATTATTATTATTATTATTATTATTATGGGGTATCTATATAGTTTTCTCATCTGGTTGGGTTCTATAAATATATAATTATAAATGAAAATGAAAAAATAAATATACATAAATATCAATAACATAAAATAAATATAAAAGTACATAAATAAATAAAAGCCCAACCAGATGGAGGCCCTCGGCAGGGGAGACCAAACGGCCGAGGGTTAGGGGGAAAGGGAAAGAAACCGGTGGACGATGCGGGCGGTATCGAGGACCACCGCCTTCTGCATTTGAACCTGGAGCGGTCCGCCACGTACTCCCAGCCGCCTCAGATGACCCGAGAGGCTGACTGGGATTAGCCCGTTTGCAGAGACGACTACAGGAATAATTTCGGTCGGCAGACCACCCCACATGTCGGTCACCTCGTGAGCCAGGTCCAGATATTTTGTTTGCTTGTCTGTTTCGGCTTTCACGAGGTTCTCGTCATACGGAATGGTAATGTCGACCAAAAATATCCTTGACTGTGCCCGGTCCATCAGCACAATATCAGGCTTATTCGCAAGAATAGTCCTGTCTGTGATGATGGCCCGGTCCCAATAGAGCCTGGCGCGATCATTTTCGAGCACGGCTTCCGGCAAGTACTTGTAGTACGGCAATTTCCGGTCCACGAGACCGTATTTCAGAGCGAGCTCCTGGTGTAGAATTCTGGCTACTAGGTTGTGCCTGTGCAAGTACTCAGAGTTAGAAAGCGCCGAACAACCGGAGATAACATGCCTAAGTGACTCACCGGGATGGCGACGAGCTCGACAGATGTCGACGGTGCCATCCTTTAGGATGTATCTCCGATAGTTGTTGGTCTTAATAACCTGATCCTGTATTGCACAGACAAAACCCTCGGTTTCCCCGAAGAGATCACCAAAGCGTAGCCAGTGGAGGGAGGCTACTGTGTCTACGAAAGGCTCATGTAGAGCCTTGTAGAACCTCCCGTGGAGCTCCTTCTCCTTCCATACGGTCTCTCGGTCGGAAATGCTCTGCACTGCCGGGTCTTGCCATTGCTCGTTGGCTAAGGATAGAGGGGTAAGTCCTTTATTACAAGAAATGACGTCCATATAGAATGGATCATCCGATCTCGCCAGGAAGTAATCACGGAGGCTGCACACTTCGCGATTATGCATGGTGAGCGCGCTCAAGAAGCCACGACCACCATGCTTCCGCGACAAGTACAGCCTCATTACCGACGATCTCGGATGATGCATCCTATGGGACGTCATGGTAGTGCGGACTTTTCTATCCAGAGCGTTAAGTTCAGTCTGAGTCCACCTGAGTATGCCAAAGGTATACATGAGGACAGGCATGACCCAGCCGTTATATGCGTGTGCCTTATTCACACCGGACAAAAGGCTGTTAAGCACTTTTGTCAAGCGTGCATAAAACACGTCGCAAACTGACTGTTTCATACCAGTCTCATCGATACCGATGTTTTGTGACATACCCAGGTATCGGTATGTTTCAGCCTCGGAAAGGGTCCTTAAGTTGACGGGCATAGATAAGTCTACGCCCTCAGAGTTAGCAACCCTTCCCCTTTCAACATGGAGGACCGCACACTTATCCGTCCCAAGCTCCATTCCAATGGAATTGCTAAATTCACAAGTGATGTTTAGCAATTCCATAAGATGGGAGCGACTGGAGGCGAATAACTTGAGGTCATCCATATAGAAAAGGTGGGTCACTTTTGTCCCTCCTCTCCGTAGCTGAAATCCCCCTCCCGGAGCCCTCCAGTAAGGTACTGAGAGGGTTCAGAGAGAGGCAGAACCAGATTGGACTCAGACAATCGCCCTGGAAGATACCCCTTCTTATCCTTATGTGGTTCTCCGCAGGCATCATCCGCTCGCCCAGATGACAAAGGATCGTACTCCACTGCCCCATACACTGCTCGAGGAAGTCTCTAACTGTACAGTCTATCTTGTACAGCTCGAGGACTCTCTTTAGCCATGTATGGGGCACCGAGTCGAATGCCTTTCTGTAGTCTATCCAGGCGGCGGAGAAGTTCCGACGGTTGCGTTTCACCACTTTGCCAATGACAGCGTCAATGAGGAGTGGTTCCTTGGTTCCACGACCACCGCCCCGACATCCATTTTGAGCGCGCGACATCACCTGATTTGAGTCCAGGTGACGAGTGATTCTCGCGCTCAAAATGGATGTTAGTGTCTTGTATATGGTCGGTAGACACGTGATGGGGCGGTATTTGCTCGGGTCTGTGGTACCCTGGTCTTTAGGAACCAAATGAGTGATCCCAGTAGTGAAGAGGCTTGGGAGCGACTTCTGGTTGAGAGCCTCTTGAAACTGTCGGGCGAGCACAGAGTGACACACCATGAACCCCTTCAGCCAGTAGTGATGCAGCCCGTCGAGCCCCGGACTTTTCCAGTTCGGGGCCCTACGGACCGCCTCAGCCACGTCTTCAGGCGTTATGGTGACGGGGTCCATAGGCGTAACACTTGCACTCTGGCTCGCCACAACTTCCATCCAAGGGCCCTCGCTGTGGTTTACGGGCTCTGACCACAGGCCACGCCAAAATGCGACAGTGTCAGCCTGATCCGGTCCTGGGCCCGCTCCACATACCTCTGGTCGCTCCAATGATTTATAGAGCCTCTTCTGATCACTCTGGAAGAGACGATTCTGGTTGAACCGCCTTGACCTCTCGCTAAATCGTCGAATCCGCTTCCCCCAAGCAGCGATTTTTTGCTTCAGGTCATCTATGCGCTCCGTTAGTTTTTGCGTGATATCCGGCTGGAACAAACTGATATTTGTCCCAGCAAACGCCATCCTAACGGTGCGCATAATCCTCGGTCTATTATTACCCGACCTGAAGCTTGTCAGTCTGCCGATAAGGGCCCTTGCCTTTGCGATACGGTCCTCAATTCTTTTTCTCCAGGCTGGGATGGCGCTACTTTTTTGAGTAGCACGTCCAGCCACGGGAAGTTTGGCGCCAATAATACGGCATACTGCCAGTGCGGCGCCAAAAAGAATTGAATCCGTCTCGCAAAGGTCCCGGCTGGCTTCCAAATAGGTCACCAGCATTGGGTTAAGAGCCCGCACGACAGCCCGATTTCGCTTGCTAAGGGGTATGCGGGGAAGTCGCGGTCGATTTTCGAGAGGCATGCTGCGCGTTTCCAGCATCGACTCTTCCAATATGCTCCTCATTTTCTCTAGTTCGTGGGAGGCTATTCCATCATCGTCTGAATTAGCCACAAATGGAATGTTGATGGCAGCATCCACATATGCAGTTTGTTGCGCATCTAGTGGCGCCGCATTCCCAGCCGTAGCATTTCCATTCGATGAAGGAATAGCCTCACGTCGTAGTCGCTCGAGTTCGGCGTCACCAAATATGTTGGAGCGCAGGATGTACCTAACTCGGTCTGCCAGGTTTTGCTCAGTGACGGATAGAGATGGCTCCAGCTCTGCAAAAAAGCGATGCATCCGAGCCCGATACGCCAAACATCCAGTTTTTCCCCCTTTTGCCCTAAAATACGCCCGCAGTGCGTTTTCATTCATTGATTTAGACCAACGCATGCGACGTGCTCCACCAGCGGCGGGTGCCGCTTGCTGAGTCCGAGAAGACCCAGCCGACACCAAGCCTTCTGGTGGGGTTATTATTATTATCCCCCCCGCGCCCCTTGCGCTATTATTATTATTATGTGTGGGGTATCTATATAGTTTTCTCATCTGGTTGGGATGTATAAATATATAATTATAAACGAAAATGAAAGGAAAAATATACATAAATATCAATAAAATAAAATAAATACAAAAATACATAAATAAATAAAAGCCCAACCAGATGGAAGCCCTCGGCAGGGGAGACCAAACGGCCAAGGGTTAGGGAGAAAGGGAAAGAAATCGGCGGACGATGCGGGCAGTATCAAGGAGCACCGCCTTCTGCATTTGAGCCCGGAGCGGTCCTTCACGGAGTCCCAGTCGCCTCAGATAACCAGAGAGGCTAACTGGGATTAGCCCATTCGCAGAGACGACTACAGGAATGATTTCGGCCGGCAGACCACCCCACATGTCCGTCACCTCGTGAGCCAGTTCCGGATATTTTGATTGCTTATCTGTTTCGGCTCTCACGAGGTTCTCGTCATACGGGATGGTAATATCGACCAAAAATATCCTTTACTGTGCCCGGTCCATCAGCACAATATCAGGCTTATTCGCAAGAATAGTCCTGTCTGTGATGATGGCCCGGTCCCAGTAGAGTCTGGCGCGGTCATTTTCGAGCACGGCTTCCGGCAAGTACTTGTAATACGGCAATTTCCGGTCCACGAGATCGTATTTCAGAGCGAGCTCCTGGTGTAGAATTCTGGCTACTAGGTTGTGCCTGTGCAAGTACTCAGAGTTAGAAAGCGCCGAACAACCGGAGATGACATGCCTAAGTGACTCCCCGGGATGGCGACAAGCTCGACAGATGTCGACGGTGCCATCCTTTAGGATGTATCTCCGATAGTTGTTGGTCTTAATAACCTGATCCTGTATTGCACAGACAAAACCCTCGGTTTCCCCGAAGAGGTCACCGAAACGTAGCCAGTTGAGGGAGGCGACTTTATCTACGAAGGGCCCATGTAGAGCCTTGTAGTACCTCCCGTGGAGCTCCTTCTCCTTCCATACGGTCTCCCGGTCGGAATTGCTAAGCACTGCTGGGTCCTGCCATTGCTCGTTGGCTAAGGATAGAGGGGTAAGCCCTTTATCACTAGAAATGACGTCATTATAGAATGAATCATCCGATCTCGCCAAGAAGTACTGACGGAGACTGCACATTTCGCGATTATGCATGGTGAGCGCGCTCAAGAAGCCACGGCCACCATGCTTTCGCGGCAAGTACAGCCTCATTACCGACGATCTCGGATGATGCATCCTATGGGACGTCATGGTAGTGCGGACTTTTCTATCCAGGGCGTTAAGCTCAGTCTGAGTCCACATGAGTATGCCAAAGGTATACATGAGGACAGGCATGACCCAGGCGTTATATGCGTGTGTCTTATTCACACCGGACAAAAGGCTGTTAAGCACTTTGGTCAAGCGTGCATAAAACACGTCGCAAACTGACTGTTTCATACCAGCCTCATCGATACCGATGTTCTGTGACATACCCAGGTATCGGTATGATTCAGCCTCGGAAAGGGTCCTTAAGTTGACGGGCATAGACAAGTCTATGCTCTCAGAGTTAGCAACCCTTCCCCTTTCAACATGGAGGACCGCACACTTATCCGTCCCCGCGCTCCATTCCAATGGAACTGCTAAATTCACAAGTGATGTTTAGCAGTTCCATAAGATGGGAGCGACTGGAGGCGAATAACTTGAGGTCATCCATATAGAAAAGGTGGGTCACTTTTGTCCCTCCTTTCCGTAGCTGAAATCCCCTCCCGGAGCCCTCCAGTAAGGTACTGAGAGGGTTAAGAGAGAGGCAGAACCAGATTGGACTCAGACAATCGCCCTGGAAGATACCCCTTCTTATCCTTATGTGGTTCTCCGCAGCCGTCATCCGCTCGCCCAGATGACAAAGGATCGTACTCCACTGCCCCATACACTGCTCGAGGAAGTCTCTAACTGTACAGTCAATCTTGTACAGCTCGAGGACCCTCTTTAGCCATGTATGGGGCACCGAGTCGAATGCCTTTCTGTAGTTTATCCAGGCGGCAGAGAAGTCCCGACGGTTGCGTTTCACCACTTTGCCTATGACCGCGTCAATGAGGAGTGGTTCCTTAGTTCCACGACCACCGCCCCGACATCCATTTTGAGCGCGTGACATCACCTGGTTTAGCTCCAGGTGACGAGTGATTCTCGCGCTCAAAATGGATGTCAGTGTCTTATATATGGTGGGTAGACACGTGATGGGGCGGTATTTGCTCTGGTCTGTGGTATCCTGATCTTTAAGAACCAAGTGAGTGATCCCAGTAGTGAAGAGGCTCGGGAGTGACTTCTGGTCGAGAGCCTCTTGAAACTGTCGGGCGAGCACAGCGTGACACACTACGAACCCCTTCAGCCAGTAATGATGCAGCCCGTCGAGCCCTGGACTTTTCCAGTTCGGGGCCCTACGGACCGCCTCAGCCACGTCTTCTGGCGTTATGGTGATGGGGTCCATAGGCGTAACACTCGCACCCTGGCTCGCCACAACTTCCATCCAAGGGCCCTCGCTGTGGTTTACGGGCTCTGACCACAGGCCACGCCAGAATGCGATAATGTCAGCCTGATCCGGTCCTTGGCCCGCTCCACATACCTTTGGTCGCTCCAATAATTTATAGAGCCTCTTCTGATCACTCTGGAAGAGACGATTCTGGTTGAACCGCCTTGACCCCTCGGAAAATCGTCGAATCCGCTTCCCCCAAGCAGCGATCTTTTGCTTCAGGTCGTCTATGCGCTCCGTTAGTTTCTGCGTGATATCCGGCTGGGACAAACTGATATTTGTCCCAGCAAACGCCATGCTAACGGTGCGCATAATCCTCGGTCTATTATTACCCGACCTGAAGCTTGTCAGTCTGCCGATAAGGGCCCTTGCCTTTGCGATACGGTCCTCGATTCTTTTCCTCCAGGCTGGGATGGCGTTACTTTGTGTAGTAGCGCGTCCAGCCATGGGAAGTTTGGCGCCAATAATACGGCAAACTGCCACTGCGGCGCCAAAGAGAATCGAGTCCGTCTCGCAAAGGTCCCGGCTGGTTTCCAAATAGGTCACCAGCGTTGGGTTAAGAGCCCTCCCGACAGCCCGATTTCGCTTGCTTAAGGGTATGCGGGGGAAGTCGCGGTCGATTTTCTAGAGGGGTGCTGCGCGTTTCCAAAATCGCCTCTTCCAATATACTCCTCATTTGCTCTAGTTCGTGGGAGACTATTTCATCGTCGTTCGAATCAACCACAACTGGAAGATCCATGGCGGTTTCCACGTGTGGATGCTGGTCTGTCGAATGTGGAGCTGCATCTCCAGCCATAGCCGATTCATTCGACGACGGAATAGCCTCACGTCGTAGTCGTTCGAGTTCGGCATCATCAAATATTTTCGAGCGCATGATGTACCGAACTCGGTCTGCCAGGTTTTGTTCCGTGACGGGGATAGACGGCTCCAGCTCAGCAAAAAAGCAATGCATCCGAGACCTATACGCTATTCCCACAGTTTCTTCCCCTTTCGCCCTATAGTACGCCCGCAATGCATTTTCGTTCATGAATTTTGTCCAACGCATGCGACGTGCTCCACCAGCGGCGGGTGCCGCTTGCTGGTTCCGAGAAGACCCAGCCGACACCAAGCCTTCTGGTGGGGATGATGGATGCGAGGGGCTCGGCTGGCGGCCCGCATGCTGCCGCGTCCAGCGCCAGCTCCAGACGCGCCCCGGCGACCCCCAGGCAGCGGCCCTATGCGCATTCCTTTTTGTGTTTCTTCCATCATCCATTTTATGGGCGCCAAATAACAGGAGACGCCCAAGCCCGGCACCGTTTCGTGGTTGGGTCATATGCACAAACGGACCCTTGCATCTACAATTTTGCCTAGGCACGGCGCTCACACCTCCTGGCAGGATGCCGACTGACTGCGCCGACGTCGCAGTTTTGTCACATAACCGCCACGTCAGCGGGCGATGGGGCCGTCACTTCCCTACGCCTTTTTATTATTATTATTATTATTTAAAACAGCTATAAAAACTCGATTAGTATGTAAATCATGTTAATATGGTTTTTCATTTGTAAAGTAACGTTACAGACTTTATACTTCCCACTGTTGGGCATAGGCCTCCTCTCATTTCCGATAGGTGAAGAATTAGTTTCGCACCAATACTTCGGTGGATTTTGTCAAACTCCACTTGTGAAAAATTCCTAAAATGAAATATTTCTCAGATATTCGAATTACCTTACGAATTTTTCTTCATTTCCGCGTATTTGATAAATCAGCAATTTACAATAATTGAAATTAACAATTTCATTTTCGCTGGCATTCTATTTCACACATTTTCTCTTTCATTTCATTAATTACAGCTCATCAAAATCAGGCTTTCACTGCTGAACAGATGTCTTATTAACATATAATTTGGCCATTTTCCATGGTCGTCACGATTGACTGGTGGGTGGAACAACATTTTATGTTTCATAGTCTATGCTACTTCTTACGACCCCCACGGAATAATATAAGGTAGTGGGTTCGTTTAAATCGCCCTTACACGAGATATTCTCTCTGTAGTAATCGTAATAAAACATATAGTTTTACGTAGTAGAGCCACACTGCATATTTATTATATTTGTAGAACAAACGGGTCAACTCTACCGGGGAAGAGTCACGGTCTCACAGAATACCAGCGTAAAATAGCAGCATAATGCAGCGTAATAATTTAGTGAGTGTAGAGAACCGATACCCTTATTACTGGAAACGAGGATTTAATCTTTAATTAAAATCTTGATCGTAGATTACTATAGAGCACATCATCCACTTACCATCAAGTGGACTGTGTTATTCTATATAAAAATTAAAATAAATACGTCAAATTTACATTATTCTTTTAAATTATCTCAATATAAATAATGAAAGGGTATGTAAGAGCCACAGTAATAAATGCAACATAAATAAACATGTAACCGGCAGAGACTGCGTGTCTGGTAGTTATTCCAAATATAATGAAACTCTGAAATTACCCGCTTGAAATAGGCCGGTGTAATTTGCTTCCGATACGGTAACCGGCACGTACTACGCGTAACATTTGTGTACTTACTATAACTTTTTTTAAATATTTATTACCTTAATATTAATATCAATTTAATTAAATTATTAATAATAGTTATTATTATCGATTATATAATTATTATCGATTATATAACAAATTAATTATATAATCGATAGTCACGTGCGGCAAAAATATTAGTAACTACCTGCTTTGTTGGTCTATTTGACAAGAACGTGATTGCTGACCGTGAGGTGTCGGGTTCGAATCCCTGTAATAAACAAAAACTGTGTCACAGCGGGCGCCGGCTGGACGGGTAGCCGGCACCGTAAATATGACTCGCAGTTGTATTTTCATTTACGACAACCACTATTTTAGGTAACGTTTTATTTTAAAAAAGAAAGAGAAACAAATAAAAAGAAAAGGTATTTTATGGAGAGGATAAAATAATTCCTGCCGACTTATTATCAACTCCTTGAGTAGAGAGCTTTGTGGCAGAAAATAAATCAAAAAGCTGGGTTGCCTTCAGTGGTTAAAAGCCGCGAGATCGATGTCCGGAAAACGACTTGATAGCGATCCTTCACTGACCTAGTTCGGGTGTTGTGCTATGTAGGCTTAATATTGGACTCAAATTGTATAAATCATTTTATATTTCCACAGAACCGTGTTTCTATTCAATTTTCTAATCAAATTTATTGCTTAGGCAAAAATTCTTAAAAAATATCAAATTAGCCAAATGCTTGTTTAAAAAATTTAAGTGACTAGTGAACGTACACTTCACTTACTTTAGTTTACTTGTTACTTAACTTATACATTTTAAAGTAAATAAAGCTCATTAGTTCAGTACACTTATGGTAAGTGGATACTGTAGCCGATGGACACCCAAACGTTTCAGATAGACGCATAGTCACCTTTAAGGACTAAGGTAAAATGCCTCGTGACCGGAATATAAGGTGTCAGGTTAGTGGTACGCTGGTATTCTGTGCGAACGTCGTCCTTCGACGATCAAGTGACTTATTCATGCTACAATATTGTAGCTACAGCGTGGTACTTACACGTAGCCTTACGACAATTATTCTCCGTTAACAATAAAATGGACATAGAAGTTTGACAAACGAAATTTAATTTCTTATGTTAATTTTCCAAGTTTCTGATTCTGGATAATGCGAGGCGGCTCTTGGGTGATGACTAAATTGGTTAAATTGAATTCAAAATTTTAAAATATTGACTTTTATCATCCTATTAGCATATAATTTATGAACTTTAAGGACGCAATAAAATTTCTTTATTGAAAGATTAAGGACAAAGAACTTATGTGTAACGTTACAACTTATAATATAACATTACGAAGTACTGGACTGGAATTGTTTGTTAGACAGCCTTCCGTTCTGTTTGTCATTGTGGCGTTTGACAAAATGCAACATACTTTGATTACGTTTATTAATAATACGCATGTACGCGCATATTTTAATGATTCATCATGCTGCATCGCATATATGCAATGTATATCACCAGGTAATTGCGTGGGGTCTAAACGTTATAACCACTCTATTTCGTTCCGTGAGTGTTAGTGGAGGTGATGTGAAACGCTCAAATTTTTTTGGTTTTCGATAAACTGTTGTGATTATCTTGTTTGCTTTAGGCTTAAAAAACCACAATCCGTTAATGTAAAGTAATGTCAAAGTTGCAAAGTATCTGGTCCTGCGATCGTCACTCAACATCCTAAGGGTGATGCTTATGGCTAATCCTCGCTATAACAATGGTGCCTCAAAGAATATAGTAGGGGGTTAAAAACAGGCGGCGTTTATTTCCAGCTATAGAATTTATGGACTTATGAAGTAGAATTACGAGTACGTCATGACAGCGGATTTGAATTCACGACCTTTGAGTCTCGTAGTCACAGCGGTGGGACACTAATTAATTGCGAAAAACAAGCAAAATGAAGGTCTTATTGTTTCATCGACCTCTTAGTTTAATTTTGGAATTTAATATAAATTATGCCTCTTATATTGCCGTCATATATTTCGTTTATATTAATAGCTTTCCGTGAATAGCACGTGCCAGTTATAAAAGAACATGTAACACAATAGAAATGACAAAATGGGTTTCACAGCGTCATTCGTTTATATTGTGTGTGTGTACACATACACACAATATAAACCAAAAGTGTGTGTGTGTACGCATGTAAAAATGAATGAGCTTTTATATTCTACCCCACGTTTGTCAATTGTACTCAACATTTATGGTGCTCTGAATAAAACTATTTACACGATAAAATATCACGTTAAATTAACTTATTTTTTTAATTTCCGACGATGTTTGATGTCCAAATGTTCAGTTTTTGAATAATATTTTTTCAAAAAATTGAACGAAGCCAATCTATGCAGAACGAGCTTACAGTATCTTGAAGTCTTGCAGTGGTATGTTTGGGTTTGGATTTTGTTAATTATAGGATCCCAAGCAGATGGCAACACCCATACATCTTCTCTATTGAAATTAGGATGTTTTTAATTTCAATAGCTTCGCGTATCATCCTTGGTTAGAATCGATGTTCTTTTGCGAGGATTTGTAGTTTATCAAATTTAATGTAATGGTGGCGACGATCTTGAATATGTTCACAGACTGCAGCAGATTTCCCGGAGCGTCGGTGCTTCACGTCGGCTATATGTTCTTTCACGCGAATTTTTATAATTCTTTTTGTATGTCCTATATTATATATTTAGAGTTCTCATTAATTTTTAATGCTGTAGAGCTACGGTGCGGCTATATTATAACTGCAGCAGGAGTGGCTTTACCGGGGAGGGACAACGCTCACACAGAATACCAGCGTAAAATAGCACCTTAATGCTTGTGCGTTTCATATGGTGAATGTGAAGAACCGAAGACCTGTTTTTACGGATAAAGGGGCATCGCATCATCCCATGATATTTTTTGTTCTGTGTTAATGAAGGGTTTATACTCTACTAGAGGATCGTTAATTATTAAACAATATACACGATTGTTATCTGGAATATCCTTTTCACGTTCAATTTCTAAACCTACATCAACAGGCCCTGATTTGAAAGTTTTCGTTTTCTTGTGAACAATCAATTACAAACGACGGAGGATAGTTTGCACAAAAAAGCTTGTAACCTACAAGCTTTTTTGTGCAAACTATCCTCTCTAACTGTGTTTGTATTCAAAGTATGAATCGTAATTAAAATAGCGAATTGTTTGCGTTTTATACCGCAAATCGAAATAGATTCCTAAATCTGCTCAGTTTTTTTTTATAGAATAATGGTGACAAATGAGTGCATTCACTTACCATCAGGTGGACTGTGTACAGTCCACCTGATGGTAAGTGAATGCTGTAGCCCAGAGACATCTACATTTATTCTTGATTAAGGATCAAGACGCAGATGATAGTCACTACTAAGGAATGCCTCGTTTTCAGTAAAAAATGATCTCCAGATCTCAGATGTGTGTATGTGTATGTGTGTGTGTGTGTGTGTGTGTGTGTGTGTGTGTGTGTGTGTGTGTGTGTGTGTGTGTGTGGTGCGCGTGTGTGTGTGTGTGTGTGCATGTACATGTGCATGTGCATGTATATGTGTTTTATGTATATATAAATACATGAAGAAAAACAAACAAATAGTAAAATATCTATATATATATATATATATATATATATATATATATATATATATATATATATATATATATGCGGTGATTATAAATAATATATAAGTATTAGATAAATCTGCATCCAGCGGATTACATTAAAACATTATATTTGCTTTCATTATAATTTAATGATGAAAGCCATTTTTCTACCTCGTTTTTAAATTTGTACAGAGAGAGTAGATAAAAGTTTAGAATTTTGTTTATTTTATTATATAAAAATGTACACTAAAGATAACCGTGTTGTTGCTCGACAGAGGACGTGCGGAAAGTGGTGGGAGTTACCACGTTGATTATTGCGTTTACCTCCTACTTTGTTTTTGTTGTACGTAGAGTAGCAAGATGTTGTCTGCTTATAAGTGGTGGGAGTTACCACGTTGATTATTGCGTTTACCTCCTACTTTGTTTTTGTTGTACGTAGAGTAGCAAGATGTTGTCTGCTTATAAGTGGTGGGAGTTACCACGTTGATTATTGCGTTTACCTCCTACTTTGTTTTTGTTGTACGTAGAGTAGCAAGATATTGTCTGCTTATAAGTGGTGGGAGTTACCACGTTGATTATTGCGTTTTCCTCCTACTTTGTTTTTGTTGTACGTAGAGTAGCAAGATGTCGTTTGCTTATAAGTGGTGGGAGTTACCACGTTGATTATTGCGTTTACCTCCTACTTTGTTTTTGTTGTACGTAGAGTAGCAAGATGTCGTTTGCTTATAAGTGGTGGGAGTTACCACGTTGATTATTGCGTTTACCTCCTACTTTGTTTTTGTTGTACGTAGAGTAGCAAGATGTCGTTTGCTTATAAGTGGTGGGAGTTACCACGTTGATTATTGCGTTTACCTCCTACTTTGTTTTTGTTGTACGTAGAGTAGCAAGATATTGTCTGATTAAAGTGGTGGGAGTTACCACGTTGATTATTGCGTTTACCTCCTACTTTGTTTTTGTTGTACGTAGAGTAGCAAGATGTTATCTGCTTATAAGTGGTGGGAGTTACCACGTTAATTATTACGTTTACCCCCTACTTTGTTTTTGTTGTACGTAGAGTAGCAAGATGTTGTCTGCTTATAAGTGGTGGGAGTTACCACGTTGATTATTTCGTTTACCTCCTACTTTGTTTTTGTTGTACGTAGAGTAGCAAGATGTTGTCTGCTTATAAGTCGTGGGAGTTACCACGTTGATTATTGCGTTTACCTTCTGCTTTGTTTTTGTTGTATGTAGAGTAACAAGATGTTGTCTGCTTATAAGTGGTGGAAGTTACCACGTTGATTATTGCGTTTACCTCCTTCTTTGTTTTTGTTGTACGTAGAGTAACAAGATGTTGTCTGCTTATAAGTGTCGGGAGTTACCACGTTGATTATAGCGTTAACCTACTACTTTGTTTTTGTCGTACTTTGAGTAGCAAGATGTTGTCTGCTTATAAGTTGTAAAAAAGGAGAACTTCTTAGAGAATAAAAACAAATCCTGGATTCATGTTGTCAAATTTTCTTAAGCTCTATATTCTGTAGTAATGCATAAATTTATTTGTTCAACAAATGCATAGATTTCATTGTAACTTCTGCGGGAAAATTGTTGAAAATTGCAAGGGTGTTCTTTTATTTATATTGAGAGTTAAGAAAAGACAAAATCTTTAAATCTTGGTGCATTTTACTTACATTGTTGTCAAGTGTGTCACATCTGTAAATTGTCATCAAGAAATACCGAGAAGAGCTTTAAGGTGACCTTAAAGGTTAAAGGAATTTAAATCTAATTTATAAATGTTGCTTGATTCATTTCAGCTTATTTAATAGGTTGAGGAAAAAAATTTCTTCATATTGTATGTACAAATTCAAGGTATTTTTTTAAGTTTAATTATATATATGCCGTTCTGTTCGATAACTTGTTGCTATCTTGTAGGTAGTAACATAATTCCATTACTGTAGAAATTTTGAGATTTTGACCATGCATAGTAGATTGAATAGTATTTTTGACAGTCCTCTCTTGATGTTAACCCAACACAACTCAAAGAATTCCGAAGAGACCTAAACATGTAAAAATCTGAGAGCGCAAGGTATGGTGAATGCATTAAAAGTTCGTAATCAAGTTCTGTCAATTTTTGTTGAGTGGTCAATGTTGTGTGTGGACTGGCGTTATCATGATGAAAGACCAATTTCCCTTTTCTGTTTATCAATTTCCGCCACCAAATAGTTTGATTGAGTCTCATTAGACTCAATCAAACAATTTAGAAACCACAAATCGATGGTTTTGCCCGGCTTTAAAAGCTCATCATGAGTAGGTACACTGCTACCTAGCATGAATTATAAAATACACAATCTGGGTACATTCTTCTATCATTTTAATAGGGTTATGGAGTAATTAATCCGTTTTAATGCTTGTTGGTTGATTTCACATTTATTATGTGATAGAAATCCTTTTTTGCCGAAGAGTCTATCTGGGCGGATACAATCGGAATCGGACGGAGCGTTGACTTCATTAGACGAGATCTCTCCAACTTAACGTTTAGGTTCAGTGTGCCTTTTTTTTGCGGATGGAAAATCATCTAATGACGCCTTTCGCTCTGGGTGGAGCGTAAGGGAGTATCAGACTTTTACTGACTAAAAACCATCCGTGTTCCTTCAGTGCCCTTACGTTCCGGAGCCGCGGTATCTCTTTCGAACAGCCCGCAGCCCCGGCAGGCGTCAGCCCTTGCGGGCCCCTTCACGCTGCTGACAGCTCTTTGAGGCGCGCGTGGAACAAAACGCGCCGTCGACACGGCCTGTCGTCGTTAGACGGACGGACGGCGAGCTACCCATTGCTCGCCGTCCACAGGCCCGCGCCTACGGTGGCCGGGGGGCCACGACGTAGCCCCCGACGCCCGGGGCGTCTCCCGCGGCGGCCGGGGAGGAAAGCTGTTGCTCTCTCTTTCTCCCGTTCCGCCACCTCCTTCGCTAGCATCACTGCTTCGCAGAATTAGTAGAATTAGTAATTAGTGCCGACAATGATTAAGCCTGGGCTATAATTAGTGTACTTTGAAATTAAAGGAGGAAACAACCCTGAGTTACCACGGCTTATTACAAAATTTAATCTAAATATTATCTATTAATACTGCGTACGTGGCGTATTGCTCCAAATTCTATCAATTATCAAACTAATCCATATATAAAGCTCTCGACAAAAGTTTTTATATTTAATCTGAACATCAATACTGTTATAATATATATTAATACTCTCTTTAACAGTCGTTAAAATACTAAAACAATATTTCACAATAATGCTGCTATTCAAACCTAAGCATTAAGTCCTGAACTATTAAATTACTTGTAAGTCCTTGAAAAACTGATTTATTTATAAAATAAGTGTTACAAATGAGCAAGCAACTAACCTGAACGTAATTGGATACAGTTGCCCATAGACATCTACATCTGTTCTCTCCTAAGAATAAAAATGCAGGAGCGTTGTCACCCCTGAAGACTAAGATCGTATGCCTCATGTCCAGTAAAAAGGGTTTTAAAGAAAATGTTTTAGTATTTTTTTGCGTCCGAAGGAATTAAGGGCAACCCTCCGGAAAGCGGTGGACGGAGGCAGTGAATGCTCATAGCATACCACGCAGCCGGCTACGTGGTTATGTGGAGACTTTTACCCATTAAACACTGCCTTTTAGGGACTGGCTTCCTGGTCTAATTAGAGATCTCTAAGCCTTATCGAACTTGACCCCCTTGGATAGAATCAAATTTATTCAATATAGTACTACTACCACTGGTTTGGAGAAAACCTCTGTCCTGGGAAGAACCAGCAAGAATCCGAGCGGAACATTTCATATAAATAGAATTGATTTACAATATATTACTTTATATAATTATGAAATACACAATCACAGCTAATCAAGTATAAATTGTGCTGAGACAAATACCAATAATAATAATAATACCACGAAGATTACCGTACGAAGAAATATTTGTAGTGTCGTCATGACATTTCGACTATGTTACGTCGAAGTTTGTTGCCGAAACCAAGTCGGCTTCCCTCACCGCCCGTAACAGGGATTATTTAATTAACTTAATTAGCGTACCTAATTTAGTTGTAAATAGTTTATTCTAATTTGTTCAAATACGCCACAATAATGACAGTCATCGGTTACATACAAAACTAAGGCGTTACATAAACATTTCCAGTGCACGATTTCAGCGAAAAAGTAAATCCCTGTACTATAAATTAACCTTAAACTTAATCGATTTAACAAACGACATTCAATTCAAGTCGTAAAAATGTCGAAGAGAAATATAAATTGTATTAGCTGTTTTGCATAATAGTGTTTTGAGAAATAAACGTCAGTAAGCATTTATGTTAATTTAGCGATCCTTCTTGCTTAAACGGTGCGGCAGTTTGCTTGTTTAAATGAAGGTCGGCAACGAAACCGCAATCTGTATTGGAGCTGCGTGAGCCGGCTGCTTGTATATCCAGGAGTATTTATGCTTTGCGACAGCTCGCGATGAAACTCCACGTTCATTTTATTCTCTCTTTGATACAGTATTTAGCGCTGATCTTTTTAAATAACGTAATTAAAAAAGATAACAACAAGCTAGACTACTGAGGCAATATTTTTGTTTGCTTAAGCCAAAGATATTTTTTAATTGCGTTTACTGACAAAAAATTTTTAAAAGAGTAAGTGTGATAAACGGGCACGCAGTCCGCATACATAAACATCACATGGACAAACATCCAGACTCAGAACCAATATATGTAGTCCTAGCAAAACCTGATCCGTGCGGGTTTAGAACCCGCGGCCTTAGCGCTGCTACTCATTGCTAAGCCACTGAGTCAAGGAGTCGTCTATTAACACCATTAAGCTACTACTTAACACCCTAATTATGTGATAGCGTAGTTCCAACCTAGTCGATCCGAGCCATTCGTACTACAACCGTAATATAGCTGAAATGTTAATAAATAAATAAATAAAGTACGGTAAGGCGTTATCATGATGAAAGACCAATTTCCCTTTTCTGTTTATCAATTTCTGCCACCAAATAGTTTGATTGTGTCTTATTAGACTCAATCAAACAATTTAGAAACCACAAATCGATGGTTATGCCCGGCTTTAAAAGCTCATGATAAACGATGTCCTTCCAATCCCACCATGTACACAGCATCACCTTGTTGCGGGTTAATCATGTAAAGATGTTCGTCCAGGGCCTGATCTCTCTTTGGTCGTGTCAGCTTGCCGTTTTGTAAGACTACGAGGGAATAGATTGTTGCATCTATGCTTGCGCATTTGGGTGGAGTGAAAATATATGGAGATTTATTTTTTCGTTAAATTTGTAATAGCATAGTGATATAAAGCTACCTGTGGATGCGAGAATGAAGTACGTTTAATATCTTTTACGTATTATAATTGCTTAAGGTGCTCCAAAACTAAAGAATTTTGAATTAAAGTATAATTTCCTTAAATTTTACATCCTCATTCAGATATAAATAACCTTTAGTAATTTATTAAGCCTTTTAGTTAGCAGTCTAGCCTTTTTACTAAAGGGTAGGTCAAGGAACGGCTGCACTGTCCCTTGGGTCACCTTAAATCCGCGTATATTCATATTGTTTGTTTTACGTTTTATTCAGAGATTCAAATAATACGAACTGGAACAATATGTTATATAATAGATAGCACGTCCTTTACGTAGAAGTACAATAAAAAAGAAAGGAAAAATAGAACATCAACATTTATGTATTTGAAAATAATGCGGTCGCTAAGGAGTATGTTAGGGCTGAATCTGAGTGACAGGGTGAGAAACTGTGTCATAAAAGAAGAGTGTGGTTTGCAAGATAATGCGGTGACCAGGATTAAGAAAGGTATGCTTCGGTGGTTTGGTCATGTAGAAAGAATAAATGAGGAAAGACTTACAAAGCAAATATATGTTGCAGAAGTGAATGGAAGAGTCGGAAAGGGACGTCCTAGGCGGAACTTTGTCGATCAAATTGGCGATATACTAAAAATGGACCAAATTAAAAGTACCCTTAACCGACGAGCATGTATGCGTAGGTATATGGATGTGGAAGAGGCGAGAAAGGTATGTCAGGATCGAGCTAAATGAAATTCTGTAGTCTCTGCCTACCCCTCTGGGTGACAAGCGTGAGTGTTTATGTATGTATGAAAATATAATATAGCACATAGTGCATAATAAGGTATGAAATGTTGTATTAGGCGCATCGGCTGAAACGCTTGATCTGAATATCATTCAGAAAATATCGAAATTAGTACCTACATTGTTTTAACGCCACCAATTTGTTCTTTAACGTCAATAAAACAAAATAAATTATATAACCCAAGCATACCACTGCAAGACTTCAAGATACTGTAAGTTCGTTTTGCGTAAATCGGATCAAAAATTAATATTCAAAAACTGAAGGTAGCCGGGCTAACAATGACATTGGGACGTCAAACATCTCAGTCCCCCCATGACCATGGGTGCTGTAAAGCACCCGAAACGTTGGGATAATAATAAAAATAAATTAAAGTAATTAAACGCGATAAAATCTGTAAATAATAGTTTTATTCAATGTGATGAAACTTGATTAACAGATAGGCAGCAATGCTAGAAGCTATATTTTATTATATTAAAAAACTTTGCAAAATAACGGAACATTAATAAAAGAAATGGTCTGTGATTATCAAAACTCTAAAGAACGCCACATTATTGGGTACTATTGATGCCGAGGCGCGTTGCTAGTCTTAAATATTTTGGATTTCAGCAAAGTAAAGCTTGATTTTATTAATTAAAACTGTAATGACAAACAATCTTACAGTCCACCTGACAAATGCCCATGGAGATTTCTAACAAACCTCTACCAAAATGATTGCTACTAATGCGTGATTACCTATGAGTAATAAGATGGAATGCCTCACACTTGGTAATTATGTTTGGCCTCTATACTTTCCAGATCAGAAAGAACCAATAGAAGTAGAAATATAAAGGAGGATTGTATCCGCCCAGATAGACTCTTCGGCAAAAAAGGATTTCTATCACATAATAAATGTGAAATCAACCAACAAGCATTAAAACGGATTAATCACTCCATAACCCTATTAAAATGATAGAAGAATGTACCCAGATTGTGTATTTTATAATTCTAACGCTACTTAGTAGTGTGTGCATTCTCTTGTGTTCCGTTTGCAAGATCAAAGAATAGAAAAAAAGTTTATGAGACATTTCATCTTTCTCATTTAGGTATAACAACGTACAAGTATTTTAACGTGGTAGAGCCATGCTGCAGCTATATTATTAGTATAGTTGTAGCTTGAATGTGTCGGCTCGACCATGGTAGGACTACGCTCTCATAGAATACCAGCTTAAATTAGCTGATTAATGCTGCTGTGTTTCGTATGGTAAGTGTAGAGAACCGGAGACCCTTTTTACTGGAAAAGAGACATTCCATCTTAGTCCTCACGGATGACAACGCTTTTGCATTTTGATACGTAATCGAGGATATATGCAGAAGTCGCAGCAACCATTTATCATCAGTTGGACTCGTGTGCTCGTTTGTCACCCATCTCCTATTAAAAAAAACAAGTGTCCACCTTAGTTAAATTTGGTGTCGTATGTACATGCTTTGTAAGAGACGCTGACCATCTCGACAGATCAATCAGCAAATTTAGCGATCAATTATTAAAACACCAATGAAATTGATAATTGAACTTGTTGTCGTAAGTGCGACTGCTCACCATAAAGTCCCGTTGTTTAATCCCGATAATGTGCTACAATAGATCATTGGATTTTTCTGTCAAAATATTACCAGTTTCACTATTAATTATACTCCATGTCATTTAATTTTATTAGAAGCAGTCTTTATTTTGTTGCTTAAATACAATGACTTGGCTAAGGAGCACACTCTTTTAAATATTTTGGAATATTTTTTTACATATTCCCTAAATTCGACGCTAGGATTATATGACCTTTCATTGTAAAGTTCATTCAACCTTTGTCTACTCTTATGGACTCCTACTGTCGCCCATTCATTAAATGCTTTACGATTATTCAAGGAGAATGTTTTAGAAGTAAAAGTATTATTAAATTCATTGCAAATGAGCTTAAATAATGTTGCATACAAAAAATTTGGATTATTTTGGTATGAAAGTAATGGAAGTTTTTTTACTATGTTACTTCTAAACTTCTCCAAGCGATGTGCATTTACTGGAACAAACACTACTTTTTATCTACTTGCTTTTTGTGAACATGAGGTAATGAAACAAATTGTCCACAGTGATCAGAGCTCAATTTTTGAATTATACATTTATTGAACGGCTTAACATTTGTAAAAATGTTATCTATACATGTTGCACTAGATTCAGCAATACGTGTTGGCTCCAAAAATAAATTAAAAAGACCATAAGATTTAAACAATGATCTAAATTTAATATTAGTGGAGAAAGCTTCTAGGAGATTGATATTAAAGTCTCCACATATTACAACAGATTTATTCTGTTTATTAAGCTTAGCGAAAACTTCCTCCATATTTTTTTCAAAAGTATCATATAAAGAACATGGGGGTCTGTAAACGCTCACAACAATGAGGTGCTCAAACTCAACACATGCCATTTCTACAGTTCGCTCAACAGAGAGGCTCACAATATCTTTACGTTCTTTATATGATAATAATTTACTAGCTAAAATTAAGGAGCCACCTCTCTATTGAAAGAACTGAGCACCTGGTGATTACTAAAGTTAAACATTAAATTATGAGCTTTTAACCAATGTTCAGTAATACATAAAATATGAATATTGTTGCTATTTAAAAACAATTCAATTTCTAGCTCTTTGCCTATCATGCCTTGTATATTCTGATGCACCAGGTGTAAACAATTTTTATTATCATTTTGTGGAGTTATACAATTGCAACTATTAAGGATTTGTAAGCTACATTCTAAATTATTTAAATTATTATAACTGCTAGAGATTACCTCTATTGTCTCATTTTCTAATTTAAGTTACTTGGAACGGATTCCAAATTACATGTCAAATCATTATGCTGCAATAGGAGCAGATGTCTGGGTAGCCAAGTCCTTGGCTGAGTTAATATATAAATAATAAGATAGCACATTTGCTAATTGTCTTAAATTATATTTGGATAGGTAATACCTATCTGTAGTGAAAAATTTCTTAATTAAATTATTAGTATCTATTAAATTAATTCTATTGGTATAATTGTTACAATTAAATGTCAAATTTAAATTATTGTTACGTGATAAATTATTCATTAATAAATTCAAATCATATATTAGATTATGGTCTTGTGGCCACCTCTGTATGTAAGGAAATTTAAACGAGATAACTTCACTTACATTTTAATTATTAAGATATTCAATATATTTTAATAATTGATTTTTGTTTACATTGCCTCTTCTCCCAACAAGAATTATTAATGTGTATAAAGGAGAAAACTTACTGGTTAAAACTTTATTCATTATATGACTAAAGGATGCTCCAGGCATACAATAATTACTAATCAATTGTCCTTTTAAATGGTTATTTAACACCATGCCCAAATTTTTACCTATGTCATCACAATACATAATAACTTTATGTTTTTTTTAATATTATACTACTTTTTAAGTTTTTATTCTGTGTTATGGCACCGTCATAGAGTGTTGGTGAAAATAAGGAGTTATTGCTATTTACACATATTGTCCCCGATGAACATGGTATGGAGCGTTGATTCTCACTCTGATGTTTTATTAAGGAGTCAAAGTGCTCCTCATTGTATTTACATGACTTTACCAGATCATTTATGGCCAATATGTCTTCTTTTATCTGAACCTGAGCCGATGCATATTTATTTGAGATAATTTGTAAGGAGTTTTTAAGCGACAAAACTTCTGAATTGAGACACTCTATTTCAGTCTCATAACAGTTTTTCATATTTTCCACCTCAATTGCATATAATTTAAGTTTATTAATTAATACATGCTTTTCCTTACATATATTTATATAATTTTTTGTATTAATTTTTTTTTAAATTAACTTTTGTACTTTCCTAACGTATTTATTAATTTTTATGTATTTCGCTTTAATTTTCTTCTACTGCATGTAATCCTTTCTGCTGTTCGGGTGACAAACGAGCGCTACTGTGCTTCGTTTGTCACCCTATTCTATAAAAAATTATCATATATTTGTCATAAACGCTTACTTGATGGTAAGAGGTTGCTGTGGCCCATAAAATCTACATCTATCATCGATTATGAATCAAAATACAGATGCGTCACCCATGAGGACTAAGATGGAATGCCCCTTTTCCAGGAAAAACAGTCTCTGGTTCGCTACACTCACCATACGAAACACAGCAGCATTATGCTGCTATTTTACGCTGATATTCTGTGGGATCTGTCTCTCTTTCCCGGTTGAGCCGACTCATCCGTGCTATAGCTATACTACATATATCTGCACATATGTGGGTGACCTGAAAAGTTTCTGACCTAACAAAGATCCAAGATATTTTTTCTTAAAATTTAGTTTTATTTTTCTACATAGTCTCCTTGTCGATGCTTCCATTTCTCTAACCTATCCAAATAGTACTCAACGTTTTTCTCTGCAAAATAAATATTTACGAAGGTAGCCTCCTCATTCGACAAAAAACCTCTGTTCTATGAGCGCAATTTTTGGATCAAGGAACAAAAAGAATTCGCTTGGGGCAAGATCTGGTGAGCAAGGCCGATGGTCAAGCAATTCAAGCCGTTATTCCAGGATTTTCGGCATGGCAACCTCTGAGGTATGAGACAGCGGGTTGTCATGGTGAAGGATGGAACAGGATTTTCCTTCTCTGCTAATATCGCTGTTTTACTGCAATTTTTGCCTTTCGTTTATCAAATAATGATGCGTTGTATGCTCCTGTAACGATTTTCCTTTTTGAAGAAAATTGATTAAGATAACTCCATGACTTTTCCAAAAAACAGTCGCCGTAAATGTCCCAGCCGAAACAACAGTTTTCGCTGTACTCAAACCTCGTGACTCTGTACCAAGTTATTCCAATTAAGTACCTAATATTACTATCAAGTGGCAGTATATTTCAACCGTTGATAATTCCAAAACAACGATTATTATAACTACTTCACTTTAAAATAATCACTTATATATTATCCGCCGAGTTTATTACAAAACTCAAAGTATTTAACTTTTTATTTAAAAAAAATGAACTGACTAACGAATTAATAATCCATCAGATGATAAGTAGCTCCTGCAGTTCATGGACAACTGGAGCCAACTTCAAACAAAAAAGGCAACAGATGTATTGTCACCTCAGGACTAAGATAGAATGCCCCACATGCCTGTAATTATACTAGGTCTCTTTACCATTCAGACCAAACCACAGCACTGCAAGCACTGCTGTTTAGCAGCGGAAATAGGTAACAGGATGAAACCTATCCAGACGGAATACTAGACAGTAAAGAGAAAGGTTAAGTACTACACTTTCAAAGTATTCAATTACACTTTTCCAGGATGGGAACACTTCATTTCTGCCTAGGAGAACGATTTTTTTATATCCCCTTACAAATATATCATTAACAGCGTTACAGCAACTTGAAGGATTCGTATAATTATAGACTACGAAAAATATCATAGCTTTATTTGTTTAAAGTTGGTGTACCTATAACTATGGACTTCAGTGGACACTTACTTTTAGATGGACTGTGGGTTATTTTATCACTTTTTTTGGTGTATCTATATAATTTTCTCACCTGGTTGGGTTCTATAAATATATAATTATAAATTAAAATGAAAAGATAAATATACATAAATATCAATAAAATAAAATAAATACAAAAACTACATAAATAAATAAGATCCAACCAGATGGGAGCCCTCGGCAGGGGAGACCAAACGTCCGAGGGTTAGGGGGAACGGGAAAGAAACCGGCGGACGATGCGGGCGGTATCGAGGAGTACGCCTTTCTACATTTGAGCCCGGAGCGGTCCGTCACGGAGTCCCAGTCGCCTCAGATGACCCGAGAGGCTGACTGGGATTAGCCCAGTCGAAGACACGACTACAGGAATAATTTCGGTCAGCATACCACCCCACATGTCGGTCACCTCGTGAGCCAGGTCCAGATATTTTGTTCGTTTATCTGTTTCGGCTTTCACGAGGTTCTCGTTATACGGAATGGTAATGTTGACTAAAAATATCCTTGACTGTGCCTGGTCCATCAGCACAATATCAGGCTTATTCGCAAGAATAGTCCTGTCTGTGATGATGGCACGGTCCCAGTAGAGCCTGGCGCGGTCATTTTCGAGCACGGCTTCCGGCAAGTACTTGTAATACGGCAATTTTCGGTCCACGAGACCGTATTTCAGAGCGAGCTCCTGGTGTAGAATTCTGGCTACTAGGTTGTGCCTCTGCACAACCAGTAGAGAACTCTCAGAGTTAGAAAGCGCCGAACAACCGGAGATGACATGCCTAAGTGACTCCCCGGGATGGCGACAAGCTCAACAGACGTCGACAGTGCCATCCTTTAGGATGTATCTCCGATAGTTGTTGGTCTTAATAACCTGATCCTGTATTGCACAGACAAAACCCTCGGTTTCCCCGAAGAGGTCACCGAAACGTAGCCAGTTGAGGGAGGCGGCTGTATCTACGTGAGGCTCATGAAGAGCCTGTAGTACCTCCCATGGAGCTCCTTCTCCTTCCATACGGTCTCCCGGTCGGAAATGCTCTGTACTGCCGGGTCTTGCCATTGCTCGTTGGCTAAGGATAGAGGGGTAAGTCCTTTATCACTAGAAATGACGTCATTATAGAATGGATCATCCGATCTCGCCAGGAAGTAATGACGGAGGCTGCACACTTTGCGATTATGCATGGTGAGCGCGCTCAGGAATCCACGCCCACCATGCTTTCGCGGCAAGTACAGCCTCATTACCGACGATCTCGGATGATGCATCCTATGGGACGTCATTGTAGTGCGGACTTTCCTATCCAGGGTGTTAAGTTCAGTCTGACTCCACCTGAGTATGCCAAAGGTATACATGAGGACAGGCATGACCCAACCGTTATATGCACGTGTTTTATTCACACCGGACAAAAGGCTGTTAAGCACTTTGGTCAAGCGTGCATAAAACACGTCGCAAACTGACTGTTACATACCAGCCTCATTGATACCGATCTTCTGTGACATACCCAGGTATCGGTATGTTTCAGCCTCGGAAAGGGCCCTTAAGTTGACGGGCATAGATAAGTCTATGCCCTCAGAGTTAGCAACCCTTCCCCTTTCAACATGGAGGACCGCACACTTATCCGTCCTTAGCTCCATTCTAATAGAATTGCTAAATTCACAAGTTTATCACTTTATTGTTATATTATCATTGTGCGGTATAAGAATATCCACTACGCCACGTGGTGCCATAAGTAACGGCAGAGGAAAACCGAAACAGGAGATGGGTAGCAGCATCTTCCCCATGATGTAGCCGACTGCCAATCGTGGCAACTGTGGCAAAATCCCCCATTTGTGGCAATCTATGGAGGAGGCGTATGTTCATCAGTTAAATTTTATAAGCCGTAATGAATGGATGGATAAATGGAGTGTTATGAAAAAGAAAATAAAAAAAGTACCGTGATATAACCTAAAACAATAAGTCTTATCGTTTCTATAACATGAAATAAAAAAGAGGCGTCCCACCAAGCCTTAATAACACAGGAAAATAAATTAAACCCCACCCTGCCATTACCTTCAGTGAACGCAAAGTTCGCTGATTACCTCCACAAACCCGCTGCGACGAAACATTTAATCGTAATTTTTTCCCCTTACAGTAGCCACCACAAAACAACAGGAGGTCTGTGCTCTACAGAGATGTTTTCTACTTGTGGCCATTGTTGTTATATTACACAGCATTTTTAATATTATGTAATTTAAATATAATATTAATATATCGAACTACTTCACATATTTGAAAATTATATCACAATTTAAAGGGCACATAATTACTATTGTATAATGTACCTTATATTATTATTTATAAAACAAACGATTTTTTGCCTTGACATACACTCCAAAGACTATTGAAAAAGGAACGTTAGAAATCACACAAAATTCACGACTCATTCAGTAAATATCACAGTAGTTATTATGTTGCAAACATTTTAAAATTCTATGGCCACAATCTCTACTCTGTGCGACTGTTTGACCACAGTTTATTATGTTTTTGATAGTCGACATTGGCAGTTTTCCCTTGGGTGTCCTAAGAGGCGACAGTAAAAAACAAATCAGAGGATGGGCAGCAGCGTCTTCCTTATAATGGATATAAATAAAAAAACTGCTATTGCCAACCAGCTTGTCAAGCGTGGCAACTATAGCAAATGTTCCCCTTATGAAGCAGTCTATCGCGGAGGCCTACGTTTAGCACTATTTGTTATATGAACTGTTTGCCAGAGTTTAGTTATTCGTAAGCACGGTTCACTGCTTGCTTTCTTATTTCCCAAGCTGTAATGGTTCACTGATGGATATGAGCTTCTTGCATTGAAGGAATGATACAGACATAAACGAGTCGAATGGAATTTCCGATCGCTCTGTGAGATGTGTTGCACCACAGACTGTGCATTTTTTGCCAGTCTACATTACATATTTGTACCATCGGATACAGCGAGGATTTCTTGGCCCTTTACGGGGTTTTCTTTACGACAACCACAGACGAAATGTGAATGGATTTTCTTGCGCCGCGACCACATGGTTTAAGGTTTTAAAAAACGTAAATGTCATTCTAGGACTTTTTCTTGTATCCTGGAGGCAGTTCACATATATCGCACAAAGACAAACATTGAGATGAGGAACATTATCTGTAGGCCATACAACTACTTGTTTCGTGCTAAGTACGTGCACCACGGAGCTGTCAAGTAATTCTTAAAATTTTCTAAAAAAAAATTGAAATATTGACCGCAAAATGCTTTAAGCACTTAGCATAGTTTTACAACACAACACAGGGATGCTGTAAATATTTAGGTCGGTGGATAAAACTTTTTTCAGTTGTGAATTGCAGAACGCGCAATCCGATTTCCAAAGAGCCGTTACCTGCACTTCACTTTCGAAGTACTCACGTGTGTAAGTCTAACTTACTCTTTTATACATTGGGTGACGTTGTTTACCGTCTGGAAAATTATATAGTGTTTTGTGTAAGTGAAATAGTAGCCATCCTCGATAGTATTTGTAAAATATAACTAATAGGCATAATTTCCGAATATCAAAAGCAATTCATGCTACGGCTTTTGCGTGAAACTAAAAACAGAAGGCGTAGGCTATGATCGCTAGTGAGTTGAAACTTTACGCACAAAATGTATGCACATGTGAGCGCCAACCAGGCAGCCGAACGAGAGCGGCCTGCACATCGTACCAGCCAAATATTTTGAATCAGTTGTATTCAAAAAGACGTAGCCCCAATACTTACATCATAATGCATGCAGCTAAGTGTTTTTTGTAACGGTGCGCCGTTTTGGAATGCAGATTACTGACGTTTAGCCGGAGTGACATTGACTAAATCGGCAGACAATGTCTAGCCTGATTACAGAACGACTAGTTAGTTTCACTTTATTACGACAAAATTTCTAGCCACAATACAAAAGCGCTAGTGAATGTTGCGGTATTAAAGACAAACCGCTGCATTTGTTGGTTTTGTAATGCATGACACTTAAAAATCAGCATTATCAGCCGCATTGTAGAACGCAAAAGCTGATAAATTACATGATGTGAATTACTATTAGACGTTTATTGGTACGTCTTATTTTTTATTTGGTTACCACATACGATGCAGATAGACAAACCGAATGCAGCCGAAACCACTCCTACTGGAACTGAAAACCATTCGTTTCAAATTATTATTTTTGTGATTTAGATCTTTCCTTCATACGTGGCATTTATGCTAGGGACTAGTAGTGAGTTTGTCACGCGCGCACTAGAGCTGTCGCACGCCTTACGTTAACAAAAAAGAGCCAACTGTCAAAGCTGAAGACTGAGTGTGGCAGAATCGTTTCCGGGATACCTGAGATTCTGAGTGACATTAAGATGTACTATGGGTAGCTGTTCACATCATCGTTGGAGCCACACGCAAGTGTGAGTAACGATCCAAGAGCAAATCTTATCCGACACTATTCCGATGATATCCCGGACGTCAGACTGAGCGAGATTAAAATTGCTCTCTAGCAGCTTAAAAACGGCAAGGCCCCAGGCGAGGATGGAATTACAGTAGAGCTTATCAAAGCGGGTGAAGCACTGGTACTTAAGGTCCTTCAGAAGCTCTTCAATTCCGTCCTCAATGGTGGCAGTACTCCGGAAGCGTGGAGCAGAAGTACCGTGGTCTTGTTCTTCAGGCAACATTCTGTTGAAAAACTACAGACCGATTTCCCTTCTGAGCCGTGTCTAGGTGCTTTTTTCGAGATTCAATACGAATCGACAATTTCCAGCCTTCTGAACAAGTTGGTTTCCGAAAAGGCTTCTATACCATAGACCTCATACATACCCTGCGGCAGATTTACCGAAGAGGACACTACCTGACTTACGTGAACTATGAAAAAGACATTGATTTAGCCGAAATTTGGGTGTTGCTACAGTCCCTTCAGCGGTGCCAAGTTGACTGTCGGTATATCGAAGTGCTGAAGTGTATGTACAGTAGGGCTACGATGGCTATCCGAGTACAGAACCAGAGTACGAAACCTATCCAACTGCAGAGAGGTGTAAGACTGGGTTACTTTATATCTCCCAAACTCTTCACCACAGCATTGGATGGATGTTTTTAAGGTACTGAACTGGAAAGGATACGGTATTAACATTAATAGCGAGTATATCACTCACCTTTGATTTTCCGACGATATAGTCCTTACGACAGAATCGCCGGAGGACCTAAGCACTATGCTCAATGACCTCAATGGTATCTCCCAACAGATAGATCTTAATGATTTCTTATATTTACGCGAACACTACACATTGATTAAAACTACTTTTACGGATTTTTTCGCGTTTAATTTATTTTTAATTATTTTTATTTTTAATTCCCGATGTTTCGGATGCTTTACAGCACACATGGTAATGGGGGACTGAGGTGACTGAGGTCCCGACGTCATTGTTAAACCCGGAGTACCTTCAGCTTTTTTAATTATTGTTTATGGTCAGATCTATGCAAAATGAACTGATTATGTCCTGAGGTCTTGCAGTGGTATGCTTGGGTTTAGTTTTAATTTTATTGATTATATTATAATGGGTCCCAAGCAGGTGGTAGTACCCAGCCTCCTTCTCTATTGAAATTAGGATGTTTTTTAATTTCAATAGCCTCACGTATCATCCCTGGTAGGAATCGGTGTTCTTTCGCGAGGATTTGTGGTCTATCAAATCTGATGTAATGGTTGGGGCCGTCTAGGATATGATCACAAACTGCAGACTTCCTGGAACGTTGATGCTTCACATCAGCTATATGTTTTTTACGCGGGTTCTCATTGATCTTTTTGTTTGTCCTATATGTTTTACGTGGTAGAGCCATGCTGCAGTTATATTAGTAGTATAGTTGTAGCACGAATGGGTCGGCTCGACCGGGAAAGGACCACGCTCTCACAGAATACCAGCGTGAAATAGTAGCTTGATGCTGCTGTATTTCGTATGGTGAGTGTAGAGAACCGGAGACCCTTTTTACTGGAAACGAGGCATTCCATCTTAGTCCTCACGGGTGACAACGCATCTGCATTTTGATTCGTAATCGAGGATAGATGTAGATGTCTATGGACCACAGCAACCACTTACCATCAGGTGGACTGTGCGCTCGTTTGTCACCCTATCCTATAAAAAAAATATAAGAGAGACCACATTCACAATGAAGCTTGTACACTCCTGCATCTTGTAGAGGAATATGACACTTGACGGATGGAAGGAACTGACTAATCTTCTTCGGCGGCTTGTAGAATGTTCTAATAGAAGCTCGCTTCAAGATGTAGCCAAATTTGTCTGTGACACCTCTGACATATGGTAGTACAGCAGGCACACGCTCGACTGTGGCTGGCTTCACTTGATCACTGTGCATAGGCGCGGAACCCGAAGCTTCTTGTCGTGCAGAACTTTTTTGACGTGTTGAAGCTCAGCGGCCAGGTGTTTGCTGTCACAGATCCTTCGTGCTCTCTGTAATTAAGATTTACCCACGGTAGCTAACTTTGAAGGATGGTGGTGAGTTTCACCGTTTAAATATCGGTTTGTATGGGTCTTTTTTCTATACACAGTGTGACCTATGGAGTTGTTAGGATTTCGGATGACTAACACATCTAGGAAAGGTAATGAATTATTTGCCTCTAACTCCATAGTAAATTGAATTTTAGAGTTTATGGAATTAAGATGTTCTAAAAATTCAGTTACTTTGTCTGATGATAAAATTGTGAAAGTATCGTCTACGTACCGCTTTTAATCCTTGGTGTAAAGGTGCAGTAGGGGGTTTCTTCTCAAAGTCTTCCATGAATATATCGGCGACAATGGGAGATACAGGTGAGCCCATCGCAACACCATCTACTTGCTTGTAAAAATCTTCCTTCCACAATAGATAGCCAGATGTAAGGCAATGTCTGACTAATACTGCATATTTTGCTGGCATGTTATTTTCCTTTAGTTCCCCAGTTATAATTGAGATGCAGTCTTTAACAGGTAAATAGAGACTGAACATCAACTGACCATGGTTTCATTGTCAGTAAGACGTAGGTCTTTTATCTCACTGACAAAATGGTATGAATCCTTAGTGTGTACTTTTGTGTGTATTATATTATCACCACTCAGAGAGGTTCCGGTTAGAGAGCAAATTGTTCGGTCCACGTTGTCATAAGACGATGACCGGTCGAAAGAACGCTGTGACTTTCTAAGCTAGGTATCGTAATATAAAATGACGGATAAAGAGCTTGTTGTCCAGTCTACGTTGTCTTATGAGATGATTACTGCTCGAAGATACGTTGTCATTCTCCAAGTTAGGTTTCGTGATATGAGATGACGGGTAGAGCTAATTGTCCGGTCCATGTTGTCGTAATTAAAACATACTTTATAAAATAATAATTATGAAGTAATACTGTTTTGGTTATTCTTCTCGCCAAGTTTTTCCGAAAAAATCATAATGTATAGGTATGCCTAGGTAAAAAAAAATTAATTAAAGTTATCTATTTGATCATACCTAGTGACCACAATAGCGCAATGGCTAGCAACAAACCGTCAATCATATCTTAATAACTTCTTGTGATACGATCTACAGTAGAGACAACAACTACCAGGTCAACCAATAGTAGTCTCTACGAGACACAGGACTTTCATTACACCATTAGATGTTCATCGCTCCCGAATTACTCACAATTAAATCGCAGTTACAACTACACGCCAACGCGTGCAATGCAATCAAATAGTAACCAAGTGACTACGAGTTTGAACGCTTGGAAATAACTACAGGTACTTCTTCAATACTTAATTCCACTAATCTACAAACCCAAACGAGTTACTCTGGCTTTTGGAGTTAGAGGTGCATAATATGTGTTATGCGTGTTGATTGGTCAAATAGCGTGCGCAGTAATCACATCGCGCAATTAATGTGTAAGTAGGTAGTTAAGAACGAATATTACTTAGTTCTGTTCGAGCGACAGATGTCGAATCGCAGTGTGCGGTAAAACCAATGCTGGTTTACGTCACACTGTCACTAAATGTATTTAGATTAAATTATTTGTAAATTAATTAAATAAAAAAAATAACTTCAACTAGATATCGACCTATTATATGAACTTATTATTACAAAATAAAATATCCAAGAGTCATTATATTTTTAATAATTTATCACACAACAAATGTATATTAGACTTTATTTTATTTCTACGAGCACTCATCCATATGTTCAGTCATCCCCGTTACATATCAACGACCACTGGACTAAACCTCTACCAGCACCACGCGTATACCGCACCCACTCTGTGAGGTACGGCTACGGTATGGCTGTTGACGTAGTCAAAATTTGTATTTTGAAATGAAGTAAGATCTCTCTAAAAAGTAAGAACTCTACAATTTAACAGGGTCAATAATCACCAAATTAAACTTAGGACTTAGGAAAAAGCTAAAAGCATATTTGAAACAAATTTACTTTCCTCATGTATCAAATATTGCTTGGCAGCAACGGCAAATAATATGACCGAGGCATCTAACGTTGACAGACCACGCCTTCTCCTAAATTCTCAATATCAAATCCCAATGTTTTCGATTTCATTATACTCGGAGTGAATTGTAACACTTATTTTAACATTAGAACACAAAAAGGCCATCCATTGGCATCAATTCATAGTATTTTAAAGTTAAACATTTACCCTTTACACGGCTAAACATTTTATACTTTAAATTTCACATGACCTATCAAATTAATAAAAATAACTAGAGCAGATTAAATTTCTATTGAATGCAAAACTATAACTCAACCTTCAACATTTCTTTCAACATTTGTTAACATATTTGGGTCCATTATGAAATTATAAAAGTACTTGCAGTTTTACCTTTAATAAAAATAGAACACAAAATTACCTTTTTGGCTTCATAACGACTTCACTTCTTGTTAACACTCAATTTCTTTCCCAATCTAATTCATGTACCTCGAGCTAGTTAAGAAGATCGATTTTCTAGGAGTAGACTTCAAAAGGTTCAAATTTACGTAAAGAAATCTTAATACAAAAGTCAAAAAATATGTTTATTGAACTCTTCTCCTTTTTCCGTTGCAATATCAAATGTTCAAACAAAATAATTTAGAAAACAACTGAAAGTAATTTGATTCAAATGAGAATATTAACGGGAAAGCTATGTTAGCTGCAGTAACAAACGTTTTGTTACGGTAGCTAAATCTAAATCCGACACTGAGAATAAATGCAACAAAATTTGGTGACACATCCTGTTGGAAATTTGCCACGAATAGAGGTGGTGATATCAAAATTTTAGTCAAGTGTTCCAATTTGGCAGTGTTTTGCGAATTACCGTGCGTTTAGCGATTAGGGAGTAGTTAGTTTTAGCAAATTTAATGTTACGTATAAAAGTATCAAAAAAACGGTATGTGAAATAAAACAACGCAGTTGTAATTTAGAAGATAATTTTATTAAATTACAAAAAGAATTAGACTCGGTACGTTCGATAGCTGGGCACAGATCTCTCAATACTGAGAAGATACGGATAGACGAATAAGAGTTAAAGTCTGACGTCCGATAAGTTCAAAAAATATTAAAGAAAGGGTTATTATGACTTGTAGATTTGGAATATACGAATGATAACCCGTGGGAATGAGATGATCGCTGACAAGCCATTTCGAATTTGTATTTGTAAATGAGATATACTGGGTAACTCGGTATTTAAATAATAAAACACGGTGTGACTTCATAACATGTATTGAGCGACTGGCTAGTGAAGACGCGCGGTGGCGCCTACCTACTAGTATGGTACAATATTAATCTATACCTACATATATCACACCTCCCTTCTTAATATATGGTATTGTCAGATATTATTAAGTAAAGTACATAAATTATGTAATCACAAATTTACTTATAATAATACCTTAACTATATAATACATTATCTATAAATCTAATAACTTGGTAAACTTGAAACCTAACAACAGGTTTACGAACTCGCCCGGATCGGGCTCGAGGCGGTTCAGGCGACGGTGCACTAGGTGACGTTGGCGGTGTAATATATTCGATTCCAGGACTTTTAATAATAATAATAATAATAATCTTTATTTGCAAGAATATGGTTGTACGTGGTGTTAGTAGTGCAGTTCAGGTTTTCTGACCCCTTAGATTATTAATCACACCTGAGTCCCAGAATATGAAGCCATCACCTTTTGGTTTCTAATGTGTTCACTCGAAACTCGTTTCCTCTCCTTTCCCGAATCACCCACAACTGTAGTCGGAGATGTGCCCGGGCCGTCGTCCTCCTTCGACATTCCGTCTCTCGCCGAGCCACTACTATCAGGTATTTGTACCCTCATTGACTCGCTTTGATCCTCAGGGTATGGTATGTCGTACAACCCTGATCTGCGCTTGATTTGATCAACGTGCTTAACTACTTGTCGACTGTCCCCCTTGTCCACAGCATATCTCCTCGAACCTTCGCCATGAACATGTTCTCACCCACCTATCCTTGTGGCCGTACTCTCGCACCCACACAGGTTCCCCCGGTGCAAACGAGCGCTGCACCCCGCCCGTGTACTCCACTTGCTTACTTTGAGCCTGATTTACCTTATTTATGAGCGCGCGATCGCTTCGTAATAAGTCCAGCCGTGATCATAACGTTCGTTTTTGTAACAGCATTGAAGGGCTTTCACCTGTGCTGCTATGTATACTGTTACGATAAGTAAGTAAAAATGTTTGCAACGCGGTGTCAACATCGATTGATTCCCTATGTGCTTTTTTATTGCTTTTTTACAAATATTTACAGCATTTTCCGCGGTGCCATTCGAAGACGGGTGATAAGCGGGCGAGAGACGTTGCTGAATCCTATTTCGTGTTAAATACTCCTTAAATTCCGCGCTAGTGAAGGGTGGCCCTTGATCCGATACTAGCTCTAGTGGTAAGCCGAATTTTGCGAACGTACACCGTAATACCTTAATAACCGCTGTAGCATTTGTTTTTGGCATTTCAAACACTTCTAGCCATTTCGTACTGGAGTCTATTAAAATGAGAAATTTTTCTACTAAAATCTTATGGAGTCTGCTCTGGCTGCAAATGGTACGGCCAAGGCTGCGGTGGGGCGCGCGGGGGGTGCTTGTGACTCCACCGCACACGTCTCACATGCTCGGCATTCGGATTCGATGTCTGTATCTATATTAGGCCACCATACGTAACTTCGAGCTATGGACTTAGTTTTAACAATGCTCATGTGACCAGTATGTAATTGCATAAGTATTTTTTTTCTTAAAGTGCGGGGTATCACCAAGCGGTAACCCCACATAATACAGCCCCTATCTATGTATAGTTCATTACGTTTAATATAATATTGCTGCAACACTTCTTTTGGGCAGGACGCGGGCCATCCGGACTGAACATAGGTTAAAATTCTACTTAATTCCGGATCGCTTGCTGTTGCCGTTTTGACTTCTCATTTGTGACCGGGAGAAAATTTTCTTCGAAATTAATGTAATTCATTCCCTCCGACTTCGGAAACCGTTTATGTACCGGTTGCGGCAAACGAGATAACGCATCTGCACAATTTTTGTGTGAACTTACATATTCTATGTCATAATTGTATCCCGACAATAATGCTGCCCAACGCTGTAATCTCGAAGCGGCCATAACTGGAATGCCCACTTTACTGCCGAAAATATACGTCAAGGGTTTGTGATCAGTCCTTAAAACGAATTTTCTACCATATAAGTACTGATGAAACTTTTTAATACCGAATATTATTGCTAAGGCCTCTCGATCTATCTGCGCATAGGCCTGCTCGGCTGCGCTGAGAGTACGCGACGCATATGCGATCGGCCGCTCTACCTCCTCAGTGATATGCGATATCACGGCGCCGACTCCGATCCCGCTGGCGTCTGCCGTCAGTACCACGGGTAAGTCTAACGTATAATGAGCAAGCACTTCGCTCAACTTAATATTTTTTTTACTTCATTGAATGCCAATCGACACTCAGTACTCCACAGGAATCGAACCCCGGTTTTTTAGCAAACGATATAACGGGGCCAGCAATGAACTAAAATTTCGAACGAATTTACCATATTACATTACTAGCCCGAAGAAAGATCGCAGTTCTGAAATATTGGTGGGTGCAGGCGTGTTTACAATTGCCCGGACTTTTTCCGGACACGTGTGAACACCCTCTTTACTAATGACGTGCCCTAAATAGTTAATAGATTCTGCGAAAAATACACATTTTTCTTTCTTAACGCGCAACCCGTGAGACTGCAATCGCTCGAACACTTTATATAAATTTTTTATGTGACTACGACTATCAGGACCCGTTATAATTACGTCATCTAAAAATACACCCACGTTCGGTAACCCTGTCAATAATTCTTCTAAGTGTTTTTGAAAAATTCCCGGACTCGACGACAAGCCGTAAACTAGTCGATTGTACATGTATAAACCCTTATGTGTATTGATAACCGTATACTTTTTTGATTCGTCAAGCTCAAACTGAGCGTATGCCTGAGATAAATCAATTTTACTGAAACGTTCACCGCCATGTAAACGCGATAACAAATCATCTTGTTTTGAGGGTTGGATGTGGCCCAGTCGGAGCGCTCCACCGGCGTGAGGACGCCGTCTCGCACCAACTGCTCGAGCGCTTGCTTCACCGGTTCCCGCAGCGCATACGCCAGAGGGCGCGCGCGCATGAACACCGGCCGCGCCCCCTGCCGCGGGTGGATGCTAACCCGCCCGCCGCTGAACCGTCCAAGCCCATCCGCAAATACTTCACTGAATCTATACATAAAATTACTTTCGTCAAAATCCTTATAATTAACATTGTTTACATCGTGATACTGAAACACTGGTAGTTGAATTTTAAGTTCGGCTAAACACTGTCGACCCAAAATAACGGTTTTACCATCTCTGATTATGAACAAATTTAATTTTTTTTGTGTATTTTTATACCTCACTAGTGGCGTAGCCACCCCCACCGGACAAAGTATTTCACTTGTGTAATATCTAAGTAAAACATTACATTTGCTGGTAGGTAAATCACTAAAATTATGTTTATAAAATTTGTAACTTATACAAGATACGGCGCTACCCGTGTCACACTCCATGTCAATATCTTTTCCGTGAACGTTGATTGAAATACATAGCGGTGTACACTCTTCTATGGATAATTTTTTAATATCAAATATTCTTACCTCGTCACTGTCCGTCTCGTCCGATTCGACCACTTTAGGTGTTACGAGTCGCTGCCATCGCCTGGCACTCAGCCGTGCTCGAGCTGCCCGACGATTCACCTTGCCCGTATCCTTCCACAGCCGCTGCATCCTTCTCCGCCGCCTCCATGTTCACTGCCAAGCTATACGCTTTCCCATATTCCAACGTGCCTTCTGCGAATAGTCGTTGCCTTATAGTTTCACTTAGAATACCGCACACCAGCTGATCTCTTAAACTTTCTTCCAACCATTGACCAAATTCACAAAATTTCGACATTCTCTTCAATATTGCTGCATACTCCGCTATTGTTTCACAACTTTTTTTGTTTTCTATGCCGGAATTTATATCTTTTTGCGAGGACACTTGGTTTTGGTTGGAGATGTTTTTCTAGAATCTTTGTGATTCCCAAAAAAGATTTATCTTTTAGTTTGGTTGGAGTACATAAATGCACTAACAGTTCGTAACACTCGGCTCCCATCACGGTAATTAACGTCGGAACTTGTAAATCCTCCGAAATTTTGTTGACAACAAAATATTGTTCGAGGCGGTCGACGTATGACCTCCAATCGTCCTTATGTAGATCAAACTTAGGAATTTTTCCAATCGACATTTTAAATAAATACTTGTCGTTTACAACTACCTACATAGTACAATATTAATCTATACCTACATATATCACAGTAAAGTTAATTATGTAAGATGTTAAAAGATACAATAATTTAATATTGTTTTTCATTTATATATCAGTAAATCGAACACTTCAGATATGCTGGGGTGCATCTTCCGCGAGTCCTTTCACTGTTTTACAGCCTGTGTTTGGGTCACTCTTACTTACCCGAGCAACTGATGAGGACTATTGTAGTACCCGTTGTTAAAAATAAAACTGGGGACACATCCGACACGGGTAATTACCGACCTATCTCGCTTGCAACCGCTGCAGCCAAGGTGTTTGATAGTTTGTTAAATGAGTGTCTCAACAAATACGTACTAACAAACGATGCACAATTTGGGTTTAAGCCGAATTTATCGACGGAGAGCGCCATTTACTGCCTGAAACACACTGTTAAATACTACACCGTAAGGCGGACGCCGGTGTACGCGTGTTTCCTCGACTTATCGAAAGCTTTTGACCTGGTCTCATACGACATGCTGTGGGGCAAGTTGAGGGATGCGGGTGTGCCGGCGGAGTACACGGCTCTACTAAGATACTGGTATGCTAACCAGCGTAACCAGGTGAGGTGGGTTGAAGCTCTGTCGGAAGAATACAGGCTGGAATGCGGTGTAAGGCAGGGTAGCTTAAGCTCTCTACTCTTGTTCAACCTGTATGTAAACCAACTGATTGAACGACTTAGCAGCACACATGTTGCCTGCCACATCGATGACATATGTGTCAACAACATAAGCAATGCTGACGACATGGTGCTGCTCAGTCCTTCTATAGCAGGACTGAGGAAACTGCTTTCTATCTGCGAGACATATGCGGAGGAGCATGGCCTTAAATACAACTCAAAAAAGAGTGAAATATTAATATTTAAGGCACCAAAACGGAAGCTACGACATGTGCCACCCGTATGTCTCGATAGTGTACCTCTGAAAGTCGTACAGAAGTTCAAATATCTCAGTCATATATTTACGAGCGACCTAGGAGATGATGAGGATATTGAACGAAAGCGCAGAGCGTGGTCGGTAAGGGGCAATATGCTTGCCCGCAGATTCGCCCGGTGCACTGCAGACGTGAAAGTAACTTTATTTAAAGCGTTCTGTCAGTCTTTCTATACCGGTGGTCTGTGGGTGACTTATACGCGCCGGACCTACAGCGCCCTGCATGTTCAATATAACAACGCCTTTAGGATGCTGTTGAGGCTGCCGTGGCGCTGTAGTGCCTCTAAAATGTTCGCAGACGCACACACTAATGACTTTTTCGCCATAATGTGTAGAAAAGCAGCGTCTCTCCTGCAGCGCTTACGTACCAGCAACAACGGCATCCTAAGGGTAATTGCTGCGAGGCCCGACTGCCCCATACTGCACCACTGTATGACGGTAGCTATTGGGCGAAAAAAAATTGTACATAATTCACATTAACTAAGAATACTAACTTAGAAGTTAAGGAAAATTGTTACTAACATACTAATCTATGGATGTTCCTTACGTCTGAAATAAACACTTATTATTATTATTATTATAAATCATTTAATAGGTATTATTACGAGCTTGTGGTTCGAGACAATAAAAAAAAACTGCCGAGTGAATTACCAAAATTGACTCTTAATTACACCACACTAATAACACAACACAATTGTGCTACTGATCACTTTAGTTCGCAGTTGTATCGCTTCGAAGTATTAGCTTGATACGCCAATTCAATACTAATCCGTGTCGCGGTCTATAGCGGGCCTTATATAGGGCCTTAGATAATTCCAGAATCTTCTAAAATCTGGAATGTTCGGGTACATATCGGTACTGACTGACTGGGTGTCGATAGTTCTAGAAAGTTCTTCTATGGAAATTTATGGATCTTGACTCTCCTAGTTCTGCTACTCGATACTAGAAGGCGTTAGTGGTAACTAGTGTCTCCATTTACCAGGTCTTAATAGTGGCGTGCATCAGTGTATTACATTTGCACAACTGTTAATTTTTCTAAAAAAAAATGTTCCACTGGGCTTCTTGCTAGTTCTTCCCAGAAGAGAGGCATTTTCTGAACTAGTAGTAAATTAAACATAAGAGTGACTTACAATAAGTATTATTTATAATAATATTAATTATTAATAACTTATTATACAATAAGTTCTCTAAATAGAATAAAAAAGTTTTCTTTACAATTTCTAATCCACCGTTTTACCTCAATGCGTGTTGGCGCTTTATTTAATGTGCTCGAAATTATTTCATATCTCAGATATCCACGATCTCACACAATACCAGCGTAAAATAGTAGCTTAATGCTGCTGTGTTTTGTATAATGAGTGTAGAGAACCAGAGACCATTTTTACTGGAAACGAGGCATTCCATCTTAGTCTTCAGTGGTGACAACGCGTCTGCATTTTGATTCTTAACTGCGGATACATATAGATGTCTTTGAACCACAGAATCCACTTTGTGCTGCTTTGTCACCTTTATTCTATTAAATAAAAGATGCAGAAATTTTTATTCACTGCGGAATACTTGGCACCTAAAATGAAGTTAGTAATTTAATTGATACCGGCTTGATACCGGATCTGACTTTTTTATAGAATAAGGGCAAACAAGCACACAGTCCACCTGATGGTAAGTGGACGCTGTGGCCCATAGATATCTACATTTATCCTCGGTTAAGAATCAAAACGCAGACGCGTTGTCACCCCTGAGGACTATTATACCATAGTTTGCCTCATTTCCAGTAAAAAGGTCTTTGGTTCTCCACATCAATTATATGAAACACAGCTGCGTTAAGCTGTTATTTTATGTAAGCGTCACCTTCCTCAACCACAATTCCTCTAACCACAATTTCTAAACAGCTTTCAGTTTTCTTGCTTACAATGAAATTTAAAGCAAACTTATTCCTAAGCTACCAATTTAATATTTTTTATTCCTTCTTAACTCACAACAGTCTACTGTCATCTTACACTTTTGACGCAGTATCTCGCAGCCCTTTATAGGAGGTTGTATTCATCTCTTACGGTCCAAGAGACGCTATATGGCAACTGGAATTTCTAACTTCGAAACCACTTGAATTTTTTTTAAATAGTTAAAATAACTGTCACTGTTCTCATGATTATCAGGAAACTGCCTAGACTGACCAGTTGACTGTGTGATCTTGGGTTTGAATCTCGGTTTGAGTCAAAATCGGTTATCAGGTTATTCTGTCAGGAAAATCTCAATAACAGGCTGGATTTAGAAAATTGGCGGTGTTCCAGCCAGTGCCTCGACCAGCACGTAAATTCGCTGGTCCCGCACCAGATCTTTCTCCAGTCGTATCTGGGTTTTCGTCCCATCGGACTATTAGAGTGAGCGAATAGAGCACTTATCTTTGCGCACACACTTGAGTAAGTACTATTAAAATTACCTGCGCAGATTGCTAGTCTCCGTTGAGACTTAGTGTCATGATTTTTAGGCTTACATTTGACAAAAATAATATTTATTGAGAGCTATTGTAACTCAGGTGCTAAACGCTCGCTGTAAACTTCATAGTACGCTAACCCGGGTTCAATCGCCACTGGCACCAATAAAACTGTTACTTGCAATTATAAGTGCTGTTTTACCAAGTGCTCAATGGGAAGGGTAACATCGTAAAAAAACCTGCATATATGAGAAGTAAGAAAAATATATTTTGAAGACATGTGAAAAAAACTTTAAATTATCGAAACATTTGCCCAAACTATTAATACATTCTTGCCATTTTATGGACAGTTTGTTGCGGTATTGCTGCGACCTTAAAGACACTCGTATATTGTGATCAAAGCTATAGCTATAGTTCACTACAAAGCCCTATGTTTCCACTGAATAGAAGGATTTGCTTAGTTGTGAGCAATGTCACTTCTTCTGGGCGAACATAGTTACCTAGATGAGTGTTACGTTTGCGCATTAAGGTCCACAATCAGGTAAGTTGCTTAGTCCCAGGATCTACATGTGCTCTTTGAGACAACAGTGTCCAGTCAGGACTCTTGAAAATGTGCTGTTTATTTTAACCTGATCTCGGGGCTTCTGAAGCGAATTTGCGATCAATTTACGATCTACAACCATCAATTATGTGTGGCTCCTGTCGAAGGCGCCCTAAGTATCTAGAAAGGCTCAAAGAAATATTTCTACACAAACTCTTTTTCGACCCAGTCGATAACACTGATAGGGTTTGTTTTCATAGATTTGCCTCCGCGATAGGCATGCTAGTTGTAATATATGGGCTCGTAGCTAGAGCTACATCCAAGGACAAGGCAAGGACAGGTTATCTAGGACTCGCACCGACTAAAACCCTATGGTGTTATAGAACACACATCCATGGCCCCAACGGCCCCGGTTGCCTAATGGCGGCTTCTCCTTGGGGGAGAACTTCTCCTTCTCAGGCACGGTGCACCAAGAACACAGGGCTAAACTAGCCTTCCTGACCCCAGCGGCAGATATGGTCTATGGCTCCGCCGCCAACCAAGATTCGGCTGCGGAGGGTAGGGAGAGCGGCTCCTCGTAATACCGAAACTTCTCTCTCTCCCCAGTCCCACCACCACCGCATCAACGGTGCGGCCCCTTTTGAGTTGCGGAGGATAGGACGAGTGGCGTATCGTCATACCAACACTTTTCTTCCGCCACGTATCCACCACGGCTGCAGCGGTAGGGGGAGAGGATCCTTTTTACTGGAATTGGCATTTACTGGCATTCCATTTCAGTCCTCAGGGCTGGCAACATATCTGCATTTTGATTTTTAATTGAAGATATATGTAGATATCTATCGGCCACAGCATTCACTTAACATCAGGTGGACTGTGTGCTCGTTTGTCTCAAATAAACATCCCTCTCGTCGCAGCCCACCAGCACACATCCCAAGTTAGCTCATCAAGCCCACTCGGATTGACCAAGCTACGGCTACTAAGCCCTCCCACCACGATAAGGCGGGAACCCCTTTGAGGGGACGCTCTGTGTCTACTGCCTTTAGTATTGACTAAAACCTTACTAACAACCGACAATCCCAAAATTTGATTGTTTGCCACCTAAGGCTTTGTATGAAGACGAGGTAAATGTAGTTCTCTACAAAGCAAACCTCCACCACGACAGAAGCAGCTACTGTATGGTGAAGATTTCCCTGGAGAGCTCCCGTCCTACCATTGGGGTTAATCAATTATAAGCATGGGTGGCAGTCGTTTTTGCCTGCTGAGGAGGAAAACATCCTTTACTGGCACTCTTGACCCCCACCACATCTTTCCCTCTACCACTCCCACCTCCCTTTCTCTTACCCCTGGCCGACACGAGCGGAGGACTTTGACCCGACGCAAAATCGGTGCCTTGGGTTTCAGTCATTCACTGACGACGTTCCAGGTTCACCCCACGAAGTGAGGGCCTGGACGAATTGGAGTTTGGGCGGTTCAGGATCCATTATTGCGTAAAAGCCCCCTTTGTTTTAAGAAGTCCTTGGTTTTAAAATGGTAACTTTTAAGTTATCATTTTAAAATCAAGGACGATTATGCTGACTGTGGCCCGGAGAGGCTCCACCGATGGGTCGTCCAGAGAAAAGGTCGTTACTAGGAACCCATTCTCCTCGTCCCTACGGTGGAGAATTTTCCTGAGCTCGGTATTAAGTCCTTCATTTTGTACCCTCAACAGAACAGCCACCTCTTCTGAAGAATCAGCTTCGCTGCGGGACAGATATGTGATACCCATCTGTGGCTCGAGCAGTTCGCCATCAGGTACTGTTGAGAGCTCTGACTCCGATCAGGGATTCAGTTTTTTTTCACCAAAGGTGTTTTTGGGACCAAAACTGGGTGATGCTGATAGATTGCCTTATTCAGGCACGTTACCAGAATCCAACTCGGCTTGTGGAAGAAACCCGAAAATTTCGGCCTCGCTCCTAGCTGCGCCCTGCAAACTGTCTTTGCGATAGCTTGTGTTAGTGCCCGTTAGACCAGCTGCGTGTGCTGCACGCTTAAAATATTCAAGTTGTGAATGCCTACAGCTATGGCACTGAAACTGAGCTTCTTCTCTCCCGTTTTCAGCTTCACAAATTGGTCTGGTCTTTGGGAGACTCCTCCTTAGACCAACTGCCTTTTTTCGCCTTCGGAACCGGGAGAGATTTGGGCAAAGGAATTTAGTCCTAGAATTTCTGGCATAGTGAGCGGGCCTCTTCGGTTATCAGCCTCCTGTAATTCTATGCTCTGCCACTAAGCTTTTAAGGCCTAGCAAACCTTTTTTATTGAGTTAGGATAGGAAAAAGGGGGTGGGATAAAAATAAAAGAAAGGATCGTCCGAGTGTTTCTATTCTGTCGTTTTCCTATTGAGCTAGACCACCGTGGAGGAAAAACTCTTCAGACTTTTCCTGCAGATCAACACGACCTGCGCTCTCCCCGAGAGTCATTAACCAAACTGCTCGCCGGAAGAGCAGAATAGTTATTATTCTAGTCCTATTAATAATTTTAAAATTTAAGAATTAGGAGTAGATATAGCCCCACCCCAGAGCGACGTTATGGATTATTTAATTACCAATATATTCTTCAGTATAATTTGTAATTCTTGACATCAACAGTTCAAAGTAAGATTTTTTGTTGTATTTAAATTCATTTCATAAAGTTAAATTTCCTAAACGAAAGCAATTGTACTAAAAAACGCACAATAATTAATTATTTAAAATTTGTATCACTTAAGGATCTTTCAAAGATTACACAAAAAAAAATCAAAATCTTAAAACTACAAATTATCGTAAATTGCTGTCAGCAGCTGTTATTAAACTAGTACGTTATATGATACTAACCGCATTTAATCCTTATACCTCGTTAAAAATAGAAAATTAAAATTAAAAATAGAAAATTAGGTGTGCTTTGGCAGAAAATACACTGAAGGTTAAGTATTTATAAAAATTAATAAAAAAATATTTTCTTAAAAAAATAATGATATCCACTAAAACCATAATTGTAAAAAGAGACTGATTACGGCACGGGCGCCATCCATTACCTCAGTAGTCTTAATGCAAATATAAGAATTATTTTCATCGCAGGTCATTATTTTTGAGCTATTAAGCTTGGATATAAATTTAATAATTTTCATTAGTGATAATGTCATTACACTTAATTCACTTATTTCACTTGTATAACGACTCTATAAAATTTATTAAAATAATACATGTCAATCACAAAGTTAAACGTCGACGAAAACAAGATTCAGGTTTTGAAGTTTTTGAATGCAAATTTATTTAAAGCTGTTATTATAATTTATTTTATAAAATATATTTTTACATAATATAAAAATATTTTTTAAGCTATTGCATAGCTTCTATCGCGGGCCTTGAGCGCGGGGACCGAATCCAGAAATTCCGTAACGAAAAAAAACCCACGCTCCCTACTCCGACGGGCACGGAGGTGTGGCATTGAAAGCCGTGCATCGTCTAACGTCGTTTCAGTTCCGCAGACTTCGGCACTCGGCAAACTTCGGCACGGTGTTTGTGTGCGTGCTACTAGACGTATGCGTGTACACTAGCTGCTAACTCAATGATAAAAATTCCTGAATAACCTACATGTATTGTAAGATATTAAAAATATTTTAAACAATATTAACTTCTCATTTATACAATAAGAGAAAAAAATTGTTTTCTTATCGGTCGCCACGCTCAAAAAGTGTAACTTGATTTAATATCAAAGACTTAACTGCATAAATAAAATAAATAAATAATTATAATTGCATAAGTTGATAAAAATGCTATGCATCCGGGCCCGGGCCTTTTTTTTTTTTTAACTCAATTTTAATATATATATATATTTTTTAATTTATTTTTTCCTTGCGGCTTCATAATATATATATATATATATATATATATATATATATATATATATATATTTTATATTTACATATATATATTTATATATATGTATATGTATATATAGTATATATCATATAGATATTTCCTTTATGATTGTTTTCCTTTATGAGGTTGAAGAAATTAATATCAAGTATTTTTAATCAGAGGTCAGGATGACAAATTGCCATACGTCAGTAAAATATTAACTGGCAGGTGCCTACGTCAACTGAATTGAAATTAATTGAAAATGGTTTTACCTCGATATTAAAACTCAGCATGTTTTATAAACACCGCTCTAGACCTAAATTCAATTCAATTTATCATTTCGCAGACACAAACGCGCGGACCATTAATTGAATTTTTGATATGAATGAAATAAATCTGACAGCAATCGAACTTTTTTTTTAAATAAAGTGAATTACCTGATAATTCAAATTAGATTTTTGTACGTTTTATTAACTTCTACTTTTTAGAAATTAAAATAGGATTTTCACATGTACTTGTTTAAGTTAATATTTTTATTTATTTACTGTGTACCCACCATGTGGTGGTAGGCAAAATATGTTCGACTGCCTCATATTACAGGGGAAATTTATTAAGAGGTGGAGCGCAGGGTTTCCTGAAAATTGTAAAAAACTGCGGTTTGAGGTTTTTTTTTAAATATTTTTTTTGCATACATAAAACATGTTAAAATTGGAAAAATACAAAATTACAATAACATTTCATATTTAATTTGGAATAAAACAGTAAAAAAATACAGGTATGGTCATGACATAATGTCAAACTAGCATAATGTCAATCTTACTAATTCTAATTCATTTTTCAATTTAAAATTACATACATACACAATTAGGGATATATACGGGGGGGGTTTTTTTGTTGTTGTGTTTTTTTTTTTTTATATATATAAAACCCCCCCAAAAAAAAAACACATATTTTTTGGGGCCTGGGGTTTTTGGGTTGAAAGGGGCCGGAAGTTGGCCCACGTTCGGAAAAAAAGGGATAATGGTAGTAAAAGTTAGAAAAAAAAAAAAACAGGAATCTTTTTCTTTTTTTCCTTTTTTCTAAACGAACCTCAAATAATTAAATAAAATAATCGAATATTGCGATTCAGGTACAATGTTGCCACTTTTCCGTCTTTGTGATTATTCCACATTAATGGGAGACTATATACACAATTAATGGAGACTAATTAAATAAACAGTTACCTCTGATTTTAAATATTTTGGAAATTATAATAAAAATTACGTTTTAACTTTCATACAAAATAATTAATTATTCTTATTTTAGTTTATACATGAATGATCTTTGAAATATACTTTATTTCCTGTTTTATATTAATAATTTTATATTAATTATAATTTTATATAAAATTTATATTAATTGTATTTCATATTCCCTATTTTATATTGTTTTGTTTATTAGTACAGTAAAAACTACTTATAAAAATACGTTTTATTTCATCAGTTAAACTTAATTTTATTCATCTCTTAAGAAAATAAACTTTTTTAAAATAAAAACATTTAACCGCATCTTAAAAAACTCCTTTTTATTGAGTATTTTGTGTAAAATTTCATAAGTTGTATGTTGTTAAGCCACACCAACTCGCCATTGCATGTTTGTGTGTCTATCTTTATCTAATCTTAGTGACGGTATTGTTTTCACAATTTGTGTAAGTGAGACGGATATATGTTTATTTAAATTTTTTTAGTAATTTCAAAGCTACGTCTTCGCGGTTGGATAGTGGTTACATTTTTTTAGACGCGCGGTAATTTGGTTTGCTCCTCTAGTTTTGTATGGCTCAATGTTGCTATGTAACAGACAGGCCTCCTTGGTCATTAATATTTACACCATTGTAAACAAATTTAGTAAATGATAATTAGAAGAAATGGATGTGTCGGTCGTACTATAAACTAAAATGAAATTTAACTCTGGCTATAACAGAATAGAGTATTTTTTATTCAATACTATCCATCCGCTCTGACTTGACGCATTGGTGGTTTATGGATCTCGAAAACAGCACCAGCTACACTGTCCAATTGTAAATATAAAAAAAAAAACTCAAATATACACAAACAGTTATTTAAATCGGTCCAGCCATTTCGGAGGAGTTTAATGACAACACAAGTACAGAAGAATCATTTACTTATACCACAGGTTTGAAAAAGAACCTCTTTCCTTGTAAGAACCAGAAGAAGATACATAGCGAGATTATATTCCAGAGTAATATTATATAATGCAGAAAATATTGTACAATCAATTATAAAAATGAAACATCCTGGAAGCGATACAAGGTATGAATCGATAATTTTTGTTAAAAAAACTTTCTTACTATGTTGCCTATTTGTATTTGCTACGATGGCTATCCGAGAACAGAACCTGAGTACGAAACCTATCCAACGGCAGAGAGGTGTAAGACAAGGTGACGTATTATCCCCAAAATTCTTTACCGCTACATTGGAAAACGTTTTAAAGCTACTGGACTGAAAAGGATACGGTATTAAAGTCAATGGCGAGTACATCGCTCACCTACGATTTGCGGACGATATAGTCCTTATGGCAGAATCGCTTTAGGACCTACGCACTATGCTCAATCACCTGAATTGTGTTTCCCAACTGAACTTAAGATGAACAAGGACAATACAAAAGTCATGTGTAACGTCCATGTCAGGTATGACATGTCGGTAGTTTTGGGAGCACTAAGCTCAAAGTTGTTGACGAGTATGTTTACCTGCAACAAATAGTCCGACTAAGTAAACCCAACCTCGACCGAGAGGTCAATCGACGGATTCAACTTGGCTAGGCAGCGTTTGGGAGTTTACCACACATCTTCTCGTCAGGCATACCTCAAAACCAGATTGTAAAGCTTTTTATAACTATAACAGGAGTACTGATGACGGGCTAATATATAACATGTACAGTTTGGTCGTTTGTTTTCTTGTCAATTTGTGTACATGCAACACAACAAATCAAGAAACACAAATTCAGCAAATAGTGGTCAGATGTATGTAAATTTAACGACTCATAGGCGCAATTGTTTAGCAAAGAGTTTGCAGCGCTGAGGGTCGAGAGTTCGAATCTCGCACGGAACAAGTACTTCAATGATCTACAAATATTTTTTCGGATCAGGATGTTTGTGTTTGTAAACTGCCTAAACGATACAGGAAAATCCTAGTGTTGTAGCGCTAGTGTTCATACTTAATCCAAATTACCACAGCTTCTAATGATAAATTAGAGGTAATCATTATTACCATTAGAAATGTGAAATATTAAAACAAAATGTCAAAAAAAAAACATTACAATGTTCAACTAACAGATTCAAATAATATATTAATTCCAACATCTACGTTAACCTCTTTTTCAATTAAGATGAAATCGGCCTTACTTTTATTTCCAACATAAGGGAGGAAAATAGGTGTAAAAGTCTTTTGTTGCGAGAAGTTGTGGTTAGTCAGCGCCGTCTTTTGTAAAGGCTGCGCTTTGTTGGTACTGTTAAGAACTTTAGTTATTGAGCTACGTTATTTGTATAACTTTTTGCATCGACAATACTCCAAGATGTTTTTTTTAAATAAAATAAGCGTGACAAACGAGCGCACAGTCCACCTGATGGTAAGTGGATACTGTGGCCTATTGACATTTATGCTGTAGTTCTACCCTTGCCCGGGGACTTGCCATTTTAAACTTGCGTGTGACTCCAACGATGACGTGTATAGCTGCTCATAGGACCTCTCAATTACACTCAAAATCTCAGTTGTCCCGGAAACGATGCTGCCACAGTTTCGACAGTTTATAATACTTTGGAGACCTGGTTCCACTCGATCGCTTCTTCAATACGATCTGTATTGAAGGTGCCTCATGCATTTGGAAATCTGTCTGTTCAGTTACCTGTATTCTATTAAATCTGATAAAGGCGGCAGCTTTATCTCCCATCTAACAGCCATAAGATAAAGAGTGTGATCGAATAGTTTAGTGCTCTTTTACGACGGGTCTTACATACTTTAGCTCCGACCACATGGACAGTTTCCACAAGCTTGTCATTCATATTGTACACTACATAGTCTTCTTGGCACTAAAAATGGTTTTGTAACTAGAGCTGAAAGTTTTCGGGGTTTTGGATTAGAGCACAAGAAGGAAGAGGCGTTGACTTCGTTCCAAACGGATTCCAACTGGAGAGGTCAAGTATAATGAATTAACGTTTAGGTTGCCTCTCAAAATTCGAAGATTACTGCCGTAATGAAGTCGATCTATTTTTGTGAACGTCGGGGCTCGACCAGGTTACTTTTGCGGGGCCAAGTTTGGAAGAAAAAGGTCATCATAAAGAGTCCCTTTTTCTCCATAAAGTCGGCCAGCTGCTGGTCCCTTGTGTTCCATGGCCCTATAACGAATTTTATCTACTTTCTACTTTGAGCTCACCGTTCTCTGTTGTGCCTAATTTTGAGTTAAAGTCTCCCATTAATACCGTATAGTGAGTTTAGGCGGAATACATGGCTCTAAATATATCCCCATTCATTTCCTTCACCTCCTCACCGAGATAAACATGTATGAATTTCACCGAATACAGTCTGTAGATTCCGAGTATAAGGCACGCAACTCTCGTCGAGAAACCCCCAACATTTAACGTTGTTAACGAAACAACGACTTGTTGACAATAAATCCGACACCTCCTTAGGACGGATGGTCGCCATCCCGGTAATAGAAAAAGTTACTGGAATCGAGAATTACCACGTCCTCTCCTCTCTTCGGACCGCAGGACCTCAGACCTTTTCGAAGTTATAAAAACAGATGCTGGCACAAACTTAATTAGAACAACCAGCGTAAGTAGAGATGAGTTATATTTTTACTTATCTCAATTTGAAAAGGTAATTCGAAATGCATTACACACAGATTTTTTTAAACAAAGCACTGTCTATACTGCTATTTATCGTCCAAAAATTCAGAGAGATTAGTACTTACGAGTACATTAATGTGAAATATACTGTGCCCATGCACGTGGGAAGTATGTATATAGGCTATAACTTAACACAAAGGTCAGAATAGAACTCATACCATTTTAATAAACAGCTTTTTAACAAAATCACATTTACGATTAATAGAATTCAGGGTTAATTACAAGCCAAAACTCCGTATACCCCCTTTGGGTGATAGGTGTCAGAATTTTAATATGTACATATTTATTACACTACATTATTTATATTTTGTAAAAAGAGTTCAAGTTTTTGCTACATTAAGAATATCTAAGATTTCGAGATAGTCTAGAGTTATTTGTGACTAATTTTATTAGAAACTTAATTAAAATTGGAATTTGCGACAAGGTTGATCTTTCATAATTTAATCATCAAACTTTGTTAGATAATTAAATTATTGTAATTTATAATCTGAATTCTCGAAATATATTTCATTATGTTTTACAGAGCCAAGAATATTCACAAACAATACTTTAGTGCGAGCTAGGTTATGTAACAAAGCTGCGAAATAAATTTATTAAAAAGTATGAAAGATATCTCACGATGCACTCTTTACACTCGTAACATCACGTTCGGGAACTGGAAGTCGTCAAGTCTACGTGCGAAAAGGTATGTAATGACTCTTCAAAATAGCAAGTAGACGAGGTTCTAAAGTAAAATTGATGCGTCCATGATGAGTCGATCGATCGATCGACGTCAATAGGGAGGTATCAAGTACGACTGCCTCATTGGTCTGGTGGTCGTAAATGTGACTGCTGATCGTAAGGTCTCGGATTCGATGCATTTTTTTTGCATCACATTGTTTTAATATGTTTGATTAGAAATGTATATTGATTAGCAAGATTACATTAGTGAACAAAGGTTGTCTATTTGAGATGCAGTGGAATTGAACAGTTAATACATGTGTATAAATTATTTCAAACATCGTGACGTTCATTTAAGTGGTATTCACAAATACGAGCACACAGTGGCACATAAAATTAGTGATTAATCAGTCATTTCTCTTTTCGTAGTTTAGGTATTAAGAGTCTAGACGAATTTTTACATAACTTAAAAATACAGTGACGAGAAGTAAAAGCAGCACGCTTATATTTAGCCTTAATAATTGTTGATACCGCTCTGGAAATGGCAGGAATTATACGTGCAGGCATGGTGGTAGTAGGATGTTACCGATGTCTTCAATATCCATGGATTGTAATTCTATATCCCTGTTATCGTTTTGTTGTATCGGCACACAATTCTGGAAGGCCTCAGTCAAGGAATGTAGACTGTTTATAAACGATCCACCCGAAAAAATTTTCTTATCAATTATCCTAACCGCCTATTGTTTTACAGGGTGTTTTTTTATTCATTTCAACCGTCATTGCACTCTAAATAGGAAATAGTATTAAACACCTTCAGTTGTCTCGGATAGTAATTGTCTTCGTACATTACGTTGAAATCTCACTGTACAATTCAATCAAGTTTGCTCGATAGAGTGTAGTCGATCGGACTTGCGGATAGAACAAAAAAATCCTTGTACCGACTTTACAATGAATAAATGTGATCGTTGTGAAAAACCGAAAGCTAAAAGAACACCTGGATTAGAATGCAGCAAATGCGAAAAAATTGTGCACGCGATCCAGGCCTGTACTAATCTTTCGTCTAAACAGATCGCAGCATTACGCAACGTAGATAGCCTGGAATGGACTTGCAAGGATTATCAACGTTTCACACCGGTAAGAAAATCGTATATTATACCAGAAGAAGAAGAAAAAGTAGAACAAAATGAACAAACTCAAGATCATTCGTATTATAAGCCATTAATAGACATTAAAAAGTTACTGAAGGATATTTCAAAGGAAGTTGGTGTCACTATAAAGCGCGAATTGGAGCCAATCCAATCTTCTATAAGTTACTGTCACGACAAACTACATGAGGTGCTCGACAATGTGGATCTTCTAAAATGAAGAATTATAGAATTAGAAACTAAGAATATAACATTAAACAACAAAAATAATATTTTAGAAATAAGAATAAGTGTTTTAGAACAAAAAAATAGGAGAATTGGAATAAAAACAATACAGTAACAAAATTGAACTAACTGGTATATCGGGTATAGGTAACAATAATCATCATCAAATAACTAAAATATTAGCATCTAAATTAGATATGGATGCAAATTCAGTTAAAAGCATAAAACAGATAGAAGGAAGAAAAGGAAAGGATGGATATCTGCTACTAGAACTAAGTAATGAAACAGAGAGTGAGAAATGGATCCAAGCCGCAAAAATGAAGATGTTAAAAATTTATGATATTCTTCCAAATGCGCCAATGATATTTGATGAGGGTAAAGATAGAATTATGTTAAGACGCGCACTCACAAAGGCAAATAAGATAATCTTGTGGAATGCAAAAAAACAATTAGGTTCCGAATACAAGTACATATGGTTTAAAAATGGAAACATTTTCGCGCAAAAAGGAGACAAAGACAAGATCATAACCATTAGTTGCATCGATGACATCCAAAAACTAACAAAAAAAAACACTATTCAGTCCCAAAATACAGAAGAAACGGAAGTAGTTACTTAGGGGTAAAACGCAGCATAATTATTCTTATAAGTTATATATTTTATTACAGTAATAACAAACGTAATGGATTCTCTCACGAACGTCTCAGAAATAAACGACTGTATTAATTTAAATGATTTCTACAAACTTATACCTAAAGGCGAGTACATCACTCACCTTCGATTTGCCGACGATATAGTCCTTATGGCAGAATCGCTGGAGGACTTAAGCACTATGCTCAATGACCTCAATAGTGCCTCCCAACGGATAGGTCTTAAGATGAACATGGACAAAACAAAGATTATGTTTAATGTCCATGTCACACCTATGCCGGTAGTTGTTGGGAGCACTATGCTCGAAGTTGTTGACGAGTACGTTTACCTGGGACAAATAGTCCGACTAGGTAAGTCCAACTTCGACCGAGAGGTCAATCGACGGATTCAACTCGGCTGGGCAGCGTTCGGGAAATTACGACATATCTTCTCGTCAGGTATACCTCAATCTCTGAAAACTAAAGTGTACAACCAGTGCGTGTTGCCAGTGATGACTTACGGATCAGAGACGTGGTCCTTCACTGCTGGCCGTATGAGGAAGCTCAAGGTCGCTCAGCGAGCTATGGAGAGGGCTATGCTCGGAGTTTCTCTGCGTGATAGACTCAGAAATGAGGATATCCGCAGTAAAACCAGATTGACCGACATAGCCCAACGGATTAGTAAGCTGAAGTGGCAATGGGCCGGCCATATAGCTCGAAGAACCGATAACCGATGGGGAAGAAAGGTTCTCGAGTGGCAGCCTCGTACCGGTAGGCGTAGTGTAGGGCGACCCCCCACTAGATGGAGTGACGACCTGGTAAGATATGCAGGAAGTCGATGGATGCAGGTGGCTCAGGACCGTGCTTTGTGGCATTACTTGGGGGAGGCCTATGTTCAGCAGTGGACTTGTGAAGGGCTGTGATGATGATGATGATGATGATACCTAAAGGTAATCAAAGTTTCACTTTTATTCGTATCAACCTTCGCTTTGCAAAGTTTTTTTAAGATCTATCATAAAAAACTTTGCAATGCGAAAGGAATTCATAAATTCTAGTAAAATTAATTTAGACTGCATTGCCATAACAGAAGCCAACATATCTAATAACCTACTATCTTGTAATGTTTCATATCGATGGCTATTCAATGCATAGTATCTTAAGAGCTAAAAGAAAGGGGGGTGGGATAATTATTTATGTACGTAAAAACCATAAGTTTGAAATTATAAATATGAACACTTCTTGTTCATTGAGGAGATGTGTCACATATAAAAGATAATTTCGCTAAAAAACATAACTTAATCATATTGGGTGATATGAATATAAACATTAAACACTAGAATAGAAAAAAGAAAAGACAAAATAACTAAAAGTTGTATAGATCATATCTTTGTGCGATCGCGTACGTTAGACCAGTACTAGGGCGCTATTGGTACTGTATTAGCCGATCATTGCATGACCGTGCTAACATGCGTTTTACATGTTTCGTACACACGGAATGAATTTGAAAATATTATTTTATATGACAACAAAAAACTTCAAAGAATGCTGAATGAAATAGACTGGTCACCGGTTAATAATATGCAATGTTCTATTAATATAAACAATTTTACAAAAACTAATTTTATGGAATGCTACAGTAAATGTCAATTAATAAGAAAAAATACGTGTGGCACTCGGTGACTGCCGCGGTAAAGCTATTGCATAGCATTTTTTATCAACTTATGCAATTATAATTATTTATTTATTTTATTTATGCAGTTAAGTCTTTGATATTAAATCAAGTTACACTAATTGGGCGTGGTGACCGATAAGAAAACATTTTTTTTTCTCTTATTGAATAAATGAGAAGTTAATATTGTTTAAAATATTTTTAATATCTTACAATACATGTAGGTTATTCAGGAATTTTTATCATTGAATGAGCAGCTAGTGTACACGCATACGTCTAGTCGCACGCACACAAACACCGTGCCGAAGTTTGCCGAACTGAAACGACGTTAGACGATGCTCGGCTTTCAACGCCACACCTCCGTGCCCGTCGTAGTGGGGAGCGTGAGGTTTTATTCGTTACGGAATTTCTGGATTCGGTCACCGCGCTCAAGGCCCGCGATAGAAGCTATGCAATAGCTTAAAAAAACTGATAAGAATACTTTTTAAACAACATATAATCAATAAACGATAATCGCGTATAGTCAATTTCGAGGTAAATTATTATATGTAAACGTTTTTGAATCGTCGTAATGATTCATATTTCCTAAAGAAAATATCTCCACAATTAATTTGATGTAAAGTAACATTATAAATAACGTATAAAAACGGAGAAATTATCAAATTTTTGATCGAGTTCCTAACCAGTACACAAACAAAAATGGCGAATAGTCATTTTCACATTTTTTAGAAATAACGTATAAAAACAGAAAAATGATCAAATTTTTGATCGAGTTCCTAACCAGTACACAAACAAAAATGGCGAAATGTCATTTTCACATTTTATTTTCTATATAGTTATTTGTTACAGAGTACACAGATAAAATTCACTCTCATAGATTACAAATTTCAAACACCACAATCTATAATTTTTTACTCTGCTATTGTTACGGCCTCTAGTTACCCGGGCAAAGGTCGTAGAACCCGGGCCCACCAAGGGGTTCAACTCGACTAGTAACAGGATGTCGGCCTAAATGGCTTGTGGAATATGAGACAATAGCGGTTAAAAAGGAACCAAACAAGACTTACCTATTTCGTCGACGTAGGGTCACACCTAGGAAGATTCAGGTGTAAGTATATGTGTGTGATAGTGTTATGCTCAGTACGTATTATATTATGTAACCTGACTTCCCGCTGGTTGCCGAACAGCAGATCCCAAGGCTTCACCTCTATTCCAGTATGGGATCCATCGAAGGGGCAAGCCGTCACAGAAACTTCAGAGTCTAGGAAATTACGCTCGTTTATCACTCATTAATTATAGTTAAGTTAATTGTCATTAGGTTAATCCAATCAAATTCAAGCAGATTTAACCGAACCCGCGTTATAACGAACTCACTATTTGTGAAAAATACTGTATACCGTTAGAACAAAAACGAAGTTACACGAACACGATGCACACATACATACCACCCTATTCTGTGCCGCTCGACGCTTGCTGAGAAATCAGCAGTACCTACCTACAAACTCGTACTAAATTATTAGGTGCTGCGTTATCGCTTTATACTATACCTCTATGGCTCTATAGATACCTAATATAGATTGCTTATTTTATTATGTTTTGTTTTCCCCGGGTGGTCGTGCAGCGATCACTCAAGAGTTCACGACGCCGAAGCTTGATCTGGAACAGTCATCGCAGTTTATATCCGTACTAGCTGTTGCCAGCGGCTTCAAACGCGTGAACTCGAAAATTATCCCACAGGAACGAAATACCTGAATAAACGGTATCAAATGTGTTATTCCAGACCAGGTGTAACCTATCTCTGAGCTAAATATCATCCAGATCCCTTCAGCTGTGATTGAGTAACATACATCTATCCATCCAAACTTCCGCATTTATAATATTTAGATAATAATTGTAATTAGTTCCGCCTACCTATAAATTGTCTTCAAAAATACTTACCTGTCTTCTTACTTTGTTTTATATACACACAATATCACTAGATGTAAACACATGTTTTTATCAAGACAAGTGACCCGTCAAGACTGTTTCCTTAGTACCGACGTACTTAGGCAGGTAGGTAGGCAGTTTAGATTTTAGTTTCCACGACGCAGCGACAGTTTGCCAAATTTTGTTGTATAGGTTGTGGGTACCTAGGTAATAACAGTAGGTAGATTACCTATCTACCGTCCACGCCGCGCAAGTGATTCTCGTCCCATCTGTCCGCGCAGTAACTTTTTTTACGACCGCGCGAGACTGTCGCAAAAAAACGATTACTACCGAAAAACTAAATAGGTACCTACCTAACATTCAAATAAAAATATTCTCAAAAAACTCAACGAATTCAGAATTTAATTTTGTTAAAAGAAAATTGGTCAAATAAAAAATAAAGGATGAAAATAAAGCATATGGGAATATAAAAATAAATCGTATTTATTTGTTACTTATTTCGAGTTTTACAAGAAAAGTATAATATATACTGGAGACAATTATTTTATTATTATAATAGTACATGATATTCCCTTTAAAATGACACCAATATGAATAATATCTTATATCTATATCTACAAATAAATAAAATTGAAGTGTCTGTTTGTAATGTTAAAATAACAGCTTTTTATTAAATGCATATGAAAGTACTATTTTTGTCTGTCTGTCGGTCTGTCTGTCTGTTTGTTCCAGCTAATCTTCGAAACATCTGGATCTATTTTGACGGGACTTTCACTGGCAGATAGCTGATGATATAAGGAATAACTTGAACTACTTTTGTTTTAGAATAAGAATTAGGGTTCCGCGCAAAAAAATTAAAACCCATGAAATCCATATTCCACGCGGGCGAGATCGCGGGGAAAAACTAGTACTCAATATAGATAAATGTATACTTATTTTTATTTATTTATTATTTTAATAAATAAATAAAAATAAGTATTAATAATTTCTAGACACATCTCAACAGATATTTCGTTTATAAATTGCTATCAATATTGAAGCATTCTTTTACATTTAGCATCCATTTAACACATAGCTGATAGGAATACTTTTTAAACAATATAATACAGTCAATAAACGATAATCGCGTATAGTGAATTTCGAGGTAAATTATTATATGTAAACGTTTTTGAATCGTCGTAATGAAACATATTTCCTAAAGAAAATATCTTCACATTTAATTTGATGTAAATAAAATTAGAAATAACGTATAAAAACAGAAAAAATTATCAAATTTTTGATCGAGTTCCTAACCAGTACACAAACAAAAATGGCGAAATATCATTTTCAGATTTTTTTCTATATAGTTATTTGTTACAGAGTACACAGATAAAATTCACTCTCACAGATGACAAACTTCAAACACCACAATCTCTAATTTTTTACTCTGCTATCTTCAGCGCTGTACACGAACGGAACGATGTCGTTGAGAGCCTTGGTAGCTCACATGGTTAGCGCTCGTTATAGGTATCACAGTACGGGAGCAACCCGGGTTCGATCCCCACTGGCACCAATGAAATTGTTGCGTGCTGATTTAGCTATCAGTTGGAAAGTCTGTTTTTCTGGGCCGTTTTGTTTTGTTACACTGACATCTCGCTCGTCATCATTTTCGTCGGTAAAATAACATATTTATAAAAGTAAAAAAAAGTAAAGTTACAGCCTATATACGTCCCACTGCTGGGCACAGGCCTCCTCTAATTTCTGAGAGGGTTTTAAGGCAAGGAAATGTCCGCCACGCTGCCTCAATGCGTGTTGACGAACTTCACATTTCTTCGAAATATATATTTTTTAATTTCTCAGACATGCGCTACCAGCATGCGATGACGCGGCCCGCGCCTTGCCACCACTTGCGTTTGCTGCGCTTTGTCTCGTCACAGAGTGGCGAAATCACAGTAATATAGGTATTTTATAAACAGCACCTGTCTAATATTATGAAATATGTAGATAAAACTTAAAACTTACCTTGATAAATGTATACCCTTTTGTTTGTAATATTTTTTTAGACCTCTCTTCAATCAATTCTGCTTATTCCCCATGTTTTACAAAGTAAACTTAAACATTAATAAAACTGTACAATTAATATAACTATAAAACACTACTATTAAACAAGAATCAGAAAAAAACCTACTCCACTATTAACAAAATTAAATTTTTGCAGTAATATTTTACGATTTTATTTCGTAGTGCTGAGCTCTCGCAACGCGGCGTACGTCCACCTAGCAACACGATGCGCCCCGCACTGAATGCGTGGACGAATGCGGGGGTGATATAGACGCAGTATTTAATCGGGACGCATTTTTAATTTATTATCATAAAAATAATACATATTTCTAAAAAGTAACCAAACCAAATTATTTTATTTTCTATTGCAAATCAGTAGATATTTTTTTATATTCCTTTGATAAACAACGAAGGAGTAAAGTGGTTTCATCTCAACGATTTGGAGGTGATTTGGGTATTTTTTTATTTATTATGTGACACCGATAGAAAAATTATGGCTAAACCAAATTACGTATCAGATCATGTAGATTACTAGCTATTTTTTCATATGTAATTTCTCTGTAAGTGTCGACGAAAAGTTGGTTCATCTGCACGCTTTTTTCAAGCTTTTTGCGAGAGAGCAGCCTTAATAATAAATGAACTTTGTTCATTCATATTCAAAATTTCTAAACACTTTATACACAAACACCATGTCGAAGACTGAAGAAAAGAAACGACGTTAGACCATCGTTAGACAATGCACGGCCTTCAAGCCACACCTCCGTGCCCGTCGGAGAGCGTGAGGTTTTTTTTGTTACGAAATTTCTGGATTTTCCCGCACTGAAGGCTCGCGATAGAAGCTATGCAATAGCTTAACAAAACAAAGTAGCAAACGAAATAAAGAGAATTGGATAAATGAAGACATTATAAATATGTGTAAAATTAGAGATAATTTGTTTACTAAATGGAAAAAATGACTCAAATAATAAACTTCTAAGACTATAATATAATAAATATAGAAATAAAACAATTCAATTTATTAAAAAAAGCTAGAAATAATTACTATTATCAAAAAATCAATAACAATATGTCTAATCCAAGATATACTTGGAAAATTGTAAACAAACTTTGTGGCAAAGTTACCGAAACACTAGATGAATCGATAAATAAAGCATTTAACTTCAAAAGTCAAAATAGTAAAACGATTGCTGATAATTTTGATACTGAGTTCGATAGAAACTTAAAAAATATAATACCAAAATGTACCATTAAAATGCTATCAGATGATTTTTACACAAATCCAGTAGATAAATCTATACGGTTTCAAAAAGCAAATAAAAAGCAAGTAAATAATATAATAAAAACATTAAACACAAAAAAGGCACCAAGTGCTGATGGAATTCGAACAATTGACATAAAATCCATATCAGAAAAAATTGCTAAAGTAATGGTCAAGTTAATTAATAGTTGTATAGAAACAGGCATTTATCCTACAGATCTAAATCTAGGTTTGGTACGGCCTATTTACAAAAGTGGACGTCATGACGATTACAGTAATTACAGGCCTATTACTATACTTTCAACTATTGACAAAATTATAGAAACAATCATTTCCAACCAGCTTCACAACTTTTATCAAAAACATAAAATTATTTCGGCATCTCAATACGGATTTCAGCCTAAGAAATCTACTACACAGTTACCGCCAAACTTTACAGACGAAGTAAACAAATGCTTAGATGAGAAAAAACATGTATTAATTGCATTCATCGATTTTAGTAAAGCCTACGATACCTTGAAACATAACATTTGGTTTCGCGGAAAACCATTCGTATTTTTATTTTATTCGAGGGTATGCATGGCAAGCGTTTTGTCCTTTCCATGACCTATCGTCCCTCCGACACACCGGGGTGGTGGGGTGAGAGGGGAAAGAAGAAAGTTCTAGAATATCACGTGATTCTCGGAACCAATGAGAAGAGCGCCCGACTTCGGTGGGAAAAAAGGAGATATAAGCCCGCGCACGGCACTCGCGCGCTCTCTTCCCTTTGCGCCGCTAGTTGGAATCACACCGCCTGGGACAGTCGCGTCCCAGAGGGCTCCTGCCCAGGCGCACCGCTAGTTTCAAAACCGCACCAACCTGGAGCAGTTGAGCTCCAGAAGTAACCGCCTCACCTAGTGAGATATCGTCGCGCACCGCTCTCTTCCATCGTACCGCCGAGCAGGACCGCATCCCTGGAGCCCCAGGAGATCCGCGAGAAGTCGCACCGCAGCAAAAAAGCGTCCAAGCCGCATCGAAGTAACACTCCGGTAAGTGCGCTTCCTTATTACGACCCCTGCTTGATTATTTGTGTTTTATTAGTTCATCCGCCCCAATTTCATTTCTCCCAATGTGATCAAGCAGGATTCCTTCAATAAACCTTGGCAAGCAATAGGTTTTTTTTGGAAGAGCGAGTGCATTGTCAAGGAACCGCATGCTATAGCCGCCATTTTGTTGAAGCAGAAGAACAGTCCATCTAGTATAACATCTCGCGTGATAGGCTTAAGGCTCGACCGGGGAATTGGAACTCGGTAACCCTTAGGCCCGTCGCCCAACCATTTTCTGATCCTTCGGCCGATATTTGGACTGGTGCTCATAGCCTCACCGACCATTCAGTCATCGAATTGCTAGATTAATTCCTTAGACAATGCACTCTAATTTAATATTGAATAGATTTAGTGTTCGTTTAGTTTAAATTTAAACTTTGGTTAGTTATTCGCAAATAGAGTTATTCATTTAAATAGTGTTTGTTTAGTTTAAATTTAAAATTTATTAGTTGAAGTAAATCGACTTATTTATCTAAAATAGTTTAGTTCCGCACGGTTTATTCGGCTTACCCGACATTTGTAAAAAAAACAGTGTGAGCTTAGCGACCGACACGCGTCACCTCGGCTCGTTGTAAAGGTGTTCAATTTAACGACGTAATACGGCACGATAAGACAATAGTGTTGTGAGATATAGTTGTATTACATTGCGTCCATCCTCCAGCGTTGTGCGATTAATTGTGATTAATCTAATATTAATTATAGTAATTTAAAATGGCAGTTAGTGGAAATGAAATTAAACTTAAAACTCTTTACGCCAAGAGGGACATACTCTTCTCACGTATACAGTGTATAAGTGATCACATAAAGAATATTAACGTAGAAGCAGTGCGGGAGACGTTTTTATGTGAAATCGAAACGGTGGACTCTTTGCGGACGGATTACGAAAAGATATTAGACCAAATTAATAATTTGATATTACAAATAGACCCTAAGTATACAGTAAACTATCAGCCGCGTGAAAAGAACGGCGAAGCTCTTGCGGTCCCCATATCAAAGCGAAGCAAAGCCGAAAGCCCAGGTACGGCCACGTGATTCACTCAGGTTACCCCCCATAGATATTCCGGTATTCAATGGCGATATTAAAACATGACCCTAGTAGTTTAGTAGTTTTAAAAACAACGTGCTTAATAATCCATCTTTATCGGACGCTAAAAAATTATATTATTTAATTTGTAAACTGAGTGGTAGGGCACAGTCAATTTGCTCGGGTTTCAAACCAACAGCAAACAATTATTCTTTAATATTTGAAACACTTAAGTACAAATATGAAGATAAGCGAATGTTAGCCTCTTCATATTTAGACCAAATATTCGATCTTAAAGCTATTTCTTCCGCGAACATCACCGGCTTAGAGCACTTTTTGGATAAATTTGTAGCATCGGTGGCTGCACTTAGGAACCTGCAATTTAATGACCTTATGAACGTGGTGTTTCTCCATATTGCACTAAAGAAACTAGACCCCGACACCGTGAGTGCGTTTGATATGGAGCATCGTAGTTCTGAGTTGCCCTCATTTGATTTATTAGCATCCTTTGTGCGAGACCAAATTAAAATGATGCAGCGCTCCTCGAACGGTAAACAAGAAGTTAATAAAGGTGTCGACCGCAGACAGACTCCATCATCTAAAACCGCAGGGTCTCTAACATACGTAACCGCCGCGCCTGTACCGCCCCATGCGCCTGTGTTCTATGTAAAAATAAACAACACGGTAACTTTAATAATTGTGCGACCTTTCGTAAACATTAACCCAGCAAACGTTATAGAATAGTAAGGACAAACAACTTATGTTTGAATATTCTAAGCGATAGACATTTAGTTTCTAAATGCAATTCTAGTTCCGTGTGTAACAAGTGCGCCAGAAAACATCACACTTTATTAAATTTCGAAAACAGCAACATATTTGCGTCAAGTAAATCAGACAAGGAAATCACACCTACTAAAGTCGACGATTCTAGCGGTCGACCTGGTGACGTCGCTCTGTGCTCATTGTCGAATATGGGAACACAGCCTCCTTCAACCGTGTTACTGGGTACAGCCCGTATCGTAGTTAGGGATTCGCGTGGAAACGAACAAAGCGTCCGTACATTGCTAGACAGCGGATCCCAAAATAGCTTTATAACGCGACAATGTTGTCAGCGCTTAGGATTATCCGATACCTTTGACTACGGGACCTTCATGTCCCGTAGTCAAAGGCATCGGAGGTACTAGTAAAATTACCCAGGGATATAAATCTGAAATTTTATTCCCTCGGCTAGATCGTAATAGTGTTGCGCGGCTAAATTGACATCTCATCTCATGGCATGCTAGCTCTAGCGCCATCTAGTGTCGGGTAACAGAGCGAGGAGAGAGCTTTCCAGAAAATGACATAACTAATTTTTTTAACCGACAGCGCCATCTAGTATCAAATTGAAGAACTAAACTTTCTAGAAGCTCTACACTCGATCTTTCTGCGATTGGTCGGTTGGCGCGCGTATTTACTTGAATATTCTGGAATATTCTGGATGTTTTCGTGGAAGAGCCCTATATAAAGGCGCTGCAATACGCGATCGGGGAAGTATTGAAGTTGGCGAGACACGCGAAGCTTCGGAGCGGAATAAAGTGAATCAGTGTGATTAATTATTAGTGTTTTTTTAACTTTAATTATTGTAAAGTGAATTAAAGTGTTAATTTAGGTAATTCTATCGGCAATTTTTATTGTCACGAACCTCAAGCTCGTAACAATTGGTGTCAGAAGTGGGATAAAAACATGCCGATTTTACCTAAGGAGGAAACGGAGGGTGTCCGTAACCGAAGTCAACGCCAGCAGGAGACGGACCAAAGAAGATTTGGTGGTGCAACGGCGCAGACGTCGGAGGGCCAACTGCCAGCCACGGGGGCTGCGGGCCCGTCATTAGCTCCTGCATCTGCAGCACCTGACTTAGGTGCTCTGATGGCGATGCTACAGGAGCAGCTGCAGCGCGGACGAGAGGAACAGGCCCGTCTGTTGAAAGAGCAGCAGGAGGAACAGGTCCGTCGTTTGGAAGAGCAAATGCTCCTCATGAAGGATCTTCACACTACCTTCGGGAAGGAGATAAAGGAGGTTAAGGATAGGGTTGCTCAGCATGACAACCGCCTGTCGGAAGCTGAAACCCAAATCGCGAAGGCTGAAACCCAAATCAAGGAAGCTAAAACCCAAATCGACCAAGTGAACAATCGGGTAGACAACGTGGTGGCTGATGTGAAGAAAACGCTGAACGATCTCAAACTGGGGGATGGAACTACACATCCCGTAGTAGCTACAACACCTGCAGTACGTGGATTCAAAGTGCCGCCGTTTGACGGGACTTCTTCCTGGGCGGCCTACAAAATCCAGTTCGAGGCTGTTATGAAGGCAAACGGCTGGAATAAAAGTCAGGCCATGACTGCTCTCACACTAGGCCTGCGCGACCGGGCCTTAACTGTTCTAGAAGCTCTCGGTAAAGAAGTGACTTACGAGCAGCTCCTTGAGGCATTGTAGGCAAGATATGACGACGCTCACCTGGAACACGTCTTTCGAGCGCAGCTTAGAGATCGCGTGCAACGCAGCAACGAAAACCTGCAGCAGTGGGCTCTTGAGGTGGAGAAGATGGTTCGAAAAGCATACCAGTCTGTACCTGCGCTCATTGAAGGGAACCTGGTGCAGACATTCATCGACGGCATCCGCAACCTGGAAGTCAGAGCTGCTGTGAGGCTCGGGCACCACGAGACGCTTAAGGACGCCTTGGCCCATGCACTGGAGGTAGAAGCCGTGCGGCAGGATCTTCGTTCCCATCGCGTTAGGGAGGTTGCAGCAGCTACAGTTCGCGACCGCAATAATGGATACAGCCCTAGGTGCTATGGCTGTGGGGAAAGGGGCCATCTTAGATCAAGCTGCCCTAAGCGAACTGTAGAAAAGGAAGTTGATCGATCTCGAGAGGGTAGTGCAGCTAACGGCACCACCTGGCGGCGGCAGGATCATCGCTCCCCTCACGCTAGGGAGGTTGCAGCAGTTGCGGTTCGCGGCCACAATAAAGGATACAGCCCTAGGTGCTATGGCTGTGGGGAAAGAGGCCATCTTGGATCCAGCTGCCCTAAGCGAACCCTAGAAAGGGAAGGTGAACGACCTCAGAAGGGAAGTGCGGCTAACATCACCGCCCAGCAGCAGCCGGGATACGACTTTACTATCAGACATCGCAGAGGGAAATCGCATGGCAACGCAGATGCATTGTCAAGAAGACCTTGTCCTGAAGATTGGAAACATTGTACTAGGCAAGAGAGTAAGGAAGTGGTATCCGTGAGGATGCTCAGGACAGACCACCTCAGCAACGAGTGGAAGGACAGCCTACAACGTGCACAGCAGGAAGATCCGGACATCAAGCCGATTCTGGAATGGATGAAGGCCAGTGCTCCCAAGCCCAAGTGGAGCGACGTCTCAGCAATGAGTTCGACCACTAAAAGCTATTGGGCCCAGTGGGACAGCTTGCTGCTTCAGGATGGAGTTCTGTGCCGTAAATGGGAAAGTGTTCGGGGAGACAGCTGTCATTTTCAAATGGTTGTCCCTAAAGCTAAAGTACCGGATCTATTACAGCTGTACCATAATGATTATTCAGGAGGTCATCTGGGAGTTAAACGAAGTATCTATCTACTGAAGATCCGAGAACGGTTTTACTGGGTCCACTGTCGAAACGATATCGAGGACTGGTGTCGCAAATGTACAAGTTGTGCGGCTGTAAAGGGACCTCAGACTCGTAGTAGAGGTGCATTGAAGTTGTACAATGTTGGTGCACCATGTGACAGAATAGCCATTGACGTGGCGGGGCCGTTTCCGGAGAGTGAAAGCGGTAACAAGTATTTCATGTTTGTGATGGATTACTTCACTAAGTGGCCAGAAGTCTTCGCCATTCCAAATCAAGAAGCTTCAACGGTTGCAGATAAACTAGTTCATGAAGTCTTCTGTCGTTTTGGAGTACCTTTAGAGATTCACAGCGATCAAGGAAGAAATTTTGAGTCTCAAATATTCCAGGAAACTTGCCGAGTTATGGGTACTCATAAAACGAGAACGACTTCTTATCACCCGCAATCTGATGGAATGGTAGAACGATTTAATCAGACATTGGAGAGGTACCTAGCAAAAGTTGTAGACAATCGGCAACGAGATTGGGACAAGCACATACAACCGTTTTTTTGTCATATCGAAGAGCTGTTCACGAAAGTACATCAGTGACACCAGCTTTCGCAAACTTTGGGAGAGAATTACGGCTGCCTGCAGACCTGATCACCGGGATACCACCTGATGCCCCACGCAGTATAACCGATTATGCAAATGACTTGCGGAACAAAATGAATGACATTTACGAGCACGTCAGACAATCGGGCCAGCGAATGTCTGCAAAGATGAAAACCCGGTATGACCGCAAAATGAACAACAAAGGGTTCGACGAAGGTTCGCTAGTGTGGTTGGACAATCCAGTCCGCAGCAAAGGGAAATCTCCTAAGCTTCAAGCTAAATGGGATGGCCCGTACCGGATTGTGACCAGGATCAACGATGTAACCTACCGGATACAGAAAGGCGCAAGAGGGACTCCTAAGATCGTCCATGTGGATCGCCTGGCGCGTTATTATGGGGCCGATAATGCTCGGGACGAGCATGTCTTAGGAGGGGGCAGTGTTGCGCGGCTAAGTTGACATCTCATCTCATGGCATGCTAGCTCTAGCGCCATCTAGTGTCGGGTAACAGAGCGAGGAGAGAGCTTTCCAGAAAATGACATAACTAATTTTTTAACTGACAGCGCCATCTAGTCTCAAATTGAAGAACTAAACTTTCTAGAAGCTCTACACTCGATCTTTCTGCGCTTGGTCGGTTGGCGCGCGTATTTACTTGAATATTCTGGAATATTCTGGATGTTTTCGTGGAAGAGCCCTATATAAAGGCGCTGCAATACGCGATCGGGGAAGTATTGAAGTTGGCGAGACACGCGAAGCTTCGGAGCGGAATAAAGTGAATCAGTGTGATTAATTATTAGTGTTTTTTTTTAACTTTAATTATTGTAAAGTGAATTAAAGTGTTAATTTAGGTAATTCTATCGGCAATTTTTATTGTCACGAACCTCAAGCTCGTAACAATATTAACTTTGACATAAATGCACTAGTAGTAGATAAAGTCACTGAACGTCTGCCAACTCGGTCTACACCTCGGCAATGATTGAATTTGAAAATTTGACTCTGGCAGACGATACTTACGCCGTCCCCGGAGACATAGACATGCTCATTGGAGCATCGCTTTTCCATCATCTTTTGTTACACAATAAGGTCAGGGGCAACTCCTCGCATACCGTGCCTTACGCATTGGAAACCGTCTTGGGCTATGTCATCGTTGGCTCCGCCCCCATCATGAATAATATTTTGGCAACCTCTTATTGTTGTATGGCTGTCGAACCGCTCGAGTCGTTAGTCCACAAATTATAGGAGATGGAGAAGGTGAACGTTTCACCTATAGTTAGCGCAGATGATAGATTATGCGAGGAAATTTACGTCCGCACGACTGTTCGTGATCGCGACGGTCGATATAGTGTAGCGCTACCCTTTAAAGGAGATGTTTTAGCTCTCGGCGATTCGCGTCAAATGGCAGAAAAACGTTTCTACAGTTTGGAGCGTAGGATGCTCGCTTCACCCCAATTAAAGGAAGCTTATGACGGCGTCATTAACGAATATATAAGGGAAGGTTACGTATCACTTGTGGCTCCAAAATTAGATAACTACGAAGATACACCGTCGTATTTCATACCACATCACGGGGTCAATAGTGAAAACAAACTTACGTCTAAGTTACGTGTAGTGCTCGACGCTATTGCTAAAATTAGCACTCACCTTTCTCTTAACGATATCCTCTATAGTGGGCAATATTTACATTTAGATTTACATTTATTTTGGCAGTTTATTTGATATAATAGCAAACATTTTAATCGTAATAGCAAACATTAACGACTCCGTGGCGTAGTGGCTTAGCAATGAGTGGCTGCGCTGGGAGAGTCCCCACGGAACAAGTATTTGTATAGCCTACAAATAATTGTTCCGGGTCTGGATGTTTGTCCTTGTGCGATTTATGTTTGTAAACTGCCCCCGCGATACAGGAGAAAATCCTAGTGTAGGGGTAACGTTTTTTTAAAAAAAATAGAATAAATAGAATAGAATCGTTTTTGTGTCGTGTCATTATAAAACATTTTATATCGTTTCAACCTAAAAGAACCTCTAATGGTGTTTGAATTTAACCGCGTTTGCTTTGGTTTAAAGTCGAGTCCATTTCATGCCTTACGCACGGTGAGACAGCTCGCCTACGATGAAGGTCCCTCTTATACTAAAGCTAAGAGGGCAATTGAAAGTAGATTATATATGAATGATTTTGTGTACTCGGTCGATAGCGTGGAGGAGGCCACCCTAACCACCGCCGAGGTTATAAAGCTCATGAAAACGGGTCAATTCGATCTCGTCGAGTGGACTAGTAATTCGCGTCCGGTTTTAGACACAATCCCACTATCACACCGTCTTTCGGCGATAAAGGAATTCGACGATTCTGATACGCACAAGGTGCTCGATCTGTGTTGGTCACCAGAGTCCGACGTGTTAAGCCTTAAGGTAAACCCGCCCGCAGAAACGTGCACAAAGCGCACAATACTGTCATGCGTTGCTAGATTATGGGATGTCATGGGTTTCGTAGCTTCGGTGGTACTATACGCTAAGCTTTTGATTACTTTGGTTATGTGAATGCGATTGGGATGACTCGCCGCCTGACAGAATTGTTCGGTTGTGGCAGCGTTTTAGAGAGGAACTTCATTTACTAGGAGAAATTAAAATACCACGTCATATAAACGTCGATAGAAATAGCGTCATCACGGTCGTTGGGTTTGCAGACGCCAGCGAGAAGGCTTACGGGGACGTTGTATATTTCCACGTCCAGAATAATGGTAGAAATTCGATTAGCCTCATTAGCTCTAAGTCAAGAGCCTCCCCCCTCCACCGTAAGGTTGTCTCTCTGGCGCGCTTAGAGCATTGCGCGATATTAGTCCTCACCAAGCTTATCACCGCAGTTATCAGTGCATGTAGTGACAGAGTTCACATAGAAAGGATATTTACTTTTTCTGCCTCAACCGTCGCTCTATGTTGGGTTAATTCTTCACCCCACCGTTGGGATACGTTTGTCGCGAACCGAGTGACCAAGATCCAAGACGAGTTAGGAACACGGAACTTTTATCACGTGTCGGGTGTGCAAAACCCTGCCGATTGTCTATCCCGTGTACTCACCCCGATTCAGATAATGGACCATTCGCTTTGATTCCACGGACCTTCTTGGGTTCACTTGGAACCCTCGCACCCTATAGTTTACCACATAAAGACCATATCATGAATTTTATTAATTATGTTTAGTAATTTAGTTAGTTTTAGTAGTATTAATTTAGTTGATTACCACCATAAATTGAATTCTCACGCTGGCCCCGACTTGCTGATGTCAGTCTTGCATCAGAATTATTGGATTCTTGCAGCACGTAATTTAATCCGTAATCGGGTGCACAGATGTATAGCTTGCTTTCGAGTACGTCTTAAGCCGTCATTTCCGGAAATCGCGGACCTTAGGTCCTGTCGAGTAACACAATCCGTTTGTGTCCTTTGCCCATTCAAAATTGGATTAGATTTCTAGATTAGAAATTGTAGTCGAAATTTAGGTTTAATCATAGCGTTAGTTTTTGTTAGTTTAATCTTAGCGTTAGTTGTTTTAGTTATTTTTGAAAGGGATCCTTCAAGCCGGGGGGGGGATGGTTACGCCGAAAACCATTCGTATTTTTATTTTATACGAGGGTATGCTTGCCAAGCGTTTTGTCCTTTCCATGACCTATCGTCTCCCCGACACACCGGGGTGGTGGGGTGAGAGGGGAAAGAAGAAAGTTCTCGAATGTCACGTAATTCTCGCAACCAATGAGAAGAGCGCCCGACTTCGGTGGGAAAAAAGGAGATATAAGCCCGCGCACGGCACTCGCGCGCTCTCTTCCCTTTGCGCCGCTAGTTGGAATCACACCGCCTGGGACAGTCACGTCCCAGAGGGCTCTTGCCCACGCACACCGCTAGTTTCAAAACCGCACCAACCTGGAGCAGTCGAGCTCCAGAAGTAACCGCCTCACCTAGTGAGATATCGTCGCGCACCGCTCTCTTCCATCGCACCACCGAGCAGGACCGCATTCCTGGGGCCCCAGGAGATCCGCCAGAAGTACCGCACCGCAGCAACAAAGCGTCCAAGCCGCATCGAAGTAACACCCCGGTAAGTGCGCTTCCTTATTACGTCCCCTGCTTGAGTATTTGTGTTTTATTAGTTCATCCGCCCCAATTTCATTTCTCCTAATGTGATCAAGCAGGATTCTTTCAATAAACCTTGACAAGCAATAGGTTTTTTTTGGAAGAGCGAGTGCATTGTCAAGGAACCGCATGCTATAGACGCCGTTTTGTTGAAGCAGAAGTAGCCGACCGCGTATACAGTCCATCTAGTATAAAATCTCGCGTGATAGGCTTAAGGTTTGACCGGGGAATTGGAACTCGGTAACCCTTAGGCCCGTCGCCCAACCAACATTTTAGAAAACCGAATCTGTTAGGGACGTTTCTTAAGATGGTGTAAAGATTATGTTAGCAATCGATATTTCCAAGTAAAGATAGAAAATAATTTAAGTATTAAAACCCCTATGACTACAGGTACGACACAAGGCTAAGTTATAGGGCCACTCCATTACTTAAAATTCGTAAATGAATTAGAAAATATCATTAAAATGTAGTTTGTACCAATATGCAGATGATACGTGCCTTCTTTCAGAAGATAAAAATGTGTATATCGCCATGCAAAAATTACAAGATGATTTTTCACGCCTCTCTATGTGGGCTCACGATCTAGGACTTGTAATAAATATACAAAAAACTAAGGTACTACACATTCATTCTAGTCATATCAAGAATATTATACCAGTAAGCATTATTGCTCATAATCATCTTTGTCTGGACAATATAATAACTTGTTCATGCGAAAAAATCCCACTTGTTAAGTATAACACATACTTAGGACTGATTATAGATAATAGGATGAACTGGAAGAATCATATTGATTACATGTGTAGTAAATTAAGGGCAATCCTAGCGAAATTTTATATTATTCGTAATAAAGTTCCATTTAAAATTCTTCTAAGCCTATATAATGCTCTAGTGGAATCGATAGTATCATATGGTCTTAGTAGTTATAGACGAACTCCGCACTTACCTAGATAAAATTTACAGCTTACAAATAAGAATTTTAAAATCTATATTGCCTCAACACTTTAAGGACAAATATCGAAATGATTACTCATACCTTTTCACGTACTGCAATGTTTACCCATATATAAAAAGATAAAATACATGCTTTTAAAAGAATGTTATTAATACTCGATGTACCTTACCCCAAGGGAACGCATTTATAGCACTAGGAATAAAACACCTTATTCACCAATTAGAAATAATAATTACTCCGGTATGAGAACACGTAAATTTCTAATACCATACATATTAAATTCTATACCTACGGAGACAAGAAGCCAGCTAACCGCACAAAACTTGAAAACAAAACTTAAACATTTTTTCGCATAATAAGAATTCAAAAAAATCTCTATATATTATTTCAATGAGAATCATAACGAGCTATTTCTATCTATGCCAATAGTTGTTAAATTGGACAAATAAACAAAACGTGTAACAAAATAAAATACATAAAAAAATTCATCATCATCATCATCATCACAGCCCTTCACAAGTCCACTGCTGAACATAGGCCTCCCCCAAGTAATGCCACAAAGCACGGTCCTGAGCCACCTGCATCCATCGACTTCCTGCATATCTTACCAGGTCGTCACTCCATCTAGTGGGGGGTCGCCCTACACTACGCCTACCGGTACGAGGCTGCCACTCGAGAACCTTTCTTCCCCATCGGTTATCGGTTCTTCGAGCTATATGGCCGGCCCATTGCCACTTCAGCTTACTAATCCGTTGGGCTATGTCGGTCACTCTGGTTTTACTGCGGATATCCTCATTTCTGAGTCTATCACGTAGAGAAACTCCGAGCATAGCCCTCTCCATAGCTCGCTGAGCGACCTTGAGCGTCCTCATACGGCCAGCAGTGAAGGACCACGTCTCTGATCCGTAAGTCATCACTGGCAACACGCACTGGTTGTACACTTTAGTTTTTAGAGATTGAGGTATACCTGACGAGAAGATGTGTCGTAATTTCCCGAACGCTGCCCAGCCGAGTTGAATCCGTCGATTGACCTCTCGGTCGAAGTTGGACTATTTGTCCCAGGTAAACGTACTCGTCAACAACTTCGAGCATAGTGCTCCCAACTATGTTTGCCGTGTGGTGGCGATTAAGAATATCCACTACCCCATATCTTCCCGTGGGTGTCGTAAAAGGCGACAGAGGGAGACAGGCAGGAGATGGGCAGCAGCATCTTCCTGATAATAGCAACTGTACGACAAAAAAAACTGCGGTTGCCAACCCGCTCGCCAAGCGTGGCAACTATGGCAATATACCCCCCATGAACAATTACACAAATAAAAAAAATTATTCCTTAAAAATACAATCCGTGTGTACGCGCATAAATAAGATAGTACAGTATATCGGATAAGCGAACAATTGAAGACAACAATCACGTTTTTGCTTCACTATTCCAGGTAAACAATACCAAAAACTACCTTCTCCACAAAAATAATAATAATAATAATAATAGATAATAGAGAGAATATATAAGAATATATAGAGAGAATATATAACATCGAGGTACAGAGCAGACTGACGGGGTGGCAACAGAGGTTGGAAAGTGTTGGCTTGAAGATCAGCAGATCCAAAACCGAATATCTGTGCTGTGATTTCGGCGGTCTTTCCAGTCCTGTACCCATGTCGTTGGATGGCGCTATACTACCTACCTGCTCAGAATTCAAGTACCTCGGTTCTCTCATTCAAGGCGACGGCGGAATAGATAGAGCTGTGCAGCATAGGATTAACGCAGGGTGGATGAAATGGCGACAGGTCACAGCCACAACGTGCGATCCCCGAATGCCAATAAGGCTGAAGGGGAAAATTTACAAATCGATCATCCGACCTGTCGTCATGTATGGAAGTGAATGCTGGGCCGTCAAGAAGAAGGATGAAAATAGACTGCATGCGAATGAAATGAGAATGTTATGATGGATGTGTGGTGTGACAAGGATGGAACAGATAAGGAATGAGTATATAAGAGGAAGCCTGAAAGTAGCGCCAGTGGTAGAAAAGGTGAGAGGAAGCAGATTGGCATGGTTTGGGCATGTGATGCGGAGGGATGAAAGTCATGTCACAAAACGAGTGTTGAATATGAATGTGGAGGGACACACGGACAGAGGAAGGCCGAATAAAAGATGGATCGATTGCGTGAAGAGTGATATGAGAATGAAAGGAGTAAGTATGGAAATGACGGCTGATAGAGAGGAATGGAACAAGAAGATTTACTGCGCCGACCCCAGATAATGGGATATGGTTTAGAGAATGATGAGAGAGAATATATAAGAATAATAGATAATAGAGAGAATAAGAATAGAGATGAACAGCAACGCATTGCGGGCGTATTTTAGGGCGAAAGGGGAGAAACTGGATGTTTGGCGTATCGGGCTAGGATGCATCGTCTTTTTGCTGAGCTGGAGCCATCTTTAACCGTCACAGAGCAAAACCTGGCAGACCGAGTTCGGTATATCTTGCGCTCAAATATATTTGATGTCGCCGAACTCGAACGGCTACGACGTGAGGCTGTTCCCTCGTCGGATGAGAATGCTACGGCTGAGGATGCGGCGCCACAAATGGTAGAGCAACCCGCAAACGTGGATGCCGCCGTGAATACCCCAGTTGTGGTTGATTCAAGCGATGATGGAACAGTCACCCAGGAACTGGAATTAGAGCATATGAGGAGTACATTGGAAGAGGCGATTGTGGAAACGCGCAGTACGCCTCTCGAAAATCGACCGCGACTTCCCCCGCATAGCCCTAAGCAAGCGGAATCGGGCTGTCGTGAGGGCTCTGAACCCAATGCTGGTGAACTATTTGGAAGCCAGCCGGGACCTTTGCGAGACGGACTCAATACTTTTTGGCGCCGCGCTGGCAGTCTGCCGTATCATAGGCGCCAAGGTTTCCACGGCTGGACGCGCTACTGGCCATAGAAGCGCTATCCCAGCATGGAGAAGAAGAATTGAGGAACGTATCGCAAAGGCTAGAGCTCTCATCGGCAGACTGATATGCTTCAGATCAGGCAACAACAGGCCAAGAATTGTGCGCACCGTCAGGATGGCGTTTGCTGGGACAAATGTCAATTTGTCCCAGCTGGATATAACGCAAAAACTGACGGAGCGCATAGATGATCTGAAGCAGAGAATCGCTGCTTGGGGAAAGCGGATTCGGCGATATACCGAGAGGTCGACACGGTTCAACCAGAATCGTCTCTTCCAGAGTGATCAGAAGAGGCTCTATGAATCATTGGAGCGACCAATGGTAAGTGGAACGGGTCCAGCACCGAATCAGGCCGACACTGTAGCATTCTGGCGCGGCCTGTGGTCAGAGCCCGTAAACCACAGAGAGGGCCCTTGGACGGAAGTTGTGGCGAGTCAGTGTGCGGGTATTACGCGCATGGACCCCGTTATCATAACGCCAGATGACGTAGCTGAGGCGATCCGTATAGGCCCCGAACTGGAAAAGTCCGGGGCTTGACGGGCTGCATCACTACTGGCTGAAGGGGTTCATGGTGTGTCACTCTGTGCTCGCCCGACAGTTTCAAGAGGCTCTCAACCAGAAGTCGCTCCCAAGCCTCTTCACTACTGGGATCACTCATTTGGTTCCTAAAGACCAGGGTACCACAGACCCGAGCAAATACCGCCCCATCACGTGTCTACCGACCATATACAAGACACTAACATCCATTTTGAGCGCGAGAATCACTTGTCACCTGGACTCAAATCAGGTGATGTCGCGCGCTCAAAATGGATGTCGGGGCGGTGGTCGTGGAACCAAGGAACCACTCCTCATTGACGCGGTCATTGGCAAAGTGGTGAAACGCAACCGTCGGAACTTCTCCGCCGCCTGGATAGACTACAGAAAGGCATTCGACTCGGTGCCCCATACATGGCTAAAGAGAGTCCTCGAGCTGTACAAGGTAGACTGTACAGTTAGAGACTTCCTCGAGCAGTGTATGGGGCAGTGGAGTACGATCCTTTGTCATCTGGGCGAGCGGATGATGGCTGCGGAGAACCACATAAGGATAAGAAGGGGTATCTTCCAGGGCGATTGTCTGAGTCCAATCTGGTTCTGCCTCTCTCTGAACCCTCTCAGTACCTTACTGGAGGACTCCGGGAGGGGATTTCAGCTACGGAAAGGAGGGACAAAAGTGACCCACCTTTTCTATATGGATGACCTCAAGTTATTTGCCTCCAGTCGCTCCCATCTTATGGAATTGCTAAACATCACTTGTGAATTTAGCAATTCCATTGGAATAGAGCTTGGGAGGGATAAGTGTGCGGTCCTCCATGTTGAAAGGGGAAGGTTTGCTAACTCTGAGGGCGTAGACTTATCTATGCCCGTCAACTTAAGGACCCTTTCCGAGGCTGAAACATACCGATACCTGGGTATGTCACAAAACATCGGTATCGATGAGACTGGTATGAAACAGTCAGTTTGCGACGTGTTTTATGCACGCTTGACCAAAGTGCTTAACAGCCTTTTGTCCGGTGTGAATAGGGCACACGCATATAACGGCTGAGTCATGCCTGTCCTCATGTATACCTTTGGCATACTCAGGTGGACTCAGACTGAACTTAACGCCCTGGATAGAAAAGTCCGCACTACCATGACGTCCCATAGGATGCATCATCCGAGATCGTCGGTAATGAGGCTGTACTTGTCGCGGAAGCATGGTGGTCGTGGCTTCTTGAGCGCGCTCACCATGCATAATCGCGAAGTGTGCAGCCTCCGTGATTACTTCCTGGCGAGATCGGATGATCCATTCTATAAGGACGTCATTTCTTGTGATAAAGGACTTACCCCTCTATCCTTAGCCAACGAGCAATGGCAAGACCCGGCAGTGCAGAGCATTTCCGACCGGGAGACCGTACGGAAGGAGAAGGAGCTCCACGGGAGGTTCTACAAGGCTCTACATGAGCCTTTCGTAGACACAGTAGCCTCCCTCCACTGGCTACGCTTTGGTGATCTCTTCGGGGAAACCGAGGGTTTTGTCTGTGCAATACAGGATCAGGTTATTAAGACCAACAACTATCGGAGATACATCCTAAAGGATGGCACCGTTGACATCTGTCGAGCTTGTCGCCATCCCGGTGAGTCACTTAGGCATGTTATCTCCGGTTGTTTGGCGCTTTCTAACTCTGAGTACTTGCACAAGCACAACCTAGTAGCCAGAATTCTACACCAGGAGCTCGCTCTGAAATACGGTCTCGTGGATCGGAAATTGCCGTATTACAAGTACTTGCCGGAAGCCGTGCTCGAAAATGATCGCGCCAGGCTCTATTGGGACCGGGCCATCATCACAGACAGAACTATTCTTGCGAATAAGCCTGATATTGTGCTGATGGACCGGGCACAGTCAAGGATATTTTTGGTCGACATTACCATTCCGTATGACGAGAACCTCGTGAAAGCCGAAACAGACAAGCAAACAAAATATCTGGACCTGGCTCACGAGGTGACCGACATGTGGGGTGGTCTGCCGACCGAAATTATTCCTGTAGTCGTCTCTGCAAACGGGCTAATCCCAGTCAGCCTCTCGGGTCATCTGAGGCGGCTGAGACTACGTGGCGGACCGCTCCAGGTTCAAATGCAGAAGGCGGTGCTCCTCGATACCGCCCGCATCGTCCGCCGGTTTCTTTCCCTTTCCCCCTAACCCTCGGCCGTTTGGTCTCCCCTGCCGAGGGCCTCCATCTGGTTGGGCTTTTATTTATTTATGTACTTTTATATTTATTTTATGTTATTGATATTTATGTATATTTATCTTTTCATTTTCATTTATAATTATATATTTATAGAACCCAACCAGATGAGAAAACTATTCAGATACCCCATAATAATAATAGTAGTTACAAGTACTTACCGGAAGCCGTGCTCGAAAATTACCGCGCCAGGCTCTACTGGGACCGGGCCATCATCACAGACAGGACAATTCTTTCGAATAAGCCTGATATTGTGCTGATAGACCGGGCACAGTCAAGGATATTTTTGGTCGACATTACCATTCCGTATGACGAGAACCTCGTGAAAGCCGAAACAGACAAGCAAACAAAATATCTGGACCTGGCTCACGAGGTGACCGACATGTGGGGTGGTCTGCCGACCGAAATTATTCCTGTAGTCGTCTCTGCAAACGGGCTAATCCCAGTCAGTCTCTCGGGTCATCTGAGGCGGCTGGGACTACGTGGCGGACCGCTCCAGGTTCAAATGCAGAAGGCGGTGCTCCTCGATACCGCCCGCATCGTCCGCCGGTTTCTTTCCCTTTCCCCCTAACCCTCGGCCGTTTGGTCTCCCCTGCCGAGGGCCTCCATCTGGTTGGGCTTTTATTTATTTATGTACTTTTATATTTATTTTATGTTACTGATATTTATGTATATTTATCTTTTCATTTTCATTTATAATTATATATTTATAGAACCCAACCAGATGAGAAAACTATATAGATACCCCATAATAATAATAGAACTGAACTTAACGCCCTGGATAGAAAAGTCCGCACTACTATGACGTCCCATAGGATGCATCATCCGAGATCGTCGGTAATGAGGCTGTACTTGTCGCGGAAGCATGGTAGTCGTGGCTTCTTGAGCGCGCTCACCATGCATAATCGCGAAGTGTGCAGCCTCCGTGATTACTTCCTGGCGAGATCGGATGATCCATTCTATAAGGACGTCATTTCTTGTGATAAAGGACTTACCCCTCTATCCTTAGCCAACGAGCAATGGCAAGACCCGGCAGTGCAGAGCATTTCCGACCGGGAGACCGTATGGAAGGAGAAGGAGCTCCACGGGAGGTTCTACAAGGCTCTACATGAGCCTTTCGTAGACACAGTAGCCTCCCTCCACTGGCTACGCTTTGGTGATCTCTTCGGGGAAACCGAGGGTTTTGTCTGTGCAATACAGGATCAGGTTATTAAGACCAACAACTATCGGAGATACATCCTAAAGGATGGCACCGTTGACATCTGTCGAGCTTGTCGCCATCCCGGTGAGTCACTTAGGCATGTTATCTCCGGTTGTTTGGCGCTTTCTAACTCTGAGTACTTGCACAAGCACAACCTAGTAGCCAGAATTCTACACCAGGAGCTCGCTCTGAAATACGGTCTCGTGGATCGGAAATTGCCGTATTACAAGTACTTGCCGGAAGCCGTGCTCGAAAATGATCGCGCCAGGCTCTATTGGGACCGGGCCATCATCACAGACAGGACTATTCTTGCGAATAAGCCTGATATTGTGCTGATGGACCGGGCACAGTCAAGGATATTTTTGGTCGACATTACCATTCCGTATGACGAGAACCTCGTGAAAGCCGAAACAGACAAGCAAACAAAATATCTGGACCTGGCTCACGAGGTGACCGACATGTGGGGTGGTCTGCCGACCGAAATTATTCCTGTAGTCGTCTCTGCAAACGGGCTAATCCCAGTCAGCCTCTCGGGTCATCTGAGGCGGCTGGAACTACGTGGCGGACCGCTCCAGGTTCAAATGCAGAAGGCGGTGCTCCTCGATACCGCCCGCATCGTCCGCCGGTTTCTTTCCCTTTCCCCCTAACCCTCGGCCGTTTGGTCTCCCCTGCCGAGGGCCTCCATCTGGTTGGGCTTTTATTTATTTATGTACTTTTATATTTATTTTATGTTATTGATATTTATGTATATTTATCTTTTCATTTTCATTTATAATTATATATTTATAGAACCCAACCAGATGAGAAAACTATTTACGTAGGCGGTCCCATAATGAATTGGCCTAACTATGAACCAATGAAGGAAATGAAACGAAACCAATTTTATTTTTCAATATAATCACCATGAATACTAACACACTTCTGACATCTGTGAATCAACATCTCTAAACCTTTATAAAAATAATCACATTTTTTATCCTCAAAATTACTGAAGGCGGCCGCCTGCAACTCTTCATCGCTTGAAAATTTTCTTCCTCTTAAGTCCCGCTTTTAATTTGGAAATGAATAATAGTTGGCCGGGGCCATGTCTGGACTGTAAGGTGGATGTTGAACTTCTGTGAACCCGCATTGACGAACTGCATCCTTCGAAACACCAGCGGTATGAACAGGGGCGTTGTCATGGAGCAACAGAACACCTTTAGACAGCTTGCCTCTTCGTTTTTCCTTTATTTTGTCTCATAATTTATGTATTAAAGAAGCATAATATTCGCCGTTCACGACTGTATTACGTTCTTTAAAATCCACCATCAAAATGCCTTGAAAATCCCAAAATATTGTGCACATCAGTTTTTTAGTCGATTGTTGCACCTTTGCCTTTCTAGGGGGATTTTCACCCTTATAACGCCATTCCATTGACTCGCGCTTGCTTTGTGGATCATAATACAAGATCATAGTTTCATCACCAGTCACTAGCCGCTCGATCACAGTCTTTGGATTTTCGCCACAAAGATCCAAAAACTCCGAAGCGCAGCGCACTCTTTCCTGTCTCTGTACGGCTGAAAGAAGTTTCGGTACCCATCTTGCACTCACTTTTTTCATGTGAAGGTGTTCATGGATCGCGCGATGAATGGTACTCTTAGAGAGCCCAAGCCTTGCTGCAATTTCTCTAATCTTCAAACGGCGGTCACTCAGAACCTCCTCTTCGATAAGAGCAATCGTTTCGGGAGTGAGCACTTCCACAGGTCGACCGTCGTGGCCAAAGTCATCGACGGTTTCTCTCCCGAGGCGAAACTCTTTCACCCAATTTTTCACTGTGCTATAGGAGGGAGCAGACTCCTTATACACGCCATCCAATCTTTCTTTTTATTTGGGTAGGGGATAAACCTTCTTTAAACAGAAACTTTATGACACTTCGATACTCAGTTTTCGACATTTTGAAAAAAATACGCGACTCTCGTTATTCAAATGCCTGTTAAACTAAGACTAAGCATTTCATGTCGATGCATGTTTCTTATATTAAGTGCACGATAAACGTACTATTTAATGCAACACAACATGTAGCGACATGTCGCGTTGAACTATATCAGGCCAGTTCATTATGGGACCGCCTGGTAGATACCCCATAATAATAATAGTAGTTACAAGTGCTTACCGGAAGCCGTGCTCGAAAATTACCGCGCCAGGCTCTACTGGGACCGGGCCATCATCACAGACAGGACTATTCTTTCGAATAAGCCTGATATTGTGCTGATAGACCGGGCACAGTCAAGGATATTTTTGGTCGATATTACCATCCCGTATGACGAGAACCTCGTGAGGGCCGAAACAGATAAGCAATCAAAATATCTGGACCTGGCTCACGAGGTGACCGACATGTGGGGTGGTCTGCCGACCGAAATTATTCATGTAGTCGTCTCAGCGAATGGGCTAATCCCAGTTAGCCTCTCTGGTCATCTGAGGCGACTAGCACTCTGTGACGGACCGCTCCGGGCTCAAATGCAGAAGGCGGTGCTCCTCGATACCGCGCGCATCGTCCGCCGGTTTCTTTCCCTTTCTCCCTAACCCTCGGCCGTTTGGTCTCCCCTGCCGAGGGCTTCCATCTGGTTGGGCTTTTATTTATTTATGTATTTTCGTATTTATTTGATTTTATTGATATTTATGTATATTTATCTTTTCATTTTCGTTTATAGTTATATATTTATGCATCCCAACCAGATGAGAAAACTATATAGATACCCCACACATATAATAATAATAATAATAATCTTTATTTATAAACATACACCAAATTTACAGTGGTCATTAGCCCCTAAACTAGGATATAATACCTGTATTTCAGGGGCTAGTTTCCTTCCCTATTCTTAGTTCTATTTCTATAATTTGTTTATCTATGTATTATATTTATAATGTTTATTTATTATATAATATTAATAAAGTATTATTTAAAATGTAAAATTTATGACAGTAATAAATAAATAAAATAGTTTAAGAAATACATATTATAGATTTTATACAAAATTTGTATACCAAAAATTTTTTAATATTTTGTAGCACAATTGTTACATAGTACTGTATATTTAGTTTAAGTAAAAGTTGCTTCCGATATCATTTAAATAATAAGCTTAAGTAAATTAATGTATAAGAGCAAACTGTGCAGTGCCAAGACAAACAATAGATGTTTAATGGCACGAAGAAATTGATTTTGTAATTAAAACTGTTACTTTGTTGAATAAATTAAAAAAAATCAGTATTCTGTTCTTGCAGATACCATTTTATTGAAATTGCTAATAAATACAGAAAACTGTAACAAACCGAACGTAAATGCATAAAGTAATACGACCCGGAAGTCAAAGCCAAATTGGGGTTTACTCCGTTTCGTTCCATGCTCCATTTGAAACATCTTATATAATATTAGATAATACATTTAGAAATAGAAATAAACAACGTTTTCAGTGGTGTCTCTTTTTAATAATAAATATATAATATACAAATACATATTTGTATATAATAAGTTATTTTTGTAAAAAAATATTTTATACAAACCGAAAAATGCTTCATAACACGGATTTTACTTTTATAATACATTAACCAGGACAGGAATATCAAAACAACTATTTTTTTTTCAGATTTCATGATACCGGTTAGATTTTCATAAAATCTTTAGGCAATTTAGTATAATAAATTAATACCTTTTTATATGTCAAAACCATTAAATTACGTTAAAATATCTAGTGGGCCCAAAAACGATTATCTTCTTTATTTTAAGCGTCACTTTGAATTATTTTAGGACTCACCTGGTATCTGGTATAAAAATTTATATGTAATACAGATAAAAAGATTATTCATATAAAATAATATCACAAATCACGTAGATAAAGTTGAATACAATCACAAATTATATACAATTTAAAAATGCAGTAAAAGATTTAGGGGAAAAGTTTGTCGAGCCACAAACCGATTGCTTTTGCAAGAGAACCGCCTCGCTTAAAAGCGTGTGCGCGAAACTTGAACATCATTCTGGGCTCATTGGCAAATAGTTGAGACTCTCCACTGCTATGGCACTGGATTTCTGCATGCGTTGGGCTCTCAGCCAGGCGCAAGATTAAATTAAAATAAAATTACTTAAATTATTAATGTTGTTAATGTTACTAACAATAGGATAATTTTAAATTGTTTACTAACACTTATGGATGAAAAATCCGAAACAAATATTTTCGATTGATTGATTAATTAAAATAAATCCTTACGTTATCACTAAAACTGTCATTACAGACTAAGTCATTGGAAGCACGAACAGCGAAGAATATAAATATGTATATATTAATAACGAACGATAACTGTGATGTTATATCAAATAATTAACAATCAAAAGTAGAAGTTAACCACAGATTAATATAATTCTTAGGCGGCCTTCGTTAAACTATGACATTACACCGCCGAGATCATGGGTGCTGTGAAACACCCGAAATGTTGAAAAGAAAAAAAAACATTTAAATTAAACGTGATAAAATCTGTAAGTTTAGTTTTATTCAACCGTATTATATGCATATTTATAAGTAATCTTTCTTCATTTGTTGCGCACCGTCTCAAAGGAAATCAAAACCACAGACAATCCACCCTTCCCGTGTCACTCTTGTTGTGACAGACACCAGTGCTTTGTTCTGTATTTGACTTTAACACAAAATAAATTGCAATTGTCTAACTCAAACAAGGCTGAAACGTCTGAGACATTTATTACTAAAACCTTAAACATTTATGATTTGCAATTTGTTTTAAAAACTTTATTTTATTTTATCTATTTCGTATCATAAAGTCGAAATCAAGTACAGTGTGCATTATTTTAGATAAATATTTACAAAATTGTAGCACACCTAATCGTTAAATTGGTACGTTTTGCATGTCTAATAAAACAGTCGTCTGTAGAATATTCAGAACAAAGATAACTTAAGCCATAATTTTAGTCTAAGTTTAGTTGGAAACCTATTAATTAATAAACATTTGATAATTAGCCGTTCTTCGCGACTTTGGTTGTAAACAGATATGAGTAGGAAAGAACATCAATAAGTATTATAGACAAGGAACTCGACAATCCAATTAATTTTTATGTTTGTCAAAACTAATTAATACAAGGTGGCCCATAAGTCGTTAGAAATGTAAATTTCGAATAAAATACAAAAAGGCGCGCATGAGTGGCGCGCGCGTGCGGGGGGAGTACCGACGGTTTCTGGGAATTCAGTCGCCATGGAGCGTTTCACCGGTGCGGACCGTGCATTTTGTGTGCGCGAGTTTTATCGAAACAATGATTCGGCTACCATTGCGCGGCGTAAATTTCGAGAATATCAGAATTTACGCAACTTTAAAGACATTCAAAGTGTTCAAACGATTAAGAACTGGGTTATTAAGTTCGAAGAAAGTGGTTCGACGTTGGATAAACAACGGTCAGGTCGACCAAGGACATCACGGACGGAAGAAAACATCGATGTAGTGAAACACTCAATTCGTGAAAATCCTACCCAGTCTACTCGTAAGCGTTCCAGTGCATTAAACTTACCTAGAACATCGTTACAGCGAATTTTAAAGAAAGATTAACATCTTCACCCGTACAAGATTCAGATAGTACAGTAATTAAAAGATACTGACACTATCCACAGACTAAATTTCGCAAATGAAGTGTTGAACCGCTTTACTTCGTTTAATAACGTGTTATTCTCTGATGAGGCTCACTTTCACATCAACGGCCATGTCAATAAGCAAAATTGTCGCTACTGGAGTTGCGAAAATCCAAATCGCAAACATCAAAAGCCCTTACATAGCCCTAAAGTGACAGTTTGGGCGGCTATGTCAGCGCATGGCATTATAGGCCCTTACTTTTTTGAGGACGGCAAAGGCCGCGCGCTTACTGTTACTTCACAACGGTATGTAGCTATGATCCAGGACTTTTTTACACCAGAGTTGCAGAATTTTCCAGGCTTCAATACGCGGGCCTGGTTTCAACAAGATGGAGCAACTGCCCATACCTCTAACGTCGCTATGTCGGTGGTCCGTCAACTTTTCCCTAATAAAGTGATCTCTCGAAGAGGAGATATTCCTTGGCCACCACGTAGTCCAGATCTGACCCCAATGGACTTTTTCTTATGGGGTTATCTTAAGACTAAAGTGTACGAAACCAACCCGCGGACAATTGACGTCCTGAAAGAAAATATCCAAAGAGAAATGGCAAACATTACAGAGCCTACTTGCCGCGCAGTGATGAATAATTTTAAACGTCGCTTACAGGAGTGCCGCGATCGTAACGGATTACATTTACATGATGTAATTTTCAAAAAATAATTCCCATTTTATAAGGATTATGACAAAATAAAAATCTTTTTCATAATGTCATTAGTTTTTTTAAATTATTTTTTTTACATTTCAAGGGACTTATGGGCCACCCGGTATAAAGCCAAAATTGTTGGTAATTACGATATTAAGATTAGTAACCATTTTTTAAATACCTATATTTTAAAAAATTGCTAATTTGTTTAATATTAGCTGCAAATTCGCATATTTGTGGAATGTTGTACCACTTTACTTTTGGTAACGATTTTTACATATTGCGCACACTCATTATTACTAAAAATAATTCTTATCATGAAACTAAAATCAAACACAATAAAACCACATGAAATACCTCAATTATTTCGTTTAAAAGTTCAATATACAAAGATACTATTTAAATAAGACAACAGACTTGGCATTTTTTGTCAATTTTAGTTCCGGTACGAAAAATGGTCGCGCTTCAAATCGGCAAAGACAATTTGTATGGTATAGCCAGTCTAGCATACTTGTATATGAGGTTGGTGGGATCTAAAATTTATTATGGGAGATCAGAATGTGTCATAAAAGTCCCGTATGGTAATTCACAATAATGTTCTGGCATAATGAGTAGTGAAAGTTGGGTGAGGCATAAGGAGCACGAGAGTAGAACAATTGCTTTCAAATGCGGTCATTATGAAACATTTCAGGGCTGAATCTCAATGACAGGGTGAAAAATTGTGTGATAAGAGAAAAATGTGGTTTCAGAAATTATGTTGTGACCAAGATTAAGAAAGAAATGCTTCAGCAGTGGTTGGGTTATGTAGAAAAAATAAGTGAGGGCAAGAGTAAGAGTGGCAAAAAATTTATGTTGCAGAACTGAGCGGCAGTCTGCAAGGGATGCCCTAGATGAAAGTTTCTCTAGATTTTTCTATATATTTATTAATTGTATGGACACAACAGATAACAATGAAATTACTTTGAAATATATAAAATAGTAATTTAACGTATTGTTATCTTTATGTGTTGTACATTTTTGTTTTTATTACAGGAGAGATCAACTCTTCGCTTTACAATATTTATGAAATACTTAATTACATAATACAACAAATCAAATTTAAGAAGCAACAAATTTAAAACCTATGCGATATGGGAATGAGTGTATAAAGGAGTAAGATACATATTGGAGATGGGCCAAATTAAGCGTAGATATATAGATACAAAAGAGGCGAGAGAGGTGTGTAAGTATCGTTTCAAATGGCAGTCCGTATTATTTTCCGCCTACCCCTCGGGATGACAGGCGTGAGTACTTATGTTATGTTATATTATATAATAAATAAACGTTTTATAATTTACGATGGTGAAAAATAGCCCCCTATTTATGGAAAAATCTATATGGTGAATCATACGGGGCATGGCATATTCCGGGAAGTTAAAAGTTCACGAGAGCACTACATTATATGTGAAAAGTGTAAACATAGTTAAGAAGCTTAGATACTAAAGTTTTAAAACGAATGTATTAGGATGTTTTCCCGCAACGAGCACTCTGTACAAAAGAGATCGTAAACTAACTTACAACTTTGACACAACAAAAGTAATGTACTCCTTTTATTTTATTATGTTAACGTCAACGACATAAAAGTTAAAATCAAGTAACCCGAAGTTAATTTCGATTTTAGAAAAAAAATTAATGCGTCATTTTAATACATGTGAATTTAAAAGATGGGATTGAATGATTATTTAAATCTTTTTCGTAGGGTGCCACTTCTCTGCGAATGTTGGCGATCATTATGCCTACCTTTATCTTTGAAATTGCAGTACGGAAGAGAGAGCGAGTGCTGTGATTAAACCATTCATGAAGGTTCTTTAGCCATCACGTTTTTCTTGTGTCAGTTTGGCGTTTTCCCTCGATTTATCCTTGAATCACAGGCTGAAGAATATGATATTTGTTTCCTCTCATTATGTTTCCAAGATACTGCAGCTCTTCTCCTTCACGGTCCTCATTATCTCCAACTTCTTATTCATTCGACGCGGAACCTCTATTTAAATCACTTTGATAAAAATTGAGATGTTACTTTCCTTTGTCGTTTATATAAATAAATAAAACTAAAGGGGTCACTTTGTAATGTCAAAATAACAGCTTTTTACAAAATGCATATGAAAGTATGTACGGTAGTCGTAACAAAAAATTAATTTTTAAAATGTTTGTCTGTCTATGTATCTTTTGGTTCCGAATAATCTCCGAAATAGCGAGACCGATTCTGAAGGGACTTTCACTGCCAGAAAGCTAATTTTATAAGGAGTAATTTAGGCCATTTTAATTTAAAAAAGTTAGGGTTCCGCGCAAAAAAATATTATAAGAAAATATAATAATAATATAGAAAATATAATAATAATAGAATATAGTTGTAGCACAAATAAATCGGCTCGACTGGGGTAAGACCACAATCACACATAATAGCAGCGAAAAATAGCGGCTTAATTCTGCTATGTTTCGTATAGTGAATGTAGAGAACCGGAGACCCTTTTTACTGGAAACCAGGTCATCGTAGTTCTCAGGGGCCAGATCGCATTTGCATTTTGTTTCATAATTGAGGATAAATGTATATATCTATGTCGGAGAGGAATGTAGGTGTACTTGGTAGAGCCAGCTGCAGGGTATTAGAAATGCAAATAAAAAATTAATAAAACTACGCCATCGCTTCAACAAAGTCCCACTGTGAAAAACCTTGTGAGAAGTTGCGGTGAGACACTCACAAGTAGACTACTTAATGTATTAACAAGGAATTCTATCTCAGTTTGCATAGGATAGTAGATATAAATGTCTATAGGCCACAGCATTCACTTACCATCAAGTGGATTAGAGGATGTTGGATTACTCGATACTCACTGGATAAAAGCATTCCATCTTATTCCTCAGGGGTGACAACACATCTGCATTTTAATTCTTAATCGAAGATAAATGTAGATTTTCATGAGCTTCTGCAACGCTTACCATCAGGTAAACTGTGTGTTCATTTATTACCCCCCATTCTACTAAAAATACACATAAACGTCACTCTTAGTTTACACCTCACACATCGCAATGCCGTAAAAGTCGCTTGAATTATTTAAAAACCTGTATCCAATTGACTTTAAAATTTAAAACCTTACAAATATATTTGTGTTGCATTATTCATCACGAGGTTTATTGTTGAAAATTCAACGCAAAAATACGGTGTGAATACAATATAGCTTTTTATACGAGAGAATGGGGACAAAATATGGAAGTGATATAGAATGAAGGAAAACGGTTACTGTTCCAAGATCGGATAATGTAAGGAAATAGGGGTCCGATAATCTAAGGTAAAGAAGTATGAGTGACACGGGAACACACAGTGTTTATGGTAAGTAGATTTTGTGTCCCATAGACACCTACCGAGATGTAGGTGTCTATGGGTCATTGCATTCACTTATCATCAGGTAGACTGTGTGTTGTTGGTAACACTACACATTCCCAGTATTGTTAAGATTTTAAAAAAGTTTAATAATAGTCAGGAACAATGGCGTGTGTAGTCACCACAATAAGGTCAATCGACCGCACACAGAGTAAAAGCAATTAGCCAATGCGCTGGTTCAGTAAACAGCTTTTATTGCGTAAACTCTCTAACACTGCCATTATCTTTAAACTCAGTATTACAATGGAGTACGGTTACAATTAGCACGACAAAATATTATCATGACAGAATCACGTTAGTTAAGACAAAAGCAGTCCACGCCCAGTTCCCTCTAACGCGCGTAGGTAACTCTAATTCCTCTCCGCACGAACGCGAATAATGTTGAAATATTTTTTGTCTAATCTAACTACATTTGGACAATTATTCTTGCTAACAAACTACAAATCAAATATTTGTTACATTGTTAACAGTAAAATAATTCTAAACAATTTCCAAAATTAAAAATCACATGCGGGGTGCACACGTTCAAACGCTTTCGCTTTCCGGGGGGAAAAAAAAGAACAAAAGAACATCACAAACTCGTAATCGTAAACTACAATCGATCGATCACAAATCAATGCCATCTAAACAGTTACTTTAAAAACTCATCCCCTATATTTCCACCCATAGGAGTATTTTCACCATTTACCACCCCATTTCGCACCATGAGGAATCGAATTAAAGAAATGGCCCCGAGTTCCCGGCGCCCCTTTAATGGGGCAGGGGTGCGAAGAATCCCCGGGAGGAAAACCGGCGACGAGGTTCACCACCCGTCACGTTCTGTCTCCCGGAGAGGCGAAAAGTGGATTGCAGAGGCCCGTCTGGCTACGTTGAATGTATGTGGGGCAATGAATGATAAAATGGATGAAGTATGCGATATGATGTATGATAGAGGAATAGATGTGTTTTGCGTAAATGAGACGAAAAGGAAGGGGAAGGATGTCACTACACATAGCATGTATACCGCATACTGGTCTGGTGTAGACGAGATCGAGCGGGCATGCCAGTGAGTAGGTATCATCCTTTCAGAAAGAATGGGCCAATGTGTGAAAGAGTATGAATGTGTAAGCCCAAGACTGCTATGGATACGAATGAAAGTGGGCTTAAAGAAGTTGTTTGTGTTAGGGGTCTACGCCCCAGACAAGTCTAAGCCCACTTATATCCGAGAGCAGTTTTGGGAAATGGTAAGGATGGTGTTAATGAAGTGTAAGGGAAATGAAAATATTATTATGCTAGGAGATTTTAATGGAAGGGTTGGGGTCAGGAGGCTTGGTTATGAAAGTATATTGGGAACGTTTGGTGATGAAAGTACAAATGAGAATGGTGAAAGTCTCCTCACCGTATGTATGGAAAAGAATCTTTTTGTGATGAACACTTGATTTCGCCACAAGAGGATTCACATGTATACTTGGGAAAGAGGTGACGATCGAAGCATGATAGATTTCATAATTGTGGATGAAAGATTGAGGGGCGCAGTGGTAGATACGAGAGTTTACCGGGGTTCTAACGTAGGAACGGATCATTATTTAGTTTTATGCCGAATTAATGGTCTATTCAGGCGTTGGCGACATCGATCGTCTGTGTCTACCACTGCGTTACAGCGTATTAGAACAGAAAGGTTACAAGATGAAAGTGATAAAAACAAGTTCAAATGTAGACTGAAAGAAAATATAAGTGGTTTGGATGAATTATGTATGAAGGAGTTAGACTTGGAGAATATATGGCAAAATGTAAAGAAAGGTTTAGTGGATGCAGCTACCGAAGTATGTGGTGTTAGTAAGAGAAAGAATGAAAGGAAAAATAATACGTTATGGTGGGATGATGAGATACGTATGGAAGTTGAAGCAAAGAAGAGAGCATGGCTAGATTTACTAGCAACAAAGGCTGCTAATTCTAGTGGTACGAATGGTGATATTGAAAGAAAAAAGTCAGTCTTAAGACATTTTAATAAGAGAGTAAAAGAAGTAGTTGAAAGAAAAAAGCAAGAAAGAACGGATAAGAATGATAGAAGAATATCGGATAACTTCCAGGCAAATATTAAAATGTTCTGGAAACTTGTAAGAACTGCCAGGGGACATTCAAAACAGCCTATGATGAATACTATAAGAGACGAGAATGGGTATATTCTGAATGATGAAGTTTTGAGTTAAAGAGATGGAAGGAATATTTTGAAAGCGTGTTTATGAGTGAGGAGACAACGTGTGTACTAAGTGAAGTAGAAACACCGAAAGAAGAGGAAAGAGGTAGCGAGATAAGTATAGATGAAATAATGAAAGCAATGAAAAGCATGAAAGCAGGTAAGGCTGCCGGATATGATAGAGTTTCACTCGAAATGCTAAGGGCTGGAGAGGAAGTGGTGGCAGGCCTGCTGCACACCTTGTTTAATTTATGCTGGGAACTGAAGCGGGTACCGGTAGACTGGTGCAAAGCCGTGATAGTCCCAGTATATAAAGGAAGAGGGTCGCAGCAGGACTGTAAAAACTACCGTGGCATCAGCCTTCTTAGCATTGTGGGAAAACTGTATGCTAAGGTACTGATTGAAAGAGTCGTGAAAGAAACTGATGGAAAAATTTGGGATGTGCAAGCAGGATTTAGAAAGGGAATGGATGTACAGATCAAGTCTTTTCCATGCGCATGATCGCGGAGAAGTATCTGGCCAAAAACCAAAAGGTTTTTTGTGCGTTCATGGACTTGGAAAAGGCCTATGACTGTGTGGATAGGGATTTGCTACGGCAAACACTGAACTCATTTGGGTTGAGCGCTGGCTTGATACAGGCATTGGAGTCTCTTTATAGGGACTCTAGTGCTTGTGTTAGGATCAACGGGGTCTACTAGAACTGGTTTGACATCCATAAAGGTGTCAGACAGGGCTGTGTGGCTTCCCCCGTGGCTATTCAACCTATTTATGGACAGTTGTTTGCAAAATTTGAAAGTTGAAGAATGCGGATTATGAATGGGTGAGTTAACCGTCAAATGCCTTTTGTATGCCGAAGATCAAGTTATTCTTGCGTCGTCGGCGGCCGAGTTGCAAATGATGGTTACATTAATGAATGGATCATTAAAAGAAAGGGGTATGAAAGTGAACGCAAGTAAGACGAAGGTTATGGTTTTTGAAAGAGAAGAAAGTAAAACGATTTGTCAAATAAGAATAGAAGGGGAGTTGATCGAGCAAGTAGGTGAGTTTGTATATTTGGGCTGCGTATTTAGCAAAGATGGGAGATATGATAAGGATACAGAACGACGAATGAATGCGGGAAATAGAGTAAATGGGGCCTTGCGAAGAGTCAAAATGTGTCGAAAAAGGCACGTAAGGCAATTCACAATGCTGTGTTGGTCCCTACTTTAACGTATGGTAGTGAAAGTTGGGTGTGGCAGAAGAAGCACGAGAGTAGAATAAACGCAGTAGAAATGCGGTCGTTAAGTATATGTTAGGGCTGAATCTGAATGACAGGTTAAGAAATTGTGTAATAAGAGAAGAGTGTGGTTTGCAAGATGATGTTTTGACCAGGATTAAGAAAGGAATGCTTCGGTGGTTTGGTCATGTAGACAGAATGAATGAGGAAAGAGTGACAAAGAAAATTTATGGTGCAGAAGTGAATGGCAGAGTCGGAAAGGGACGTCCTAGGCGAAAATTTATCGACCAAATTGGCGATTTATTGAAAACGGGCCAAATTAGGAGTACCCTTAACCGACGAGCATGTATGCGTAGATGTATGGATGTGAAGGAGGCAAGAGAGGTGTGTCAGGATCGTGCCAAATGGAAGTCTGTAGTCTCTGCCTACCCCTCTGGGTGACAGGCGTGAGTGTTTATGTATTATGTATGTATTTTCATTTCTGTTTTAAAGACCACCCCTGATTTAAAAAATAAAAATCATGATAATAGTTTCACCATTGACGAAGATATCACATAGTATACATTAAAAAAACACCGTACGTTGAATAAGCCTTTTTTGAACCTTTTTTATAGAACAGGGGGCAAACGTGTATGGGGCTTACCTGGTGGTAAGTGTCCAATGAACAACTGCAACGCTAGGGGAATCACAGCAGCATTGCCGGCCTTTTAAATGAGAGTAGGATCTTTTCTTGAAGACCCATAAGTCGTATCAGTCCGAAAAATTGCTGGTGGTAGTCGATTCCTCAAGGAAGTTGTGCGAGGAAGAAAACTTCTTGTAAATCGCACAGTGGTGGATTGCAATCATCCAGATGATACGGGTGATATGATATCGCGAGTTTTGTCGCAAAGTGGGATGGTGAAATTGATGGATGCTGGAATAAACCCAAACAATTCCTCAGAGCACTCCCCTTAAGTCCTTAAGTTAGCTTAAAAAAGAGAAAAAGTACTAACATTAAAAATAGAATTTGTAAGCAATATCTCATGTATTGAAAACGAATGGATGTATGAATATAAGCTCACGAAATGCATATAAATTTATAACCATCTCCAACGCGAGATATACCTTGTCGGACCATCAAGTGCGGATGTCTAGCACTTAGACAAGAAAATATCTGAGTCAACTGCGGGTGTTCAGGTATTAGACATTTTTTACCTCCTTTTTTAATGAAGAAAAAAAGCATTATGCACTATGTCTAACTCAATCTACCATATTTCAATGTGTACAGGATAAAAAGGATAGCATAACAACCCAACTTGCGGTAATCTGCCACTAATGAATATCTGAAACATCGACGAAATTGCAGTTGAATTGCAGCCTTTTAAAAAAGGTGTTCTTTTTTAAATTCCTTAAGTGGTATCAGTACGAATAAATCGCTGATGGACTTCACAAAGTACTAATGCGGCGGAGAAGACTGGTAGATCGTACAGTGTTGGCCTGCCAAGCAAGCATGGTGTCGATGGTATCGCGAAATTTTGTCGCAATAGTGTGATAGAATTTAGTTTTTATTAATTCTCTTTTGTTAATTAATTTAACCTGATAAAGGAATTTATTCTAAAATATATTCCTGAAGTCTCTTTTAAAACTCTTCTTTCAATAAACAGATGTTTCATCATTACTAAATAATACCAACCCATTGTGTTTAATCAATATTAAAACTCTTTCATATAAAACTGAGGTGAAAATCAAAGTAACAATACACCTGATGAGTGGCTACTAGAATGTATTAAAACCAAAAACTAAACTACCTGAGAGGACTAAGATGCCTCATACTCGTAGTCTATAATTATATTAACGCTCTGTACCTCTTACACCTCAATCCGTGCAAAGCTGCTGGGCCGCAGAAACAAGAAATAAAGTTATACCTAATTACCCAGTCGGACTCCTGAACGAGGACAACCTACCAACTAGAAATTATGTTTAGGATTAAATTTAATAATATCAACTATATGTTAGCGTGATTAATGAAATACAACTAATAAATATAATAGAATCGGGAGCAGCTAGCACTCTCCCTCAATCGTGTGCACTATCCACTGATCCCTGTACCACTACTCCCAACACATATAGACCAGGAAAGACAAAGCACCGTCGATACGACTCGTGTTTCGCCTCGAAGTGAGGTCTCCGCAGGTGAAGTGGACTCTGCGGTCAGCTAGGCTGCTAAGACTTAGTGGTTTGCTAAAGATAAAGATATTTATTTTGTAAAACATGAGTAAAAAATACAGGTGTTAAAAAAACTTAAAATGAGCTACCTGTTTTGCCATTTATGGCAAAAAATGAGCTACATGTTTTGCCATTTATTGCTATTGGAACGGGAGGTGCTCTTCAATCTAGGCAAAAGACATTATTTTATTTTGATTATTTTTTTTTGATGAAATTATTGACACTGTGCGTGGCAGCACTGTGCTCTTGTTTACATCAGCTCCGTAGTTTTGTTTCTATTAAAATTAAAGATTAGTTATTATTGTGTTGAACTGTTTGTAAGCTAAAATATTTTGAAATAATACTAGATTTTACGGAATTTATCGCGTATATTTAACTTTTAAATACCCGACGTTTCGAACGCTTTACAGCACTCATGGTCACGGGCGGGACTGAGATGTTCAACGTCCATATGTCATAGTTAACCGCGGTTACCATAGATTAAGATTTTAACTTTTGTTCCGATCTATGCAGTATGAACTTATGGTATCTTGAAGTCTTGCAGTTGTATACTTGGGTTGGGATTTAGTTTTATTTATTATAGGATCCCAAGCAGATGGTAGCACCCAGCCATCTTCTCTATTGAAATTAGGATGTTTTTTTGATTTCAATAGCCTCGCGAATCATCCTTGGAGGGAATCGGTGTTCTTTAGCGAGGATTTGCGATCTATCAAATCTGATGTAGTGACGGGGGCGATCCTGTACGTGTTCACAGACTGCAGACTTCCCGGAGCGTCGATTCTTCACATCAGCTATATGTTCTTTAACGCGGGTTTTTATTGATCTTTTAGTTTGTCCTATGTAGGAGAGACCACATTCACAATCAAGCTTGTACACTCCTGCATCTTGCAGAGGGACATTACACTTGACTGATGGTAAAAACTGACCAATCTTCTTCAGCGGCTTGAAGTATGTTTTGATGGAAGCGCGCTTCAAGATGTAGCCAATCTTGTCAGTGACTCCTCTAACATATGGCAGTACAGCAGGTACACGCTCGACTGTGGCCGGCTTCACTCGTTCACTGTGACGTAGGCGCGGGACTCGAAGCTTGTTGTCATGCAAAACTTGCTTGACATGGTGGAGCTCTGCAGCCAGGTGTTTACTGTCACAGATCCCTCGTGCTCTCTGAAACAAAGATTTACCCACGGTAGCTAACTGTGAAGGATGGTGGTGAGAATCACCGTTTAAATATCTATCTGTATGGGTCTTTTTTCTATACACAGTATGGCTCAAGGTGTTATCAGGATTCCGAATTACTAACACATCTAGAAAAGCTAAGGAATTGTTTGCCTCTAACTCCATTGTGAACTGAATTTTAGAATTTATAGAGTTAAGATGGTCTAAAAATGCAGTTACTTTATCTAAGGGTAGAATTGTGAAAGTGTCGTCTACGTACCGCTTGTAGAATCTTGGATTTATGGGAGAACTAAGGAGGGCTTTCTCCTCAAAGTCTTCCATGAATATGTCGGCGACAATGGGAGATACAGGTGAGCCCATCGCCACACCATTAACTTGCTTGTAGAACTCCTCCTTCCACAATAGGTAGCCAGATGTAAGGCAGTGTCTGAGTAATACTGCATATTCTACGGGCATGTTGTTTTCTTTCAGCCTTCTAGTTACAATTGAGATGCAGTCTTCAACAGGTAAGCATGTAAACAATGACTGCACATCAAAACTGACCATAGTTTCATTGTCTGCCAGATGTAGGTCTTTAATCTCGCTGACAAAATGGTACGAATCCTTTATGTGTGCTCTTGTATGTCCTCTGAGCGGTGAGAGTATTTTCGCTAAGTGTTGAGCCAATCTGTAAGTTGGTGAATCGATTTGGCTCACTATGGGACGTAATGGAGCATTGGGCTTGTGTATTTTTGGTAACCCATAGACACATCATCCAGTGAATTAAAGAAAGTTTTAACGACGTTTGACTATAATTTTTGCATGGAAACATTAAATAAACGCGAAATTATTAAATATAACGAATGCAAAAACAAACATATAGAAAAATATCAAAAATTAACGAACAAGTCAAATGTCAAACATCTGAATCAATGCCAGAACCGAAAGCAACCATTGACAAACACAGATCGTAGATTAATCGCGCTCTATAATCTGTCAAAATAAACACTGGATGATGCAACAATTAGGGTTTTATCCAAAGGCCTGAACTTTGCAATAACACCTCGCAAATTACCGTACGAAGAAATTATCTGTAGTGTCGAGGACTGTTTATTTAAAAACAATATGCGGAAAGAAGATTTGGAGGCGATACGTCAAGACATTTCGTCTATGTTACGTCGATGTTCAGTGCCTAAACCGAATCTTCCTAAAGACGAATTTATAGCGTTAAAAAACCTACGCAATAAACCAGAACTGACGATTCTCCGCGCAGATAAGGGAAACGCCACGGTAGTCATGGATACGTCAGATTATAATTCTAAAATACAAGAACTTTTGTCGGATGTAAGTACTTATAAAAAGGTTAAAAACGACCCAACAAATAGCACACTAAAAACAACTAGTGATCTCATAAAGAAACACTCCGAAAAAATTAAATCTGGACGTAAAATGGATAATACCTACGTGCGCCAAATCACCAAAATTGTATGGGTTACCAAAAATACACAAGCCCAATGCTCCATTACGTCCCATAGTGAGCCAAATCGATTCACCAACTTACAGATTGGCTCAACACTTAGCGAAAATACTCTCACCGCTCAGAGGACATACAAGAGCACACATAAAGGATTCGTACCATTTTGTCAGCGAGATTAAAGACCTACATCTGGCAGACAATGAAACTATGGTCAGTTTTGATGTGCAGTCATTGTTTACATGCTTACCTGTTGAAGACTGCATCTCAATTGTAACTAGAAGGCTGAAAGAAAACAACATGCCCGTAGAATATGCAGTATTACTCAGACACTGCCTTACATCTGGCTACCTATTGTGGAAGGAGGAGGTCTACAAGCAAGTTAATGGTGTGGCGATGGGCTCACCTGTATCTCCCATTGTCGCCGACATATTCATGGAAGACTTTGAGGAGAAAGCCCTCCTTAGTTCTCCCATAAATCCAAGATTCTACAAGCGGTACGTAGACGACACTTTCACAATTCTACCCTTAGATAAAGTAACTGCATTTTTAGACCATCTTAACTCTATAAATTCTAAAATTCAGTTCACAATGGAGTTAGAGGCAAACAATTCCTTAGCTTTTCTAGATGTGTTAGTAATTCGGAATCCTGATAACACCTTGAGCCATACTGTGTATAGAAAAAAGACCCATACAGATAGATATTTAAACGGTGATTCTCACCACCATCCTTCACAGTTAGCTACCGTGGGTAAATCTTTGTTTCAGAGAGCACGAGGGATCTGTGACAGTAAACACCTGGCTGCAGAGCTCCACCATGTCAAGCAAGTTTTGCATGACAACAAGCTTCGAGTCCCGCGCCTACGTCACAGTGAACGAGTGAAGCCGGCCACAGTCGAGCGTGTACCTGCTGTACTGCCATATGTTAGAGGAGTCACTGACAAGATTGGCTACATCTTGAAGCGCGCTTCCATCAAAACATACTTCAAGCCGCTGAAGAAGATTGGTCAGTTTTTACCATCAGTCAAGTGTAATGTCCCTCTGCAAGATGCAGGAGTGTACAAGCTTGATTGTGAATGTGGTCTCTCCTACATAGGACAAACTAAAAGATCAATAAAAACCCGCGTTAAAGAACATATAGCTGATGTGAAGAATCGACGCTCCGGGAAGTCTGCAGTCTGTGAACACGTACAGGATCGTCCCCGTCACTACATCAGATTTGATAGACCGCAAATCCTCGCTAAAGAACACCGATTCCTTCCAAGGATGATTCGCGAGGCTATTGAAATCAAAAAACATCCTAATTTCAATAGAGAAGATGGCTGGGTGCTACCATCTGCTTGGGATCCTATAATAAATAAAATTAAATCCCAACCCAAGCATACAACTGCAAGACTTCAAGATACCATAAGTTCATACTGCATAGATCGGAACAAAAGTTAAAATCTTAATCTATGGTAACCGCGGTTAACTATGACATATGGACGTTGAACATCTCAGTCCCGCCCGTGACCATGAGTGCTGTAAAGCGTTCGAAACGTCGGGTATTTAAAAGTTAAATATACGCGATAAATTCCGTAAAATCTAGTATTATTTCAATGTGTAGTGTTCGCGTAAATATAAGAAATCATTAGCTAAAATATTGATGTGCAACCTTTGTGTGTGAATGTTATTTATGTGATCAGAAACTAACTTTGGACAAAATTGTGCTGTGAACAATACGTAAGTGTTTTCAAAATTTAAAACTTAACTTTGCGCACTAGTAAACAATAGTTGTAACAGCAATAAGAAATAAGTATTTTTCTCTTTGTGATGATACTTATTTCTTATTTATATTGATATTTGTGCACTAAAGATATTTTTGTTGTTGTGAAGCAATAAAAAGATCGTTTTTTCTTACGTCTTGAACTACCACCGATTGAATTGACCAATCAGCACGTTTCTTTGCTAGACATATACATACACTTAGCGACATCTAGCAGACGTCGTGAGAAACTGAAGTCAATCAATTAATTATCAACTAACCATGTCGTCTAAGATTAGAAGTGATACCAACAGCGGCCGCAAGAGGTCATTACATGATACATGCTATAAATGTAAAAGTCTTGTCGATTATAAAAGCACAATTGTGTGCACCTTATGCAAAAACTATTTTGAATTTTCTTGTGTTGGCAATCCAGAAAAGAGCTAAAAATGGCAATGCAAATCATGCGATAAAAAATAGCTGGGCAAACTTTATTAACTACCGAGGAGAGCAATGTGACATTGAGGAAGAAGATGTTGGTACACAATATTAGCGATAGTGTAATCCTACCTTCTAATACTGCCCAAGAGACCACACCAGTATCTACTCCAGCTAGCACAGAATCAGGGAAAGAAACTACAGACACTTTTTCCGATGGTCTAACTATTGATGAAACCTTGTTATCAAAAAGTATGGATTACACAATGACGGAAGTTGTCTCTATTCAGGACATGAGAGACATCATAGAACAGCTACGAATGGACCTTGCCACAACACAAAATGAACTTGAAAACATTATTCTAGACAATAACGACCTCCGTTCACAAGTGACCAATCTTATCAAAGAAAATAACACATTAAAGGCTTTTCTATCCAAAACACCACCAAAGAAAAGTAAATCAAATTGTAGCACCAAAAAGAAAATTAGAAGTTCCCCACGATATTCAGATGTAAATATAATAGCCACACCGCCCAGAGCATCCAGTGACAACAAGACAGAGGAATTCTCTAACAGGAACATCCTAACCCTCGAGCAGAATCTTAAAGATCTCGAGCTGCAACTGAAGTTAGCCAAAAATGAAATAGCGGACCTTAATAATCAAATCATAACCCTTCAAAAGGCAGTCCATGCTAAAGAATTCGAAGAATCCTCGCTAATTCAGCACACGATTAATTTAAACTCAGAAATTGATAAAAGTAAGAGACTCAAATTGTGTATCCTGACTAACAGCTCATCCTGGGGTACGCTGTCAGCTGTTGATGCTACGTTCAATAAACAGTTTGACTACTTCTCGCCGAATAGTAATATTAAATATTTACTCCAGAATATTGATAAAAAATTGCATGGATACGATATGTGGGACTATTGTATCATTATGATAGGTGAAAGATATTTTAGAACTACATGTGATTGTATAGAGTTAGTAAAAACCATAACGGAAGCATTACACCATATTTCTCATACTAATATAATTCTATGTGCTCCTACATACGTATGTGGATCACCAATATATAATTATAAAATAGAATTATTTAATAAATTAATGTATTTGGAATTACAAAACAATAATTATGCATACTTTTATGATTCCAATCTCTTAACTTCATTTGACATGTACTCATTTAAAACTGGGAAAATCAATAAAAAAGGAATACAGCATATTTACAAAAATATACTAGATAATATAAATATTGACTATAACTACTATGGTTATACTACAATAATCACACCTCGAAAGACCAATCCTCAAGTAGAAAGTACTAAGTTTTTTCTCGTATAGAACAGCCCGCAAAAAAAAGAATAAACGTAGTAATAAAGTACGATCTAAAAAAATACTATTGTACTATCAAAATGTAAGAGGTCTACGCACAAAAACTGTTACTTTCCATAATAATATGTCTTTAATATCAATTGATCTTGTCATCCTTACTGAAACTTTTCTCAACGATTCTATATATGACTCTGAACTGTTCCCTCCCGAGTATATTGTGCTAAGGAAGGATCGTGCAGGTAACGTCGGATAGGGTGGTGTTATCTTAGCAGTAAAGAATAGTTTTACCGTTAAAGGAATTACGAACATAGATGGTTTAACTGATGATAAAGAATTGTTATTTACTCTTTTAACGTTGAAAAATATTAAACTCTTAGTGTGTGTTGCATATTTACCACCAAACTACAATGACAAGCAATATCTTGATTCATTAAATTGTATAGAAAATGCCATTAACACATATTCTGACTGTAAATTCTTGATTGTTGGTGATTTCAACTTAAGGTCTTGTAATAAGTCAGTTCAAACTCAGTTTCATAATTTCTTAAAATGTTGCAACTTACAGCAATGTAATAATATTTGTAATAAATATGGATGCATCTTGGATCTGGTATTGACTAATCTAGACTCCGGAAGTTGTACTGTGTCATTCGAAGTTGAACCATTGGTACCTATTGATGCTTATCACCCTCCGTTAGAGATCGTGTTTACACTACCAACAAGTGCTGCAATAAACATACCATTTCCACCATGTCAGAACCTTTGCACAGAATGGAATTTCCGTAAAGCAGATCTCTGTGGCTTGTACACTGATATAAATGACTTGGACTGGACGGACCTAATGTACCAACAGGATGTAAATGTAGCTTTAGAGATCTTATATAATAAGCTTAATAAAGTCATTAGTAGACGAGTTCCCTATAAATCCTTAACTACCTATCATAAATATACATATCCAAAATGGTATACTAAGGAAATCATAAAATACATAAAATTGAAATATTTTAATTTAAAAATGTTCAAAAGTCGTGGCTTGGAATTTAATAAGGCGTTATTTAAATATTATAGAACCAAAGTAAAAAAACTTATTAATACAGCATCTATAAATTATATGATAAAAGTTGAAAATGATATAGCACGCGAACCTTCAAATTTTTGGAAATACGTGAAAGAAAAACGAAAGAATAGACAACAGAATAAGGAATTTGTGTATAATAATAGAACTTTAGAAGGGCAGCAAGCTATTGATGCATTCGCGCAGTATTTCAGCTCAGTTTTTCAACCTGACACTCCATTCTTAAATGCAGAGGCAGCGAAACGCGATGCAATGTACGCAGACTGTGTAACCAAAGTCAGTATTAATATTATTAAAGCTTCAGATCTACGATGGGCAATACGCCGTCTTAAGGCATCGGCAGCTTGTGGCTCTGATAACATACCTTCGTTTTTAATAAAGGACTGTATGGCAGTTTTAGAGGAACCATTACTGTATGTCTACAATCTCTCACTTCAACAATGCCTCTATCCCAATGCATGAAAAGTGTCCAGGGTAACTCCTGTACCTAAAAGTGGTTCGTCCACTGATGTAACTAACTTCAAGCCTCGCGGTGTTATCAGTATTTGTCAAGGTGTTTGAATCCATTGTAAATAATTCCATTTACAAACAAATAGGTGGGCTTCTAGATAACTGTCAACACGGATTCCGGCCGGAACGTTCTACTTTGACGAATCATATACAGTTTGTGGACTACGTGACCACTCGGGTTAAGTCAAGTTGTCAAGTCGACGCAGCCTATTTTGATTTTAAGAAGGCGTTTGACCTTGTTGATAATGATATCCTTTTATTGAAATTCGCAATGCTTGGATTCTCTACACCACTTTTAAAATTTATGGCAGATTATCTTAGAGACCGAAAGCAATTTGTTAAGCTAAGAGGTTATATTTCTCAAGAACATTACACACGCTCGGGTGTGAGTCAAGGTAGTACGCTCGGTCCAACTCTATTTCTAATAATGATTAACGATGTGCCCGTAATATCCCAAGGGCAAAATGTTTAATGTTTGCTGATGATATAAAACTTTTCCATGCAGTGACCGGAGCTGAGGCATTACAGAGTGAAATTGCCGCAGTGGTTGAATGGAGTGTAAAAAACAAATTGCCCCTTAATAATTCAAAGTGTAAGACTCTATCTTTTTCTCGGTCACGGAATCCAATCACAGCGACATACCAGCTAGCAGGCACTCCATTAGGACGTGTCTATTCAATTCGCGATCTAGGCCTAATCATGGATAGTAAATCAAATTTCCATGAACATATTATTAAAACGTGCAAAGAAGCGAATAAAAGTCTAGGTTTCATAATTAGAACTTCGCATCAGTTTAAAAATGTCCGTGTGATAAAACTCCTGTATAATGTCGGAGCCCACGTGTGAAGTAAGCTAGAGTATAACGCCTTAGTATGGAACCCCCGAGAAATCATGTATACAATGATGGTGGAAAAAATCCAACGTAAGTTTGCCAGATATCTGTATAAACGCCAGTATGGATACTACCCATTTCTATATCCGTCAACATTTGTATCGGGCATGGTTGGTCTGGATACCCTACAGTGTAGGCGGGAACTTATGCATATAATGCATTATTATTTCTTGTTAAGTAACAAAGTAGACAATCCTGCAGTTCGGGAGACCATACATCTTTATGTACCGGACCATTATGTGCGAGGTGTTGGTAGACGAAAACGTAGACTCCTCTCCTGTCCGCGTACGTGGCGCTCCCCACACGCAGATAACAGTCCCACTTACAGAGCCGTTAGACTAATAAACTGTTTTCTCAGGGCCAATCCAGACGCAGATATATTTTTTGACAAACCCAGCGCAATGTATAAAAATGTATTAATATTCTTAAACAACTTTGTAAGATAGTAGAATAGTATATGTTTAGGTAAACAAGTTTAATTTATGATATAGTAAATAGATCTCATTATACTGTTGTGGCTGTAATTTATATTGTGTATGGAAATTTAATAATTGGTGATTTTTTTCTTGTGTATTTTATCTTACTTTGTAAATTTAGTGTAAGTTATAAGCGATTTGGTTGTATATACTGTAAGCTTATATTTTATCAATAAATGAATATGAATTTTATTATGCGGATTTTATAAATTTTTTCATGTTTTATGTATGTAATAATCACCCAAGTAGATTATAATATCGCGTATGTATAAACATATTCCAAGTAACTCTCATCGACTTAGACATCTCTGTAACTACACTTAGCATAGAACCTATGTAACTGAATTGTATAGTCGGTCGCGATCGGGCCGGTACTGTTATCACACGCGTAATAAAAACGTAATTAAACCTACCTATACCTATTCCATTTCCAACACACTACACTTACATCAGTTAAAGTAGTAACTCCGATGTGATCTAGAGCCGTGCTCTTTTGTGTCTGTGTAGTGTATACCGTCAAAAATGACGTCCAAGGAAGAGAAACCGGAAGCGGAAATATCTCAAATAACTGTTTTGTTGACAATCCCTGAATTTTGGAAAGGATCAGCCACGCACCTGGTTCATACAGGTCGAATCCGTACTATACAACCAGAAGCTCTCGGATGCTGATAAATACCATCTGGTTATTGCCAAGCTGGGGAAGAATGTCGTACAGCAAGTCACGGATATCCTAGTGAATCCTCAGGCTGAGTGAAAGTACGACCTGCTGCAGTCAACGTTACTCAATATCTTCGAAGAGTCGGAGACGGGTATATATTGGTACCGTTGTCAATTATAAAAATAAGGTTGCCGGATTTATCTCGTACGCTGAGGCGATGATTGGTAATGCCTATGCAACTATTCGCCTCCTCCCGTTGCACGGCATCCAGTTTCCCGTTTCCTCCGGTTCCAAGCGCACAGCTGGACATTATATGAGGATTTTTGTTGTTTTGTATTTAGCTTTCAACGTGCATTTGCCATCTTAACATGATGATTACGGCCTATATTTATAAATGGAAAAAAAATTACATGGCGATAATATCCAGTGTTTTTGTTGTGTGAAAATGTACAGCTTTTTAACCAGTTGACGTGTAGTATAACACAATACGTCAAATTTATTAAACTTATCCCATTTTACAATAATCTAGGTAATACTATAAGCGATCGATTCTATTTTTCATAATTGAAAGCTTCATGCTTTTTTATTTAAGTATCACTGATTCATAAGAAAACTTCTGTCCTGGGAATAACCAGCAAGAAACCCAGTAGAACTTTATAAAAAAAATAACAGCTTACAATCATGTTCGCATAATTAATCAACACAAACAAATTCAAACAAATTAGAAATAGCCTGGTAGCGATTACCTCATTCCCAGGGGTTATTATCATGCATAAATTCCTTAATTATAATAACCCTTTTGGGTTGGGTTTGAAATTAAGTCGCCTGAATTTGAGGATTCTTTCACTGTAAGGGGGCCAAGGGGGTCTATCTGAAGCACCCTCATACCGTTTTTGCTGCCGGAACAGCGACGAAGTATTTTTAATATTTTTTTTAAATATTATAAATCACTAACTAGACTTGAAATGGATAAATTCTAACGTTTTTGACGTTGAATCTGTCAAATTCATCTCAAAATGCATAAAATGAATCGCAATCGCAAATGAATCTATTTTTTTGACATTGACAGATATACTTTACGTCATGGCGTTCTTTCCAAGTTTACGTGAATGTGCTCCCTAACGTTTTTATCCACCTCCACCTGTTTTTCGACGAATTCGCTACCCCTCTAGATCCTTTTTTACAAATGGTTGTAGCTATAAATTATGTTTATAATTAAAAGTAAATATAAAAGTTAATATTTTCATATTTTATTGAGTGTTAGAGCAAGCGAAGCGAGCTCGGGACTTAGGGCACCCCGATTCGGAGAGGTTGGGTTGGAAAGGGATGACGGGGTTGAGTGAGCAAGCGAAGCGAGCGAATAGACCCTGCCATCACCTACGTGGTTATTCTTTTATAAACCACTCAGAAGTAAGAGCCCGCGAACCGGGACTCGGTCGACCGGGCTTCCCTCGACTTCGCTACGTTAACTGGCGCAGGGCTTCCTTCCTTCAACTCTCTCCCCCCATAAATCAGGTTTATAGGCAAAAACATTGCAAAAACATAACCTCACAATGATATTTTAAAAACGTATAAAAAAACTTGAGAGGTGTCAAGGGACACCCGGATGGAACGAAGTTCTTTTATACATACACACACACACACACACACACACACCAAATTATATATATATATATATATATATATATATATATATATATATATATATATATACGCACTATGTCTGTCGAATCTTTCGTGCACGTCACAGATGCGCAGGACTTATTTGTAAACACAACAAAGTGTATATGTATAGGTTACAACATGCACGACTTGCTAAATACATACGCATTTATATTCTAGTATTAAAATATACGCGTCCACTTGCTAAACACACAATAATGGAGAGATTAAAACGCGTATGACTTGGTTAGCACAATAGTAAAGAGAGGTTAGAATGCGTACTTGCTAAAAATACATAAGCATTTATTATCGTCTGTATAAAATCTCTACTTATCTAACTCCATCAGCAATATCCGCAACTTGTGCAGAAACACTGCCAGGATTCATTATTGTTATTATTTTTTATATTTATTATGTACAAAAAACCTGTATACACTCAACAAAAATAATCGTCACGACACCACACTGTTTAATGCGAAATAGAAAGACGAAACGAAAATAACTGGCTTGCTTTCTATGAGAGAGAGAGAGAGAGAGAGAGAGAGAGAGAGAGATAAACACGCCCTCGCCGCACGGCTTACAACTACAGCAAATAGTGTCGTTACAACTTTTGGCCTTAATTTTTTCCGTCTAGCCCCTTTCGCAGCGCGCGATAAGGAACTTCGTTCCAAATATAAGCACATCCGGCTGGGGGGAAGTGGGGGGCGACTCTAAAACTTCCCAGCCTCCCTCCCCATCACCCCCTAATTCAGGCGACTTAATTTAAAACCTTACCCACCTTTTTTATACAAACCAAATTTAATAAAATTATGTATATATATATATATATATATATATATATATATATATATATATATAATCGGAATCTCGGAAACGGCTCCAACGATTTTCATAAAATTTAGTGTAGTTTCGGGCAATAAATTTATGAAATTTGAGGTAAATTTTGACAGACTACTAAACGATCGTAATAGCTCTGGTGGGATGTCGGTCGGGCTTGATATCGGAGTTCTGTGGTTCGCGTCCCGTCTTGGGTCCGACTTTTTTTTCCTTTTTTTTTTCAAATTCCCTTCTTTTGTGAGAAAATCTATTATTTCGAGCCCTTTTTTTTAGTAATTTTTAAAAATAAGAAAAATTTTAATTAAACTAATTGCACTCATGATTTTCATTCAAATAACCAGTTCAGTTTTTTCTATTATGTCAATAAGATCAAAAAATATTATTCATGTAATTTGTATCTAAATGTAACTTCCAAAAAAATAACAGAGCAAAGCTTGGTCATCCGGGTACTATATATGTATATATTTTTTTTTTCTGGGCAACAAAACACAAAACACAAAAGTTTTTCCTATTTATTATCAGAAGGTATTATGTCCGCCCTTCGACATTCTTTATAGTGATGTTTTTATTTATTTATATCAAAGTTTTAATTATTAAATAAGGTCAATAGATACTTCGTGTTACTATTTTTTATAGAAAAAGGTTGACAAACGAACGCACAGTCAACCTGATGATAAATGAATGCTGTGGCTTATAGACATCTACATCTATTCTCGATTAGGAATCAAAATGCAAATGCGATATTACCCCTGAAGACTAAGATAGAATCTCTCATTACCAGTAAAAAGGGTCCCTGGTTTTCTACATCCATTATATGAAACACAGCAGCATTGAGCTGATATTTTGTGGGAGCGTGTTTTTTCTCCGGTCTAGCCAACTCATTCGTGCTAAAACGACGATGTAGCTGCAGTGTGTAGTACTCATATAAATATTTGAAACCGGGCGAGAAAGAAAGATCCTGAATGCTATTTACATAATTAACTGTTATTCTTCCTTCAAAAACAACGACCTGCGCTCTCGTTTTATACAATTTGCATAATTTCGGGCTTACAAAGTACAGCGAGTGCTTCAATGCGCCCACAGCATGTTTTAGAATACAGACTCATAATCAAGTTTTGGAGAAAATTTGTGTATAAAAAACGGTATCAAAATTCTTTGGAACGATTCTTTAACAAAGCAAATTTGTCTTTAAAGTCAAAAATTGTAAAATAAAAATTCTTTTTGAAAGATTATTAGATTCGTTACTGGTTACCGATGACAAACTCGTCAAGATTCGAGCCACATATTTTTCAGAATCTTTATTTTATTCATCATATAATGTGATTATGAATTTGGTAAATCTTACTTACTACGGAAGATGCTCAAGTTAAACAGTGGACTATTGTGGGCTGATATAGAAGAGGAAGATACTCGTAGATAACAAATATTTGGCTGAATATAACTATATATTAATAAGAATAAAGTATTTTTGTACTATAAGAGAGGACTGGTAAGGACTGACTGCCATAAAAATAAGATTCACAATATTTTTCGTTCGTAACTTCTCTCGCCTCAAATAAAATAAGGCACTACAAATCCGCTCTCATAGAACACCAACGTAAAATAACAGCTTAACGCTGCTGGATTTCGTATGGTGAGTGTAGAGAACCGGATAACCTTTTTACTGAAAACAAAGCATTCCATCTTAGTCCTCACGGGTGACAATGCATCTGCATTTTGATTTATTGAGGATAGATGTAGATATCTATGAGCCGCAGTAACCATTTACCATCAAGTGGACTGTGCGCTTGTATGTTACCCTATCCTATAAAAAATGATGACTGAAAAGTGTGAGTGGTTATAAACGAGTATCCAGCTACAGAATGACTATGAATAGCTATATGAAAAATAATATATTATAAGATTTATGTTTGTTGAAAATAAACTATTTTGTTAAAAGCTAATACACAAACATATTTTTATATTATATTTTGTGTTATCATATAATTATTCATCATCAGCCCGTAATAATCTATTGTGAGACAAGGACTTTGCTATTGCAGGGAGGATTTTTCTAAGCCGTCTCGCTTGGTGGGCTGATTGATGATTGCTGTCCCAGACGTCTCGCACCCTTGAATACTACCTGCTACCTGAATGAACACACAGTCCACTTTATGGTAAGTGGATGCTGTGGTCCATAGACGTCTACATCTATCCTCGATTAAGATTCAAAACATATATGCGTTGTCACCCCTAAGGTCCAAGATGGAATGCCTCACTGTCTCTTATTAATTGTATTCAGACCGAATTTCATCCACGGCGGTCAGGCTCAACGGAGACAAGCCATCTGCACAAGACAGGATCATAGTTCACGAGTGCATGTGTGTGGAAACACAATAACACAGCACTCTATTCTTCACTTTCACAGTTCAATAGTACGGTAATCTAACACGACCGAAGAGAGATGAGGTAGAAAGTACTCAGAATTTTTTGGCAGAAAAATCCAATAACTGTTTTTTAACCCGAATCTCTAAATTCATGATAATTAATTGCGTTTACAGCCACTAAGCGAACGCTGCAGGTAAAGCCCGTTATTACACCGGCTCTCTAAACTCTTGAGATCGAAACACAACAGTGTACAGCTTCGGTTAGGGTATTTAGGTTAGGATTTGGTCAGACGCAACCGACCCTTTAATTTTTTTTAGGAATAAGGTTTATTCAACTTTCAACTGTTCAGTGATGTCTCAGTGATCGCAAGGGTGAAAACTGGCAGCGATCACCGAATGGTTAGAGGCACACTGAACCTAAACGTTAAGTTGGAGAGGTCTCGTCTAATGAAGTCAACGCTCCATCCTCCTCGTGTTCTAATCCAAAATCCCGAAAATTTTCAGCTCGAGTTACACAACCGCTTTCAGTGCCTACAAGATTGCAATGCAGTGGACGATATGAATAACAAGCTCGTGGAAACAGTCCATGCAGTCGGAGCTAAGTTCTGCAAGATCCGCCGCAGAAGAACACAAAAACTCTCCGATCACACTCTTAATCTCATGGCTGTTAGACGGGAGATGAGGCTGCAATCGTCAACAGATTTGACAGCATACAGGCAACTGAACAGACAGATCTCCAAATGCATGCGGCGAGACTTACGCAACTTTAATACTGCTCGTATTAAAGAAGCGATCGAGCGGAACCAGGGCTCCAAAGTCTTTGCCAGAGTTCTGTCTGCCCGTAAGAGCAAACTGTCAAGGCTGAAGACTGAGTGTGGCAGCATCGTTTCCGGGACACCTGAGATTTTGAGTTAGATTGAGAGGTTCTATGGGCAGCTGTACACATCATCGTTGGAGCCATACGCAAGTGTGAGTAACGATCCAAGAGCAAGTCTTATCCGACACTATTCCGATGATATCCCTGACGTCAGTCTAAGCGAGATTAGAATGGCTCTCCAGCACCTTAAAAACGGCAGGGCCCCAGGCGAGGATGGAATTACAGCGGAGCTTCTGAAAGCGGGTGGAACACCGGTACTTGAAGTCCTTCAGAAGCTCTTCAATTCCGTCCTCCATGGTGGCACTACTCCAGAGGCGTGGAGCAGAAGTGCGGTGTTCTTGTTCTTTAAGAAAGGCGACAACGCTCTCTTGAAGAACTACAGACCGATTTCCCTTCTGAGCCGCGTCTACGTGCTGTTTTCGAGAGTCATTACGAATCGTCTCGCACGCAGACTCGACGACTCCCAGCCTCCCGAACAAGCCTGTATCCGAAAAGGCTTCAGTACCATAGACCACATACATACCCTGCGGCAGATTGTACTGAAGACCGAAGAGTACAATTTGGCCACTTTTCCTGGCGTATGTGGACTATGAGAAAGCCTTTGATTCCGTCGAAATTTGGGCGGTGCTGCAGTCCCTTCAGCGGTGCCAAGTTGACTGTCGGTATATCGAAGTGCTGAAGTGTTTGTACAGTAGGGCTACGATGGCTATCCGAGTACAGAACCAGAGCTCGAAACCTATCCAACTGCAGAGAGGTGTAAGACAGGGTGACGTTATATCCCCGAAACTCTTCACCGCTGCTTTGGAAGACGTTTTCAAGCTACTGGACTGGAAAGGATACGGTATTAACATCAATGGCGAGTACATCACTCACCTTCGATTTGCCGACGATATAGTCTTTATGGCAGAATCGCTGGAGGACTTAAGCACTATGCTCAATGACCTCAATAGTGCCTCCCAACGGATAGGTCTTAAGATGAACATGGACAAAACAAAGATCATGTTTAATGTCCATGTCACACCTATGCCGGTAGTTGTTGGGAGCACTATGCTCGAAGTTGTTGACGAGTACGTTTACCTGCGACAAATAGTCCGACTAGGTAAGTCCAACTTCGACCGAGAGGTCAATCGACGGATTCAACTCGGCTGGGCAGCGTTCGGGAAATTATGACACATGTTCTCGTCAGGTATACCTCAATCTCCGAAAACTAAAGTGTACAACCAGTGCGTGTTGCCAGTGATGACTTACGGATCAGAGACGTGGTCCTTCACTGCTGGCCGTATGAGGACGCTCAAGGTCGCTCAGCGAGCTACGGAGAGGCTCGGAGTTTCTCTGCTTGATAGACTCAGAAATGAGGATATCCGCAGTAAAACCAGAGTGACCGACATAGCTCAACGGATTAGTAAGCTGAAGTGGCAATGGGCCGGCCATATAGCTCGAAGAACCGATAACCGATGGAGAAGAAAGGTTCTCGAGTGGCAGCCTCGTACCGGTAGGCGTAGTGTAGGGCGACCCTCCACTAGATGGAGTGACGACCTGGTAAGATATGCAGGAAGTCGATGGATGCAGGTGGCTCAGGACCGTGCTTTGTGGCATTACTTGGGGGAGGCCTATGTTCAGTAGTGGACTTGTGAAGGGCTGTGATGATGATGATGATAAGGTTTATAAACGAGCACACAGTTGACTTGTACCTGGAATTAATCCGAACTGTTCGGATACGAACAGTTCGGATTAATTCCAGGTACGAAATTCCACCGGAACGCCAACATGCCGGAATTAAATCCGGATGCAACATGTCATGCCAATCAGAAAAAAATTCGTTAGTTGACGGCTTGAACCTCTCTTCGCTGAACGCGACCCAGCTCAGAGATGAGAACAGCATTCCATTTGAGGACGAAGCTGCGCCTTGTTAAGAATTTTAGAAAGATTTATATTTAATAAATTATTTAAAGGTAAATGTATACTAACATTTCTGATAAAAATATATCAGATTATGACAAGCCATAACCTATAATGACAGGACAGGGACAGGGACATCGTAGACCTCATTTAGTGTAAGGCGCGGCAGTATACTCTCATTCTTTCACGTAAGCCAGCTTACGAGTTGTCAACAAAGTTCCTTACATCTACACTGCTCTACGTCGCTTACGTTAAAACGAAGAATTATATATGAATTTATTACGATACTAAATTAACATGTTTCTAAAGTTTAACGGCTTGATGTTAGCAGGTGTTTGGACTTTTTTCCTCTATGGTATATTGTGGAAGAGGTTTGGCCACGCACTTAGTATTTTGTTAGATTTATAAATTGAATTGTTAGCTGGCGTTACCAACCACTAAAACTGCTTATGTTAGTTGTCCTTTTAATACTCACAAAGTATTACAAATCATTCGTGTTAGAATCAATCTAAGGTGAATAAAATATTCCACCTGTCTATGACATGAAGCGAGTAGACACCCCCCCCCCTGGTCCGACGGTGGCCCGCGTTGCTTTATGGGTTAAATAGAGGAAATTGAGTCTAGTACACTCTTTAAATTAAAAGTTACTAGGGAGTCAACTAAGCGTTTTATGTACCTACCTTACGTAGTAATTTTTTTGTGATTCATAGGTTACAAAAGGTCCTAATTAAATACAAATAAAGTTCAGTCTGTGATCAGTTTCATGGGTATACAAATGTCAAACACAAATGTCAATGTTTTACGTGGTAAAGCCGTGCTGCAGCTATATTGCGGTTGCAGCACGAATGGGTCGGCTGAACCGGGGAAGTACCACGCTCTCACAGAATACCAGCGTAAAATAGCAGCTCAATGCTGCTGTGTTTCGTATGGTGAGTGTGGAGAATCGGAGACCCTTTTTACTGGATACGAGGCATTTCATCTCAGTTTTCAGGGATGGCAACGCATCTGAATTTTGATTCTTAATTGAAGATAAATGTAGATAGTGTCTATGGGCCACAGCATCCACTTACGATCAGGTGGACTGTGTGCTCGTTTTTCACCCTTATAATATAAAATCATTCGTAGTTCAAATATTACATATTTATAATAGTAGATTAAATTATTCATCTTCAATATTATTGGTAAGATTGGATTTGATTATTTATGTTAGATTAGATTATTCATAAATTTTATTATATGTCGTGTAATACAGTCAACTAGACTTTAACTATGAAGGCTCGACAAATATTCATCAGTAGAATAAAATGAATGTTCAATTAGAAAGTTGAACAATTTATTTTTGAAAATCAGTATATGTTTACACTCTTTGATGGTATTCGGTATCTTATTGTATATCTTTGGAGCCCTAGCTAAAACACTTTCCCCATACAGGATTGTTTTATGTTTTCTAGCAAGGTTATTGTATAATCTGCTTCTATTTCGAAATATCTAATATCTCTAGTTAAAATAGTGGTAGATATTGCCTGACAAATAAAGCTATTTCAAATATTTGTAGTGATGGTACGGAAAGTAATTTTAATTTCATGAAATATCTTATCTTTTTTATTTTATGTTATTTTTGAACCACACAGCACGGATACACTTTTTTTGACATTTAAACACTTTATCCCAGTTAGTGGCGTTTCACGAAAAGATTATTGCATATCTAAGCCTGGACACAACCATAATAGTCTGTAAGTAACGTGGGGAGACTTTTTTTTTTAATGTAACCTTTATGCATACAAATTCAATATGGCTTTGCCATTTCAGATTTTCATCAATGCGAACGCCAAGAAACTTTGTTCTTTTTGTTATTTGTTATTAATTAGTTCTTTGTTTAAATTGTATTATTGTCTTGTAACCACTCAATTATTGAGTTGCTACTATTTATTATGTTTTTATTATTATCAATATATGTACAGTCATCTGCGAACAATATCATCCGATTATTAGATTTAGTTTGGTCGTATAAATAATAAAAAGTAGCATTGTAGCATTTTATTAGATTCCATATTAGCCGTTAGAGATGACAACGTATCTACATATTAATTTTTAATTGAGGATAGACGTAGATGTCTACGGGCCACGTAATTCACTTACCATCAGGTCGACTGTGTGCTGGTTTGTTACCCATATTCTTTAAAAAAATCTGGATGTCTTATCTGGAGTCATATATGAGAAAATTCAAATGATGTTTATAAATTTGGAAACCACACTGGTAAATTAAATGGTTAAGAATCCCTATAAGCATACAATCTTCCTTCACTAAGAAATAGGCGGTTATATTGTCCTTACTTCCTTAATCAAATTAATTAGTACCTTGTTGATTGTTCAGATATATTAAAAAAGTAGTTTTATAACAAAAAAGTATCTAATGCTCCCCTCTCGAGTTCAAGCACTTAATAAACAAAAATAAAAATGTATTTTTATCACGTATCACGGAGAACCATGATAGCTCAAAGGCTAAGCGTTCGCTGTAAATTTCGCAGCACTTGGGCAACACGGGTTCGATTCCTGCCGGTAACGACGAAATTGTTAGTTATAATCCTAAGAGCTGATTTACCACGTATTCGGTAGTGAAGGAAAATATCGTGGGGAAACCTACGTGTCTAAGAACGACAATTCAAAGACATGTGTAGTCCGCCAACAAGACACATATGTGTGTCATAGCCACGCTGCAGCTATATTATGGTAGCAGCATGAATGATGCGAGACGCGTATACGAATAGTTTACTTTTGTAACACTTTTTCCACGCGTGTCGCAGCCATTCATAGACATCGCTCGATGTGAATAATTGATAATGGATTTTGCAATCGCTTTCGTTGTTCTTTGAAAATGTTTATATATAGTTGTAAACTACTTGAGCTGTGTTATATTGTATTTAATAATATTATGAATAATATTGCCCGTGTAGTGGCGGTATAAGTATATCCACTACCCCACATCAGCCCGTGGGTGTCGTAAGTAGCGAAAGAAGGAAAAAAATCGGGTGACGTACAGAAAAGTCTTCCTAATAAGATAAAAATAAAAAACACTGCAGTTGTTCAAAGAATAAAATAGAATAATTTTTATTAAATATATATTACATGTAATACTTACTGATAGTCATTTTTTACATTTACCACTAGTTTGGAAAATACCTTAGTCCTGGGAAGAACCAGCAAGAACGCAGCAGGATATTTTCAAAGCACAATTTACAATATATTTTATACAATTGTGAAAATATTTAGAAACAGAATGGCAACGAACCTCTCATTCCCAGGGGTTATTATCAATCATGTACACTTAGTAGTATACTAACCCTTACTTAACAAGTTTTGCTTATGCTTATGCCAAATGGTGACTGTTTCGATGAGCTATGCTAAAGAAAACTAATCAATGAAAAATGCGTGTCTTATTCTCAAACTTCCACGGCATACGGCATAGATTAAAAAAATAATGCCCCCAAAACTGAATTTTGGTCACGTCGGCCAATCTCAATGTAAACTAGCCAACTGCGCAAAACAGGATTATAGTGCTCGAGTGTATGTGCAAGCACAGGTGCACTCAATATTTCCATTTTTTTATATTCATTTATTTAAAAATAGAGTAAAAAAATTCAAATAACGTAATCATAACAATATGGAAAATAGTGAAGGAGCGTACAAATACGAGTAAAACAATAAATAAACTTAATAATAATTTGAAACTTAAAATAAATCTTGTGCTTGAAGATCCCATAACAATTTCAAACCTTTTGAACACTTTTTTACCTCGGTGGTGGCTCCCGCGAACGATTCTCGCTCACAAGCTCAGTCTTCCACCACTACTATTAATAGTAAGCTTGCTGTTTTTAATATATGTGAATGAATTCAAAAAGGAATAATTATTTTACGAAAAAATTTTATTACTCGTTGCTGGAGTTTTTTTAGTGATTGAATAGGAAATAGGAATAAATAATATAGTATGATGAAAGTAGTATGAATGTCGTTGATGTATGAGATAATTGTAAATATTCATCAGTTGGACTCGTGTGCAATTGTGTGTAATTGACAATTTTAGGAGTAATACCATAACGTAAATGTAATAATAATATTAATGATTGCCAATATTTGCAGCGACTTTGCGGGGTTCTTGTTTCGAACTATTTTTTTATAATTAAGACCAGATTTATACAACAAACATAGCAAATAAATTGAATTAAATTGAATAGCCGTGCTATGTTATGGTCTACAGGGATTGGATATCCGGTACATTTCCAGACCGTGAAGCATTTCAATTTAGACCTTAGTGGTGACAACGCATCGGTCTTCTGTGTTTTAAATTGGCTACATTTGCCTTTCCACTGCAGTAGTCACTTACTTATCAGGTGTAATAAAAGTCTGTTTGTCACTTAAGTTTTATAAACAAACAGACGTGAGATGTCGCCTAAGATATCTGACCCTTTAATATTCGAACTAAAACGAGTTTGCAAACTTTTTTGCTTATTATTAAAGTTTAATATAAGACAAGAAACTTTGACAGTAAAAGTACAGAATCATTTCAATACTTTTGTCTGAACTTATGTCTGTAATACTTCATAAGACTTCATTTTTTTATAATTATACCACTCTATTCCCTTACGATCGGAACCCGTAGAGGTTGCTGCCACACATTCGGAGAGAGATTAGGTGCAGGATTAACTGCTTGACGTATTTTCAGAAGTTCTGTGAAGAAGCTCCTTCAACTTCCTGCCTCCAAGACTAACGATACTTTGACACCTTTTGCCACCAAGTAAGGTCAACTCTCGCAATTCAAACTACCAGTTAAGTTTTAACAATAAATTAACTAAATCAGATCAGGACGTTGCAATGGTTTTTGAGAAATATTTTACTGATATTCCGATCTTAACCACTAAGTCCCTGAATTCTTCTCCTACCGTCTCCGAATCATTACTTAAACAAAATGTAAATGTATGTACAAAGAATTTTATATTTCATAAAGTTTCATCAAAAGATATTGTAAAATATTTTAAGACTATTAATATTAAGAGAACCGCCGATCTATGGGAGATTTCTGTTAAAGTTATTGCGTCTATAATAGATACAATCGCACCTCAACTATCTATTATTTTTAATAGTAGTATCAAATCTGGTGTGTTTCCTGATTTAATGAAGCATAGTAAAGTAATATCTTTATTTAAATCTGGTAGTACATTGGACCCCGCTAATTTTAGACCTATTTCTGTACTGCCAACACTTAATAAAATTTTTGAAAAAATTATTCTTGATCAATTGTTAATTTTTTATTTAAATAAATTACTTCATAAAAATCAATTTGGTTTCACAAGGGGTCGCTCGATAACTGATGCTGGTGTTGAGTTGATTAAATATATATTTAATGCATGGGAGAATTCACAGGATGCTTTGGGTGTGTTCTGTGACCTATCCAAAGCCTTCGATTGTGTTCACCATGAAACATTAATCAGGAAACTTTAACACTACGGTGTAGGAAATGATGCTCTTAAATTAATTATTTCGTATTTAAGTGACAGAACACAAAAAGTTGTTATTAATAGTACGAGTTCTTCCGGGTCGATTGTACAAATGGGCGTGCCTCAGGGCTCAATTCTAGGCCCCTTTCTGTTTCCTGTATATATTAATGACTTACCTTACATAGTAGGGGATAACCATGATATAGTATTATTTGCTGATGGTACTTCATTAATTTTAAAATAAAACGACAGTTATTAAATTACGACGAAGTAAATAATGTTAAGTCTAAGTTAGTCAATTGGTTTAATGTTAATAATTTGCATTTGAATGGAACTAAAACTAAATGTATGAAATTCGTAACTTCTAATGTTAAACATGTCAATACTAATGTAATTTTAAATGGGGAGGAACTGAGTCTTGTTGATACCACCATTTTTCTTGGAATCACACTGGACGCAAAGCTTCAATGGCTCCCCCATATATCAAAACTAGCTAGCAGACTTAGTTCTGTAGCATATGCTGTAAAAAAAGATTAGAACTCTTACCAGTGTTGAAACAGCTAGAATAGCTTACTTTAGTTATTTCCATAGCATTATGTCGTATGGTATTTTGCTATGGGGACACGCGACTGACAATGAAATTATATTTATTTTACAGAAGAGGGCCATTAGAGCAATATATAATTTAAAACTAAAAGAGTCACTGAGATAAAAATTTAAGGAAATTAATATATTAACTCTGGCCTCTCAATACATTTATGAAAATGTAATGTACGTACACAAAAATAAAAGTAGTTTTGCGAAAATAAGTATCATTCAGTCATCATTCTGTAAATACTAGGAGCAGACACAAGCTGGTAGTACCAGTTACTCGACTCCACCGAGTCAGTAATTCATTCTTGGTGCGATGTATACGCTTTTACAACAAAATTCCAGAAAATATACAAAATTTGTTATACAAAAAGTTCAAAAATGTTATTAAACTAAGTTTGTATAAAAAGTGTTATTATAATGTTAAGGAATTTATAGATGATAATAACCCCTGGGAAGGGTGATCGCTACCAAGCTATTTCTAATTTGTCTTGTGTTGTTGATTGTAAACATGATTGTAAGCTATTATTAAAAAAAATAATCCCGCTGGGTTTCTTGTTGGTTTTTTCCAGGACAGAGGTTTTTTTGCGAACCAGTGGTAAATTAAAAAAGTGTCTTTCAATAAGTATTTTTATAATCTACATTGAATAAAAAAGTTTCTATTTCTATTTCTACCAAGTGACTTTGTTTTTGCGCAATAATTTTAATTCAGTAGATAAACAGAGGTTCAAAAAAGTTAAAAAACACAGCAACATCGTCTTAAGTACTGTTGTAATTTAAATTGTCTGAAATCAGCTCTTAGTTAATATGTTACTGGGTAAAAGTAAAATTTTATATTCCGTTGGTAGAAATATCTTCTTTCTAGGTAAGAAATTTTAAAATTTTAAAATTCAATAAATGACCCTATATTATTCGAACATCCGGCTACGTGTCTGAGAAAATTCCTGCACGGCCTTTCGTGATTTGGATTCTGATACAATAAAACTGTAATTTTAGTAGCGTATTAATATACTGAGTTTGTCTTCATTAGTGTGTATGGTATACCAGGAACTGTTTCTTAAGTCTAGTGCTCGTAAACGTGACTGGTGATTATGAGGTCGCAGGTTCGTATCCCAGATCGGGCCAAAAAATACGTAAAGCCGTTGGTCCTGCACCTGATCTCTATTCGGTCGTGATGGCGAGCCGCTTCATTGGACGAGTAAGAGAAAGGGAGTGGACCGGTGCTTGCGCATATTTATTTAAGTATTATAAAAAAACCTCGTGCACTATAGTCTTGTCCTGCACCAAATGGCTAGTCTTAGTTGAGACTAAAGTTTGGTCTTGAGGAGGAGATACAAGGAGGACATTATAATTCCTATAGTGAAGTATAGATTATAACCATATAGCCATCTACCGAAAAGCACGGAAACTTTTTGGCATTTCTTGTAGTGGATAATATATTATTTAAATACCTCTATGTAAGAATGTTAATGTAGCTGTTTTTTGTGTGGCCGTGGAAGGAAAAGGGGAGATCTCCCGCCGGGCAAGGTGTTCTGCCCGGGGAGCGACCAACACTCCGTGTGATAGTTCGGAGATGTTCTATATATACTGTTTATGATTCGGAATTTTGATAGCGTGATTTAGGCTTCGGTATATTTCGCTTGCAGCGCGCCGCCACATTTGTAACTGTGTGTAACTATTTTTTTTTTCGAGGTTCCCCGTCCTTTTCGAAACTCCCGTCAACATTTGAACGCAATTGTTACTCAAATTATAATTTATTGTAAGTGATTATTGTAACTTTAATGAATATTAAACTTTATAGAAATCATCCTTGCAGAATGTTAAAAGTAATAAATCAGTAATTTAACAAAAAAAAACTGAGTTTATTACCGTTCAAGAATTTGCGTGAAGTAGGCATATTTTTTGAGCTATTTGCCACCTTTGTCACCAATCTTTTTCTATAACACAGATGCTCAAACTTTATACATTGTAAAATCAACAATTCTAATATTTATTTAAGTATTATAAAAAAACGGTTAAAACTAGAGATATATTTTTCCAGACTGCTGTACCTACCTGTAGGATCATGTGCTGGAACTTAGGAAAAATAAGAGAAAACAGAATTAAGAAGTGGAGTAGAGAGAAATCAAAAATGAAATTAATTATCTCTCCACTGATATAATTCCGTATCGCTAACAAATCTTAGTAAAAAACAAACCGCTAGGCAGCTATTTCTGTAATGCGACAAGATGAGAGTGCAGACTATATTCAGTTGCAGTCAAAGCATAACAATATACTTTCCTGTGTTGCAGTTACGTTAGTATATTTTAACTCTGCTATGTTTATTTAATGCACTGTTAATTAATTCCCTAATTATACCAAACAATTTTGTATTTGAGCTTATTAATTTATTGATTCATCGCAATTTGATAGGTAGCAATGAATCAATAAACTAATGATCTGGTTAGTTTACTATCGAATATATGCCTCCCCCACAGGTATATTTTGCAACCGAAATTGCACTCTATTTATTTTTTTATTTTCTATTTGTAATTGGGAAGATGCTACTGCCCATCACCTGCTTGTTTCCCTCTATCGCCTCTTACGACACCCACCACACCATATGGGGTCATGGATATTCTCTCACCGCCACCACACGTCTATTACTCGAGTTACTTTAGGACTTAATTTACAAAGAAATCATTCTTTTTTTTGGGCTGAACTACGGGTAAACTGAAAAAGTGCAGCATCAGCATAGACCATATTCCTTTTTTCTCTGGCCTTAATATTCGAGAAAAGAAATATGTTGTAACCAGGAGATGAAAACTAAAACTGATGTGAAAAAAATCGGGATTTAGGTTCCGGTGAAAAGATTTCCGTGTCCATGGCAATATGCCCTGCCCTGGTATTTTAGTCGACGCATGTGCGATATATATACAATAGATATATACCAATCCTTGGCCTCGTGGAAGAGGGTAAGTGTAATTATTTTCATTTTGAGAAAGCTAAGCATATAACAATCTTATATATTGTGAAAATATTATATTTGTAATTCCTTATACGTATTCCATTTAAAAAGTACTAAATTTTATTTTTAAGGTAAATAATTAAATAATATGGTTTTGTAATTTTTAAGTGAATTATTTTGTGTAATGGGAGAGCAGCTTGTGGCTGGTATGCCTTTTTAAATAAAATACTAGCAATGCTATTAACAATACTAATATTCCCTTTAACCGCTCCCGATAAGCTGAAAATGCTTGTGTTAGGAGTGGTTCACTGCTGGATGCGAACGCATGACCTATTGAGTTCATGGTCCACACTGCCATTAAGCTACGTCGTAACACCCAGGGTTATTGTCGTCAAACCAAACATTGGTGTTTTATAATAGTCTATGTCCACATCAAAAATACGCTGAACTATATTGCCTTTGAACTATTTTTCCAGTCTGTTTTTAAAAGTAATTGCAGAGGAAGCATCATCTACGTCTTGAGGCAACTGGTTCCATATGATTCTGTTGTTTAGTGTGTGTGTCCCACATGGCTCTACCCGCTCAGTGTATGAGCGTGTAGAGCCAATCTCATATAGTTAAGATGTCCAGCTCGGTGGATACTGCTGATGTTAAAAATATGTGACAGCTCTTTGCAATTATATTTCTGGTTCAATATTAGGTGTCAATAAAGTCTCATCTGATATGGAGAGATTCCAACCTTCCTCTTCGTAACGCTTTTTGAGAGTTTGGAATCTTTTGGTTTTACACTTTTCATTCTTACTAAATAGAAATATTCTTACAAAATAGAAAAACCTGCATCCCTAATTAAATAGAGGTTCAAATTTGAAATTCTTAATCAGGGGTAAAAACGCGTTTGGATTTTGAAACTCTATTGGGATAGATTTAGATGTCTTTGTGTTACAGCATCCACTTACCATCAGGTGGACTGTGTGCTCGTCAAACTTATTCTATAAAAATACAATACTCATTTTGAACCAAGAACATAACACGAATATACAATTTGTGCATAATTATATAATATTGTATAGGGGACAGAAATAACCAAATGTTTTAAGATTATTAATAGTTCCTGACGGTGCCTCATTTAGAGGCATAACACGTCTTCTATTGTCTTTCCAAGTGTCGTGGTGTTGGAAGTAGTGATTCTTTTATAATATAAGGGTGGCAAATGAGCACACAGTCCACGTGGTGGTAAGTATTTGCAGTGGTCTCTAGACATCTACATCTGTCCTCGATATAGAATCAAATGGCAGATGCGTTGTCATCCGTCAGAACTAAGATGGAATGCCTTGTTTAAAGTGAAAAGAGGCTCCGGTTTTCTACACTCACCAAAACGAAACACAGCAGCGTTAGCGTATTCTGTGAGAGCGTCGTCCTTCTCCAGTCGAGCCGACCCATTCGTGCTCCAACTTATAATATAACACGTAAAAAACAGTTATAATGCACGCAATTTAGGGAAGGCGGGAGGTGCTCTTCAAATTAGGTAAGACACATCATTTTAATTCATTACTCGGAGATCATTTATTTTTAATGTTTAACATCTTTATCTAATATTTTAATGAAAATTCATTGTAGTATTCTTCAAGGTAAGTATAGCTGTGAACGTAATTTGTATACGTGTTATAAATTAACACGAATGTTCGTACAATTATAACAGACAGCAGTATTAATGTAGACAGGCGCTTATTAATTATTCATAACACTGAGCCTTGTAGATTTTGATCAATATTTCATCGGACGCTTTGTTTTGTATATTAATGATAATAGTACACTTATAAAGTCAACCGACTTCAAAAGAAAAAAGAGGATATAGGTATTTTTTAAATAAAACTAGTTTTTACGAATTTTATCGCGTTCTGTAGTTCGGCCCACTGAAAACGAGCGCTGTTGTTTCGGCGACAGTATAAGCTGACTGAGGTCTGTTTACCTAACGCGCCACAACATACAACATGAAGAATATATTTTATTTTTTTTTCTTTACTACTATAGTCTATAAGTATAAATAGTTTTAAGTAGTTATATCCGTCAAAGTGTTGTTTTCTTTATTATTATTATATTCTATTTTATTTTGTTATATTATTTTTAATTGATGTGTCTAACAATGTTAAATTTAAGTACAGCCTAATGATGTTTGTGGCGTGTTGAAATAAATGTTTATTTCTTTCTCTCTAAATATTTAAATCATCAATTACACCTTATAAAAGTCCACTGATGAACATTTGCCACAGTTGCCACGCTCGGCAGGCGGGTACGAAGATGCTGCTGCCCATCTTCGGGTTGCTTTTCTCAATGTCGCCTCTTACGTACACCCACGGGAACACGAGACGATATGGCGTAAAAATTAATAAAAAATATATTTTTGATCGTCAGCGAATTACAAGATCACCGTTGAAAAGTCAATGTGTCTATATACACATGTTAAGGAGAGAGCTAAAGGTCTGGTAACTCACCGGTCTCCGCCTTCCACTGCCTCACGCTCTGACAAATATGGTTCCAGTACGGAACAACACAATATTTCCATTCTTCTAACCTCTTTAAAAAAAAATACTAGTAGAAAAAGGATAATACAACTGGCGGTTGCTTTAAGAGGCGCCCATGTGAAGTGCTAAAGAGATTTAATAGCTACCGTTGAATGGTGGTATGACCATTCCACCAAACAAACTCATACCAGCAACGGGGACAAGCGTTAAGGTGCGAGATATCTGATTCTACCATCGTCACTACAGCAGGTGAGCCGCATGTCCCTCTACATATAATACATATAAAAATCAATTACTCTCCTCAGAAACGACTTGACAAATTTTGATGAAGTTTTTGGTGTGTATTTGAGATGATTTAGATTCTCATTTAGTCCCTGAAATCCGGAAATCACTCGTGCGAAACCGAGGCGTATCGTTAGTTGTACTGTAAAAACTTCTTCCTAAAACGGAAGAGGGCTGCGCCCAGCAATAGACTTTGACGTGCTAATGATGAAGAAGACAAACAAAATTTTCAATTTTTAAATAAAAAAATAAAAACATTTTAGTTCCAATAAAGGTTTTATTCCATTTTTTACATTACAATTGTGTTATAAATCTTTAAATTAATTGTGAGTCACGCAATCAGTGCAATATATTATAATGAAACATTTGACACATCATGTTAATTGAAAATATTAATGAAACACTGCGCTTGTTGTAGAAATGACAATGAATTAATTATTAAAATCTATTTTGAAAACCATTTGTACCAAGGTGATTAAATAACATTTCATACATAAAAAGATTCACCCAATCTCTGTTTGTAATAAGAGGTGCTAATTACTAAGATGTTTTATAGATATAATTAGGTTATGCAAAAAATTACCCAGATATAACATTAGTACATATTATGTTTCCTAAGACGTCCGAAATCCTACGTCTTTTATGATATCATTCATTATTTTATCCAGATCAGTCATTATTTTAATACAGCAAAAATTGAGGAAAGAGCCTTTTTCAAAATTTTCCACATTTTAATAATAATACTGAATGTTTTCTTTTTACTTCAACAAAGATGTTTTAAATGTATTATTTTCTTTTATAATTTCTTTTGTCTTTCATCGATTGCATGGTTGTTTACTTTGATTAATAGAAAGAAAAAATATAGAAAAAAACAGGTTAACTTATTTTATAAGAAACGGCAATTTCATAGGTAAATTTATATGTAAAGACGTAATAGATTATAAATAATGCTTTTTAAAAGCCATATTTGTATTGACCACTGGTTCTGAAAATATTCCTGTGCTGTGAACAACCAGAAGTCGGTTGAAATTGAAAGGTCGTGGTGCGAAAGAAAGTGCCGAACTTTTCCGCTTGTCACATCAAACTGTAACATACTACGTGAAGTTAACCGTTCTGTAATACAATTTTGCAATGCAATAGCAATATTATTCATCTGGCGGAAAAATGATATAAGCCAAAGTAATCACAATACAAGGATTTAAGTGTAATCCTGCAAAGTTGCTGAAATAAGGAAAATAAAAGTTATAGTATGAAACGTATTATATATACCTATGTGAAATACAAGATCAAAAACGAGAATTGATGGTGTTAGTTGCCACAAAATTTACTAAAAAAAGGTCTAAACTACAGTGTCCCGGGTAACTGGATGGCTTTTATCTTATAAAAATATCCTGACTTTGCTCAAAGGCTTTTAACACTTTTTATACGTGCTAGACCCATGTTTAAATTATACTAGTAGTATAGTTGTAGCGCGAATGGGTCGGCTCGACTGGGGAAGGACCACGCTCTCACAGAATACCAACATGAAATAGTAGCTTAATGCTGCTGTCTTTCGTATGGTGAGTTTAGAGAACCGGCGACTTTTTTTACTCAAAACGAGGCATTCCATCTTAGTCCTCACGGGTGACAACTCAACTGCATTTTTATTTGTAATCGAGGATAGATATGGATGTCTATAGGCCGCAGCAACCACTTACCATTAGGTGTACTCTGTGCTAGTTTTTCATCCTATCCTATAAAAAAAAACTGTTCCATTGTCATAACGATTTCTTAAATAAACGCAAACACTACACATCGATTAAAACTATAAAAACGGATTCTACCGCGTTTAATTTACTTATTTTAACTTATATTTCATTCCCGACATTTCGGGTGCTTTACAACACCCATGGTCATGGGAGAGACTGAGATGTTTGACGTCCCAACGTCATACTTAGCCCGGTTACCTTCAGTTTTTTAATATTAAAAGCAGATCGGTCAATTCGCAGCTGACCGACGTTCAGCACGAGTTTAGATAAAATGAGTAACTTTCTGTCATTAATGTCATATCTGACGCTAAATGTCGACGCTGAGGGCAGGCTGACTTTGACCTCCGGAAGACTAAGAATCCGAACCTTAATTTACGTTTTCGGGTTTTTTTTTATGATAAATGATCTCTTCGAGATCGTTGAGGTTCGAAATTTCTTCTGTTTGCAGACGATTTGAAACTATTTTTGTCGATAACGGACGTTTCGGATTGTAAACAGTTTCGGCAAGATATACAAAGGACCGTGCAATGGAGTGTGTTAAATTATTAAAGCAAATAATATGGGTAGGTATTTTAAAAACTACTAATTTTTGAAGTAGTTGGTATATTTTGTTTTTCTACCTACCCACAAAATAATATCGTTAGTACCTAGGATTGAAATTAAGTGTGTATCTTGTATTAATAAGTGGTACTTAAATATTTAGTGTCATTTATTAAATTTATAAGATAATTTAATAAGAATAAAAGAAAACACAATTAAAAAGTAACAACTAAATAAATGACAATTACAAAATAAATGACAATTAAGTAGGAGCTTGTCAGCTTCCGGCTACCCTAACATTTTTATTATAATTGGTGTATAAAAGCCGACTATGTTAAATCAGTTAGTTGTTACATAATCGCCAACCACTGAAGAAGTGAAAAGGGGTAACTCTGCTAGTCGTTAAGTAACCTATTTTATTGGACCGGAATACTTAAGCAAAGTCATGAAAAGAATAAAAGAATAAATTATATATTTTGCTATTTTACTCGTATTATAACTATTTTAAATATTGATGCCATTTTTGACCTATGTAATTAGAAATTACATATTATATACCCTTGGTTTATTTTTTTGGATTCTCTGTAGATTTAAGCAATTTCCTACCTATACCAACCAAAATATAATGAAATGAATGAAATAAAATACGGTTACACAACCACAGATTTTACAAATCTTTGATTATTCTGATAAGTGTTGCCTCAATTTAAATGTGGATTTGCTTAATATAACCTTTTTATACGGTTCATATTTGGACTTCTAAAATATGTCCTTGTTTCCGAATTTCGTGAAAATCTCAAGTGAAGTGAAGAATATCCACGTTTTTCCTATTTTATACTGCGTTCTACTCAATCGCCATTACTTCCCTATCGGTTTTCGGATCTTCGAGCTATATGGCCGACAAGTGTAACTTTTAAATAGTAAAAGAATTTTTAGATTGAGATAAGTAGTTCCCGAGATTTTCTCCTATATACAAAGTTACATAGTTATAGAGAAATTTTCATTTTTAAAACGTTGACGTTGAGGATTTAAAGTCTGAATTTCCCAGTGCAGTTAAAATTTGTAAATAATTGGAACAGTTTCAACAGAAACTTGTGGTACACAACATCTTTTCATTTCACTTGAACGTGAGCTCTTTATCATAAATTAATTGTTACTTCGGTGAAAGATTTAGTGCACCTCTTGCAAATTTTAAATGCACTTGGATAATTTAAATGAAAATAATTTAATTATATTATCTTTGTTTCCATTCGTATTTTCCTATATTTCAAAATTTTGAATTAAATCAACGGCAGATATTTCTTGATTATATTTAGGTACAATCTTATAAAGAGATAGCACCAATCTTCTAAATAAAGATAAAGCTGAAAATAAAATCTCTAGGAAAAATGAAAAACACAAAAAACGCCTAACAGTTTTATTTATCTAAAGTGTATTTTTGTAAAGTTATTTGTCTAAAGTTCTTAAAAAATGCTAGTGCATGGAGAGGACGCTGAGAATCAAATAAAAAGACCTAATGCAGTAAAGTCACTGGTAGCTTCCAGCCATCTTCCCTATTGAATATTTATTACATTAGTTAGGATTTTTTTTATTTCAACGCCTCGCAAAAATTTCAGGGTAGACATCAGTGTTTTCTCATGACAATTTTAGTTACGTTCCCGAACCTCATTGCCAGGTTTTGTCTGTCAAACCCTTGAAAACATTATAATATAATAATATAGTTCTTTTCAATGTATGATATTTATGTGTAAATGTATGAAATTTTTACGTAATGAAATCATTTTGATGATGAAACTATAACACAAAGACTTTCTCCAATTAATAATGTTTTTGTATTAATAATGGTGATCATTTAATTTTTACATTATTATTTGACGGAATATATCTAGCTTCATTCAGAAAAAATAGTAAAAATATCTTAAAATATTATTCAAGAAAATGTGATATCATCTACATCCTCTCAGATACAATTTCAAGAAGTTAATAATGAATAACTAGAACTCATATCAGACATAGTCATCACTGCATCATCTGTTATAATAACAACTTCCGAAAACTTATTTTATTTTGTATTACATAAGAATTGATTCACTCGAATACTTACTTACCAGTAAATTTCTTGCATTTTAAGACTTTGTAGCCATATTTCTTAATGAATATTATATCCCTTATAATTTTAGGTCAAAATAATTATATATTCCCCAACATAAAGATAAATCTTAATTAACGGATCCGTTGGGAAATAACAAATGAGGATAATGAATTTCAGATTTTGTCTCACTTATAGTGGATCTTAAGTATAAGAGGTAGCTTAATATAATATTTATAATATATAAAATACTACACCTTATATATAATATTTCATTCAAATTCATACCATTATAAATACTTGATCTTAGTAGAATATGATTTAATTACGTTATTCCTACACTATTACTAATCAGTCTTTTGAAGATCTATTTTCCTCTTCGTCCTATTTATTTAATGGCTACTCTTAACAGAATTTTGCCAATCTTGAGTCAGTATCTTTTTTGTGACGTACATATAACAAAATGTTTCAGTCACGTATAAACCTAAGTATAAACCTAAACTGATATTGAAAATGTTATTGCTTTCGCAGTTTTATTGTTTTCTGTGTCAAATATTTCACTCTTATGTTTTCATAGACGCCGTTTTCGGATTTTCTCTATCTGTGATATTGAATTCAAGATAAGTTTTATTTTAAAATTTTAAATCTAAATAAGATTTCCACATTTTATATTTACGGTTTTCGTTTTGCTGCATATTTTACTTTATTAATTTAAAACCTACAGGAACCATTCCGTGATATTACTGCCTACAAAAATATAAACAATAATAGCATATATTTATATATAAAAATTCCGGTGTAAGTGTATTCGTAATTCTTCTTCTCCTGAACAGCTCGACCGATTCAGGTAATTTGTATAGGGTACTTATAGAGTCAGTTGAATGATTCTTAGCTGTAGTTGGACGTGTGAGGAGACGCTGTTGTTGAGATCCGGGGATCTCCCGTGCGAAGCAGGCCATGTCGCTAAGTGTTTAAAATAAACATAAAGGCTTTTACATGGTAATAGTGTTGCTAATTTTGTACAGATTGCATTTTAATAATTATACAAATAAATTAAAAAAAAACCATAAATAGAAACTATTACTATAGCAAGAAATGTTTAAGTAATGTTTAGATACCCGACGCTTTTTTATTTTGTTTTTTTCCTCGTATTAAATCAAGTCTACAAAGTGAGTCACGCAGTAAGAGGACGCAATGACGTGCGCTATGCGTTCTTACCCCTGAAGAATACGATGGAATTACTCGTTACCTTTCAAAAGTTGCCGGATCACGTCACTCAGACCCAGCCTTATGGTGCTTTTTTACGCTGGTATATTGTAAGAGCGTTTCTTTTTGAAGTTAAAGTTCTTTTTGAAGTGAAGTTTCGCGGTGAAGTCAGTTCTCTTCGAATTTATTTCTGCATCGGGGGTATCGCTTACGGCTTGTATGCTAATCAATGATAGTATGTCAATCCAAGCTAAATCGACTCGAAAGTAAGCCGAGGTTGTGTGTTTGTTTCCATTACTACTATTCAAATTCACAAGTCACTCTTTTATTTACCTACCTAAAACATTTTTGAAGTAAAAACTTTTGAATTGAATATTTCTTTAGGCACGTTGGGCACTTTTTGGATGGGGAGGAAACACTGAGTTCGCGTGACCATCACATTCAGATACATATATACCTGTATTATGAATATATGTATATATTCTATGTGTGTCACATGTATTTGTTGTATTACAAATGATTTAACACTAACTTCTGCCTATGGTTTCGCTAGTGTGAAAAACAAATACCTTTATTCCCTAAAGAAAAAAGCTTATTTCTTTAGGCACGCACCTGCGATTCCCGTGGTGTTACCAATGTTAATGGGTGACAGTGATTGCTTACCATCATGTGAACCATGTGCTCATTTGCCTCCTCTTCCCTAAAAAAAATGTTTATATTTCTGTAGCAAATCTCTGTAGTGAAAACATTCCATTTCTTGATTCAGGAGCAATCTATTTGTATACTAAATTTATCTAATGCTCTCAAGCTAGTCCTGAGACCCGCAAAGATTCCGCCTATCAGGCCTGGGTTCTATCTCGTGATCGCAAAATTAGGGCACGTATGATTCGTGCGAAGAAGAAAGTTTTGAATTCTCCTTGCCACCAATGCAGAAACCTGATGGAATACTGGCTCACTCCGTGACTGAGAAAGCAAATTTATTTGCATAAGTGCTTGCGAGAAATTCTCATCTAGATCGTCTGTGATTCTTCTATTCCGAAAGACACTATCCACACAAAAGAGGCACGTAGAGTTTTACAAAACCTGGATGTGAACAAGGCCAGGGGAACTGACGGTATTCCTGCAAGTGCACTAAAGAATTGTGCGTCTGAGTTGTTCCTGTTCTAACATACCTATACCACCTCTCTCTTAACACTCGAACGGTGCCAAAGTCTTGAAAGCTTGACAAGGTGCAACCTGTACCCGAGAAGGGTAGCGGTGCCGACCCCACTAGTTATCGACCAATTGCTATCACCTCTACACTCTGTAAAGTTACGGAAGGAAAATAATCCCCGTTACTTGCCAGAAGTTTGAGAATAGTTAAATAGAAGCAAAGTTTTCTTCTTCAAAATATCATGAAAATTTTATTATCTGTTTGATAATATAAATCTTATATTCTACAAAATTAATTTCATGAAGTTAAGTAAAATGACAACATACGTACATTCCATTGCTTTCCACATGCCTCCTTTCATTTCTGAAAGGGTCATAGATCAATTAGACTACCACGCTGGTCCAGAGACTAGCAGGTTGTATGCGCTCTCTCTAAAGTTCACTGTACGCGAGAAACCCGGGTTCTATCCCCACTGGCACTAATGAATTTGTTAATTGAAGTTTCTTGCGCTGATTTAACACGTGCTCGGCGATGAAGGAAAACATCGCTTGGAAATAAAATAAATATTTTTAATGAAAGGTACGTTTAAATGAAACAACCTAGGCTATGCTACAAAACTAAATTCACATTCTCCTATAACAAATCCCAATTACATAAAGAAGATATAAAGCAAATTTTAGCATTCCTGCAAAGCCGTAACAAGAATACAACGACGTACCCTAAAAGATTTATGAGGGTTATCGCCAGAGGTATGGAGGCAGTGAGGCGATTTATGGCACGCCAAGTCTGTATTCCACTTTGAGTATTTTTATGCGTGTAATAGCGAACTATAACAGCAGCGTCGATTAATATCGTGAAGTTTTGTCAATCACGCGTTAAATATCTAATATCTTGTCTAGTCGAAATTCGGCATATTAAAGGTGTTGAAATTAATAAGCTAAGATTTACATGAACGAAAAATTATGTATCCTACTCGTACGTACTTTGATGAGCACCTTAATCAATTGCTTGCACCATTACCGTTACCACCAACCCCAACACAATCACACTAGGAACTAAAAAAACTACAATAATACGACGCGTGTTTTGCCTCTAAACTGATGCTTACCAAGAGAAATAGGCTATTTGATGGCTGACCAGTGAACAGTAAAATTCTAGAAGGTCGAATTTTACTTGACGCATGATTGAGAAAACTTCACGATATTACTCGACGCTGCTGTTATTAGGTAAAGCATTTTGTACGGATATAGCAAGTATGTATGTTGACTTTGTTTTACCCACCCTACCGGCAAAATACACGCATGACAGTTTGAAGGATATAAGTTTTATTGATCTGCTTGTATAATAAAGACTAAAAAAAATTCGGAATTAATTTATGTTTACCGACTCAATGGTACATCTTCGTTTTGTTTACCATTTTTCTTATTTTCCTTTGTTTATTATAATTAATTAGTGTGATTTAGAAAAAAGCAAATTTAAGACCTCGTAGCCATGGTCGTCGTATCGGCGCTACGGAATTACGGTACGCTACGCACTGCTACGCCACGCTATGGCGCTACGGCCTAGCTATGGCTCAGGTCACCCAGAAGGCTGATTCATTTTCATAGCCAACATTTTTCTATTACTTCTACTTCTAATTTGATTAGATCGTATAATAATTAATAAATTTAAATGCCAATCCAAGTATACCACTAAAATACTTCAAGATACTCCAGACTCTTTGTGCATAGGTCAAACCAAAATTAATATTTATAAGGAAAAGTTTCTTAAGTTAACTATGACAGCAATCCTAATACCGTTGAACACATCTAGTCCCCCTCCCAATTTACCGTGGGTAGGAGTAAAATAAACGCGATAAATCCGTAAAATTAATTTTATGTAATGTGTCATAATACGTATCTATGATGGTTAAGGCCCGCTATATCGACAAAAATTAATTTCAAAGGATTTTTTTATGGAAAAAAAAAGATTTTAGACGTTATTTTAATGAACTTAGCACATACATTCCTTTAATTCAACACAAATAGATCGAAACTTCTCACGTGACATCGCGGCGTGCTACTGCATCACGTGAAACGCATTACTTTATGTTGTTAAAGGAATGTGAATGCTAAGTAATTGAAACAGGCTTAAATCTACGCCATTGTGGCGGCGATCTCAGCAACATGCGCAAGCGCCCAATACACGAGCGCTCCTTGACTTGTTTGGCCACAGGATCCTTCATCATGCCGCGGGATGCCACAGGATCCTTCGTCATGCCGAAGTATGCCATGCCACGCCGTATTATGTCGTGCCGTTTATGAGCGTAGGCAAATGTATATAGAGAATTTCTTAAGATATGGGCCCACTTAATAAAAGTGAACACGATTCAAAATTGGCAAGAATACCGCATAAGATACATACAAAAATATGCAGTCCATTTAAGAAACTCTTCTTTTTTTGAAATCGACGAAAAATGTTAAATATTTACTCTTTATATAATGTATACTATAAACATTAGTCTAAATGGTTGTAAAATATGTTTAGTAAGATAATGAACACTCTACTAGGGTTGAACACGACTTTCAATTGCAAAAGTGAATCTGGTTTCAGGGCTTATTGAATGGGTCGTTCTTGCAGTGTGTCTCAAACATTGAATTATATATTAATACCGTATGACCCAGGCTGACTGCGTAACTACATGGCACCAGTGCGCTGGCCCCAAAATAAGTGTTAGGGCCAACGCGACTCAGTCGACAGTAGTCCTCGCGCAGGTAGATCGAGAATTTGCTTGTCATAAATATGGTAAGCGTCTCGATACTGATTGTCTATTTATGTAAGATTGGACCAGTAAGCATACTATTCAATAGTTTTGTAATTTATATTAATTTTAATTCGACATTCAAATAGATTAAAGTTAATTTGTAATAGTCATTGGTTTTGTTTAATAGTACTATGATTGTTGTTATTAAGATTATCATTATGTTTATCATTATGTTTAGCTAAATTTCTTCGGTATTGTTCGGAAGTCATTTCATTGTAATGATTATAAGATAAAGCCGTAAACAAGGAATTAAAAGATAAAAATAAGGAATGAGTTAAAAGATAAATATTAACGTGAATACAAGGCAAAAAATACTTGTGCAAACTTAAATCGAACAGGAAGCGAAAGTAGCACTCAACATAACTTTGCTCATCTAGGCTATTTCTTATAAACTTTAATACTTACTGAACTATAAACAATATCTTTAAAATAGTGTGAAGTTTAAAAAGTGTCTGTTTTGGTAGAAGGTTAATTAAATTACACTAGCTGTATTTGTTGATTCAGCCTAAAAATATTGTTGACTTTATTATAAAAATCGTGGCTATTTGGATATTATTTTTAAAGGTGATGATGTTTATAACATAAAAACAAACCAATCCAACTATATTTAGTTTTGGGACATGGACAAGGAAGTCTAGCTCCTATAGAAATTTGGCCACCCTCCCTTGTTTAGTTAAAAAAAGTGATTATCCCACTCTATGACTTCCTATTTATATCGTGGAGACAGTTTACATACATAAATTGCACATGAACAAACATCCAAAACCGGAAAAATGACTAAACTTGTAGCCCATACAAATACTGGTCCCGTGCGGGTTTCGAACCAACGGCCTTCTGCCAAAGAATAAATTATTTATAACAATAAAGACCAAAACTGTCATACGGCTCTACTCCCGGTAGTATACGCTCAGCAGCGTTTAGTCGCTGAATGAGACTTTTATTAATAAATCTTAAAAAGACTTTTACTAGACCATACCATCATCCAAACTACTTCTATCGCATAGTAGCAGTCATTGCGGTCACAAAAATAATAATAATAAAAATATAAATAAAATAAATATAAAAATAACATAATTTTACGTGGTAGAGCCACGCTGCAGCTATATTATGGTTGTATTACGAAGGGTTGGCTCTCACTGAATACCAGCGTCAAATAGCAGCTTAATTCTACTGTGTATAAGCCCCGCACTTTGATATTGCGACTGGCGACCATGTTAGTGACGTAGTCGAATTGTCAGTACCGTTCGCAAGGTCAGCCAGCGCTTACGCGTATAGGGTACATACCTCTAACCACGTGTTTTCATAGCTTTTTATTTTCGTTATTCTGTTTTATTTTTGTTGTTAATTTTTGTTATTGTTATCATTATTACTTATTCTGTTAAAATGAGTAAGAAAGTAATAAACAGACGTTCTCGTGAAATGATTATTAAAGTGGACAATTATTTTGTAAAGGAGTAAGAAAATATTTATAATTAAATACCTATAAATATATGTATATAATCTTAATACATATAAATTACGTGTCACGTTGTTTGTCCGCGATGAATTCCTAAACTATTTAACAGATTTTCATCAAATTTGCACACTATGTGCAGTTTGGTCTAACTTGAGAGATAGGATAGTTTTTTTTTTTTGCGACTTTAAGGATTTTTAATAGGACATGACAAAGGGTCGTCGAAAATGACAGAACAACGTCAAGCGGCAAGCTAGTGTATATTATATATATATATATATATATATATATATATATATATAGATATATATATATATATATATATATATATGTATATAAATTACATGTCACGTTGTTTGTCTGCGATGGACCCCTAAACTATTCAACCGATTTTAATAAAATTTGCACACCGTGTGCAGTTTGGTCTAACTTGAGAGATAGGATAGTATTTTTGCTCAAGAGTGACCCATATTTTTTTGCGAATGGAGCTAAAAAGCCAGGCTTTTTAGCTCCATACTAATTGCTATTTATACAATTGTAGTTATATTTCATTATAGAACATTTTGCCACAGGTTAGAAAGGGAGCTAAAGCCTTCTCGAAAGCCCGGTAAAAAGCCCACGTGTGCGAGGGAGAAAACCAATCGCTCAATTCAACTCTCCTTATATGTATGACAGCAGTATTCCTAAGGCTACGAGGTCGCACAGAGTACGCGGAAAATTTGAAATAGTTTACGAGTTATTTTATTACTTAATATAATTGATTGATTGATTCATCTTAATGAGGCAAGCCTTTGGGCTGGTATAGAAGCTTCGCCACTGTTGACAGGGTCGCATAACAACTTGCCACGCTTGCTCCTATCAATTGCTTTTGCAAAATAAGAATTGTTCCCATCCAGCTGAAGACCCCGCGGTAATACACTGTAAAACCTCTTACTGAAGTAAGTAGACTAATTTGGCGTTTGCTTCATTAGTCAAATTTCTAAAAATAAAGGTATAAACTAAGACAAAGGAGTTCGTGTCAGCTCTGATGAAAAGTTATGGAGCTGCATTTCAATACATGCACCGAGCTCGTTTGCGTCCGCAATGAATGTGCATGAAACCGGCATACGACCTTGACTTTCAAAGCACTCTTCTCTACGAGTTTGTCAGTTACCTGACTGAGTGTCGCACAGAGAGGATACAGTTGTGCATTTTATTTAGTTTCTAATAGAGGTGATGTTAAGTGAAACAATTGACTTCACTTTAAACATTTAATAATTAAACAGAAGTTACCTAATAGTCGTGATCTCTGTGATATACATCTTTCACCTTTGATGCTGGTTGCCTTTGCGCCTATTTAGACACCCAAAGATGGACATGGTGGTCCTTATGTCGCCACCAATGGGGCAAACAGAAAAAAAAAACATATTTTTTATGCTATATATCCTTTAAAACTTCGTCCTTTCTTAAAGGAACTGTGGTGTAACCCGCGTTTCTAAGAAATACAACGTTTCAAAAAGCAGTTATTTTATTAGGTATACGATAAAAACAACTCCGTGAACAATTTTATGTTCGTTCATCGTGTTCACATAGACGTGACCTTTATATAAGGATGATTTAGTTTATTTACGATCACAGTAACAAAAACCAATGTTAATCTTTGATTCAACTTGCGGTTTCGGAGGCCACTGCGAAATATAGGCCTTCAGAGTTATAACAACACTGACAAAGCAATAGTTAAATTTTTATTAAATTAAATATTAAAACCTTAGCTAACGAGCAATGCCAGGTGCAGTACAAAGCATTTCTAACCGGGAGACTGTATTTAGGTAAAAGGTTCTTTTACTTCCTTTAAAAAAAAGTGAGAGTCCATCGTAAACACAGTTATCTCCCTTCACCGCCACGTTTCGGTGACAGCTTTGCATAAAACAAGTTTTGTCTGTGTGATACAGTTATTACTGCAAAGATCTTAATCCTGATCAGCCTCGTGTGGCGTCCGAGACGTGTTGGATTCCGTGACAGTTCGTTCGAGGCTTAAATTCAGAAGACGTTGCTTCTCAATACTTAGCGGATCGTCTACTGATTTTTTCCTTTCTCCCTAAATCTAGGCCATTTGGTATATACTGCTGTGGGCTACCGTCTGTTGGATATAAATTTATTTATTTAATTAACTATATTTTATATAATGCATTATTAACAATTTTTATGTTTGATTATTTTAAATTATTTATATATATATATATACATATACAAGATATTATAATATAATTTTTTTTTGAAAATATTAGTAACACAGAATGGAAACACAGTTGGCATTCATTGCTATTGCTTTAGACGACGAAGAAATTACAACCGTCAAGAGTAAAAGGAGATTTTCTGTACATCATAAGTGACAGAAAAGAGGACTAGAAGGTGAATACCACACTCTCTACAAAAAACATTTGGATGACAAGACACAATTTTATATGTATTTTCGTAAGACAACATAAATAAAAAATAAAATTTATACTAACCGTTTGCAGTGAGTGATAATTCGACTACAATTTTAGGCCACAGAATTTTTTTTAATATTGTGTCCAAGATGGTTCGCAAGATTATACAAAGATGGATATGATCATACACATTTGATTTGTTTTCCAGTAACATATTATCTTGTAACATGACATAGTTTGAATTATTCATGTCCATCTCTCGGAGTGCATAGTTCCGAATGCCTCAAGGAGTATCTGAATTCTGAATATAAAGGAAATGTAGACGTCTTTGTCATTTTGAAATCTCCATACATAATGTGCGTGATAGAGTACGTGAATATATTTTTGATACTCAATCGCTTATTATCAGCTAAACGGATTTAGAAAAATTGTAAAACAGATCAAGTCCTGAATTAGCAAATGGGATATTATTCACACCAAAAAAACCAATGATATTAAAGTTCAAAGTGACAGGTGTTTCTATTTCCACGATCCGCATCCCACCGCAAGGGAAAAAAGACAAAATGGTCGAGTTATATAGAATAAGGGTGATATATATATATAAATGCAGATGCGTTTGCCACCCCTGAGGATCAAGATGGAATGCCTCTTTTCCATTAAAAATGATCTCCGGTATTATCACCATACGAAACACAGGAGCTTTTTACACTGGTATTCTATGTTATTATTAAATATAAGTTATTATTTTACTCACACAAACATTTACGTTTTACGATCTCTACGGTTCAATTGATGTATGATGTAACTTCCTAAAACAGACCCATTGCTATCAACATCAAATCGAAAATGAGTTTAAAATAATTGTATCGTTTTTTACCATGTGCTGGCGGTGAAAGAAAAAAAACGCGAAGAAACCTACATGACCGCTGAACAAAATATTTCTTGCTTTGAAGCATCGCGGTGGAATTACTACTTCGAAAACTTCTCAAAAAGAAGGAGAGACAAGGCCTGACCCCGTCAGTTTTTACACTAGAACTTTATCTTGTATCATAGAGGCAGTTTACTTACATAAATCTCACAAGAATAAACATCGACATCCGGAAAATTATTTGTAGGTCATACAAATACTTGTTCCAAGTGGGATTCGAACTTGGGGTACCTTGGCGTCATAGCTCATTGCTAAGCCACTGCACCACGGAGCCGTGAAACATATGTGTAAATTTACTGTTCACATTTACCGTATCTTACACAAAAATAAATCCAAAAAAGAAATGAGCTAAAACGTGTAAATAGTCGTGGTAGCAATTCTTATGCAAATAAGTAGCATAAATGGTATCGCATCGTGGAAATCAAGTCTACGACGATGCAACGCATGGAAACAGGAGAAAATAGTCGTTGGATTTAAATAAAATTCACGGTTTTTTCAAATTTGTTATAAGTGAATAATATCGTGCACAATTCAAGGAATGACAATGCATTACAATTGAATGGAAGTAATTACGTATCTTGTCGCATTTAACTTCAATATAACCGTGTAGTGCCGGTATCAGTATATCCACTGTCTAATATTCGTAAGAGGCGACAGTGGGAAACTGACACAGAAGATGGCAGTAGTATTTTTTGATACAAACAACTGCGCCTGCCAAACCGCCTGCCACTGCGTTGCAACTGTGGCAAATTATATTATCTTCACTATGAAACCATCTATCTATCCATCGTACCATCCATCAACCATCTATATAACCATCTATCTTTGAACCTTGTTTAAATATCCTTTTTACAGTATAGGTTGACAAACGAGCACACTGTCTACCTGATGGTAAGATATTTTCAAAAAAAAATTATATTATAATATCTTGTATATGTATATATATATTTTTTTTAATATATATATATATATATATATATATATATATTGTATTAAATAATTTAAAATAATCGAACATAAAAATTGTTAATAATGCATTATATAAAATATAGTTAATTAAATAAATAAATTTATATCCAACAGACGGTAGCCCACAGCAGTATATACCAAATGGCCGAGATTTAGGGAGAAAGGAAAAAATCAGTAGACGATCCGCTAAGTATTGAGAAGCAACGTCTTCTGAATTTAAGCTTCGAACGAACTGTCACGGAATCCAAAACGTCTCGGACGCCACACGAGGCTGATCAGGATTAAGATCTTTGCAGTAATAACTGTATCACACAGACAAAACTTGTTTTATGCAAAGCTGTCACCGAAACGTGGCGGTGAAGGGAGATAACTGTGTTTACGATGGACTCTCACTTTTTTTTTAAAGGAAGTAAAAGAACCTTTTACCTAAATACAGTCTCCCGGTTAGAAATGCTTTGTACTGCACCTGGCATTGCTCGTTAGCTAAGGTTTTAATATTTAATTTAATAAAAATTTAACTATTGCTTTGTCAGTGTTGTTATAACTCTGAAGGCCTATATTTCGCAGTGGCCTCCGAAACCGCAAGTTGAATCAAAGATTAACATTGGTTTTTGTTACTGTGATTGTAAAGAAATGAAATCATCCTTATATAAAGGTCACGTCTATGTGAACACGATGAACGAACATAAAATTGTTCACGGAGTTGTTTTTATCGTATACCTAATAAAATAACTGCTTTTTGAAACGTTGTATTTCTGAGAAACGCGGGTTACACCATAGTTCCTTTAAGAAAGGACAAAGTTTTAAAGGATATCTAGCATAAAAAATATGTTTCTTTTTCTGTTTGCCCCATTAGTGCCGACATAAGGACCACCATGTCCATCTTTGGGTGTCTAAATAGGCGCAAAGGCAACCAGCATCAAAGGTGAAAGATGTATATCACAGAGATCGCGACTATTAGGTAACTTCTGTTTAATTATTAAATGTTTAAAGTGAAGTCAATTGTTTCACTTAACATCACCTCTATTAGAAACTAAATAAAATGCACAACTGTATCCTCTCTGTGCGACACTCAGTCAGGTAACTGACAAACTCGTAGAGCAGAGTGCTTTGAAAGTCAAGGTTGTATGCCGGTTTCATGCGGACGCAAACGAGCTCGGTGCATGTATTGAAATGCAGCTCCATAACTTTTCATCAGAGCTGACACGAACTCCTTTGTCTTAGTTTATACCTTTACCAAACATGACGTGCACAAAACTGTTCGTGTCGTAGTATTTGCGGTTTTGTTTTAATTTTAATCCATCCCAACATTACAGCCTATAAAAGTACACTGCTGAACATAGGCCTTCCCGATAGATTTCCCCATATGATTTTGCCATAGTCGTCAAACGTTATTTTTTTATATTTTAACCTTAATGAATTAATTTTGAGATTTTTATATAGCTATGACTTTTGAAAGTATTTTTCCGATTATCTACGATGCTAAGCACAGATAATCTACATAATACAAGTAAATTGAGCTATCTATAATTTATCGACCAGTTTCTACGGAGTCCAGCCACCTATGTCGAATTATAGCGGTCAATTGAGTTGCGCAAGCATAGGTGCACTCCCTACAACCTCACTTTCATAGAGCGATTGGACGTAAGAGATTATTAGGCGCAAGACCACGGGATTTACGTGCTTTCCGAGGCATGGGGTGAAACAACGAAAACTTATGATTTCGGATTTTTATTTCCGATAACTGATTTCAGTCTGACCCGGGATTCGAACCAGGGATCTAATAAAATTTCACGTTTACGGCCACTAGACTAATGAGGCAATCTATGGGACACATTAGCTTAACAATGAATTTCGATAGGCTTTAATTAAAATAAAATGAAATATTAATAATTAATTAAAATTTCGATGGAATGTGAAACGTATGTCAAAAATTCTGCTCAGTAATAATAAACATTCGTTGATATGTTTTATATAAACAACAATAGTAGTTCAGTGTCTACGTACATCCATAATTTTTATATTGGTTCTATAAACAATATGGTAGCTTCATTTTATGGTTTAGCCTTCTTGCGCACTGTCTCAGAGGAAATCAAAGAACCACACAATCCATCCTTTCTGTGTCACTTTCGCTGTGACAGTCGCCAGTGCTTTGTTCTGTGTCAGACGGTAACATAAACTAACCATTCTCAACAATATGCAGAAGATAATTGTCTGTACACAAGCAAGACTAAGAAGGAATGTCTGAGACATTTATTGTATTTATATAAGGTCTCTCTATAATAAGTTTATTATGTCTTATACACCAAAGGCCGACAACGCACCTGCAATTCCCTTAGTGTCACAGTTGTTCATAGGCGACAGTAGATAATTTCCAACAGGTGAGCAACATGCTCGGTTGCTTACACTTCTGTATAATTACACCTTTAGGTGCAATGTATACGATATTACAACAAACTTCAGATAATATGCAAAGTCTGTCTATTACCAAGTATAATTATTCTGTTAAACATTATATGTAATGATTTCTTATATATACGCAAGCAAAACATTTATTAAACGTAAACTTCTTTTACGGATTTCATCGCGTTTAATTTATTTTATTTTTAATACCGTTTAATATCGTTTTAGTACCATTCCGGGTGCTTACCGGCACCCATGATCACGGGGTCCGAAGTGACTGATGTCCCGATGTCAGTGTTAACCCGGAGCACCTTCAGCTTTTTAATTATTATTTATGGTCCGATCTACGCAGAATGAACTTACTGTGTCTTGATGTCTTGCGAAATTCGGGTATTAAAACTAGAATAAATAAACACGATAAAATCCGTAAAAGTAGTTTTAATCAATAAACAAAATATACTGTATAAAAATGGTTATTAGGATATAAATGAAAAATAATGAGTGTGAGAGAATTATTCTATTCTATTGTATTCTATTCCATTCTGTTCTATTACTCATGTTATAATTATTTCAGGAATCGAAATATGTTTTATCTTCTTTATATATATATATATATATATATATATATATATATATATATATATATATATATATATATATTTGTGTATATATATTATTGTCATTAAAATGAAACACATGAAAACGCCACAGTTGGTTCCAACAACGTTTCTCCAAAAGAAGAGTTAAAATCTGAACAGGTGCCAACATCAACAGCAGTTCCTTGGATCAACTTTTAAATCAATTGAAGAACGTTGCACATTCCTGTAACTGTGACTTACTACCGGATCTAGTCTCCGTTGAGAACGGCCGCCGTGACCGATATTTGGTCTGGAGGACATTTCAACTACTCTTATTTAAATTTATTCAAACATTTTAATGAATTAGGTGACGAGTGTTTCAAATTCGTTATTATTAAAACATTAATTATTTACGATTTAATCTCCAACGTTAAATATCAACATTAGAGATTAAATTTTAATGGATATTTATTTCATTCACTATCTCCCTGATAAAGTACATCTTTCAAAATTACACTGTAAACATAATGATTCATCAAGTATATTAATTATACCTATTTAGATTGTCAGATATTGTATCGCATAACAGACGCATAATTACAAAAATTATGATATCTGAATATTTATAGTTGAGTTGAGTAATATTTACAGTTGAGATATGAAATCACTATTATTAATATTTTAAAAAACAGAAGAAACCAATTACTAATACTAGTAATTAGTTTTAATTTGAACCTGGGACCTTATGATCAATAGCCGTATTTACCATAGCACTGGACTAAAGAGACAGTTAAAATATTGACAAATAAAGACGCTTTTAAAAATATGTACTAATTAAATATTGTTATTCAAAATATTAACAAAGATGTAATAAGATATATATATATATATATATATATATATATATATATATATATATATATATATATATATGTTTGTTTATGTGTGTTTTAATTAAACTCGGTTAGCTTAAAGTTAAACGAAAGAGAAACGAGCGACGGGCTACTGTGCCACAATAAATACTGGAAATACGACATAAGCACGTTGTTTCGCGTTCAGATTTAAATTGGAGAGATTTAACCAAACCCATTCTTGTTGGAAAACTTCGCTACCAACATTCATTTCGACTCTTATTAGAAAAAAATTGGATCGATTGGAATAGATTCACTGGGATTTTCACCTGACTTCAAAAAAAGGTAGAGGTTCTCATTAATTTTTCAGGTAATTTTTGAAGTGTGAACTTCTTTAAAAACTTGAAATTATTTGAAATTTGATGAAACTAAAAAAAGTCAATCTTATACTCGTACTAAATGAAGTAGTATTCAGCCTGCAAAATAATGAGATAAAATACATATGTGTTTCCTATTATATCGGTCTCTTTTTCTGAGGGTTTCACTTCTACCGCGTGTGAACTGTACACATGTTTTTTTGTGTATTACCTAAGAACTTTTTTCTAGGTGATCCTACTTTGATGATTATTTTGTTATTTGAATGCTGGTACTTCTCCAGTGGCCCATATATATTTTTTATCTAGATCTGACCAATAGTCTTTTCCTTAATAATACGTAGGATAAATCCAATACGATATTCTCTAGAACTCTTTCTCTCTCACTGTTTATATAGAATGAATATGATATTCTCATTTTATTCATATTGAAGTGTGTTGTACAACATTTTTAATTTTACCACTTGTAAGCTAAGTAAGCAAGCATGTTCACTTCAATATTTAAATTACATTAAACAACTTACTTGACTTTACTTGACACTTGCCATAGTTGGCACGCTTGATAGCCGGGTTGGCAACCATATTTTTTATTTTCTAGTTTTTTATAAGGATGACCCTGCTGACCATCTCCTGGTTTCTTTCTTTCTGTCGTCACTTACGATACCCACAGGTTATGGTTTAGTGCACATACTTACACAAACCATTATACGGTAAAACTTACTGCACAAAGCTTGAAAAAGAGACTGTAAGGTATTCCTAAATCCCATCAAATTAAAAAAGAAGACAATAATTTTTGTTTGTAGTTCGTTAGTGGTGTCTACACGCCCCGCCTAAGGGTACTAGTGTTCTGTGCTACGTGCTACAATAGACTGTCCTTAGTTAGAAACATATTTATTTACATTTTAATTTTTGTATTTTTGTATTAAGAAAACTTTGCAATCTAATACATGCCACAGCGGCATAACATTGTATTATAATCTAAGATAATTATATTATAATTTAATTATATTATATTATTACTTGGCATTAGATAAGCCAGCAATATGAAATAAACTATAAAATGTAAAATTTTTAACATTTAAAAAGATGAAAGGGTATTTAATAAAATCACAGTCGCCAAAGATAAAAGCTATCGTGCGATTTCAAACTGTTTTAAAAGGAAAAATATTTATTAGCAAACATTGTTTACTACTGAAGCCAAAGAGAAATTTAAATTAAGTTTTAACTGCATAACCTCATCGTGTTAATATTTGATCATTCTTTTGGTAGCTACAAAAATATTGATCGTCAATTTAACACGTAAAATATATATTTTTTTAAAATGGTCTCTGTTGACAATGGAACAAATTAATTGACTTCGAAGAAATTATTTCACAGTTTTCCATAAAAATTCATTCAAGGCAGTATCACCATCTACCAATTTTTTTAGACATTTATAACTTTATAATAATTTCGTGCAATTATTTACTTGAATTATAATAAAACCAGCATAGTAGCGATCACCTCATTCCCGGAGCTTATTATCGTTCATGTATATGTATAGAATATAGATAATATAGAATAACTATTTTGTACAGTTTTTAAATATTAACATTTTTACACTTGTAGGTTGACAAACTTTGACCTTTTTCTGATATTTTGTTTTTAAATAAATGCAGTGCTCCTGAATAACTTATTCTGTTGAGTCTAGTAACTGACGTTACAAGTTTATGTTTGTTTTGTTTGGACATGTACGAGTTAATTGAGAAGAAGACGAAGTCACTAAGAACTATGTTTCTACTTCACAAGCTCATATAACATAAAGGATACGAGCAAAAATAGCAAGTTAAGACTGCTTGTTTGGCGCGGTGAGTTTACAGAACGGGAGACACTTTTAGCTTCCAGCTAAAAGTGTCTCCCGTTCTGTACACTTGACACTGTACATGAGGCATTCCATCTTAGTCCTTAAGGGTGACAACGCATCTGCCTCTTGATTCTTAATCGAGGATAAACGTAGATTGTCTATGAGCTACAGCATCCACTTATCATCAGGTAGGCTATGTGCTCGTATATCACCCTTGTTTTACTAAAAAACTGCTCTAGGACATGTAGGGTTAACCGTGTAGTGGCGGTGAACGAATATCCACTACCTCATTGTGACCCTTGGGTGTGTGACGGGTCAAAAAAGAAGATGAGCTGCAGCATATTCCTGATAACAAATGGATGTTATAAAAAACTGCGGATACCAACCTGTGTGACAAGAGCGGAAACGTTGGCAAACTACCGCTTGTGAAGCGAAGGATGAAGCCTGTAATTAGCAGTGGACTTTCATACACTGCTTATAATAGATCGATTGAATAGACAGTCGTATTATTTCTTATTTATTACTAAAAATATGATTTACTTAATTGTCTTACTGCACATTAAATAACACAAAGTTTACAGATACTGAGGGATGTATTTTTAAATCAAGAAATTTTTGAGTATGTAGAGTTTACATATTTTATAAAGTTGAATTGTAACTGATAGAAGAACGTCTCTCTCAGAATCTCACAACTTCTTCGGCGGTTGGAACTTCTTGAAGCAATAGCGTATCTTTCTTGACTTTAAGAAAGTGCTTTGTAAAGCCCAACTTTTAATAAAATATTTTGACTTTCATTTTTTCTATAGCATTGGGTGACAAACCAGCAAACAGTCCATCTGATGGTAATTGGATGCTGTGACCCATAGACATCCATATTTATCCTCAACTAAGGGTCAAAATACAATTGCATTGTCATCCCTGAGGACTAAGATAATATACCTCGATTCCAGTTAAAAGAATAACCGGTTCTGTAACTCACCATACGAAACACAGCAGCATTAGGCTGCAATTTTGCTCTGGTGTTCTGTGAGAGCGTGGTCCTGCCCAGGTCGAGCCGACCCATTCGTGCTACATCTATAATATATCTGCAGCATGTCTTTTCATCAAAATACTTTCATATGCACTTAGTAATAAATAATTTTTAATTTTTTCACCTCGAGTCTGTGAACTACAATAGTAATTATTTTTACTGTTGTAACAGTGAAGCGTAAACTAAACTTAACTTTGGTTTCAACTGATTTAGGGTGACTGTAATACATATCAATACCTCATGGAATACATTTTGTAGCGCTGGGTTTCTTGCTGGTTCCGAACAGGGCAGAAGTTATTTCAAACTACCGGTTGACGGTTCCACTGCGCAGTGGTTTAGCAATCAGTTGCAGCGCTAAGGGCCACGGGCTCAAATCCCGTACAGAACAATTATTTGTATGGCCTACGAATAATTGTACCGGGTCTGGATGTATATCCTTGTCTTTTACTTTCGTGATTTTGTAAAATATTAATATTTTTTTAGATTTTCTAAAATAGGAAAGAAAATTGTCAGTGATTTAAAACAATATGCTTAGTCAGAATGGGCGTTATTCTGAACCTATAAAATGTACCACAACTAGGTGATGGGAGCGGGGGGGACTATAGTACAGGCTTGTGTGTACAGTACATTATACTCTGAGAGCAGCTTCTAACTTTTCTGTGTTATCGACTTCTGCAATAAGTACGCGCGCGCTCCGTTACTATAATGTAATGTGTACTTTTTTGCTATTAATATGCAATTTGTAATAAGTAAAAATTACAGACCATTATAAAGTTTTATAACGTCATGAACCACACGGCACAGGTCTCCCTTCTAATATATTAATTTTCTAATATATTATTTATATTTCTAATATATTAATTTCTAATATAAACCACAAGGCTCTATTCTCGATCTCTAACTGATATACGTAAACGATGTCCATAACCTTAACCTGTAAAGTGATATAATACTATATGCTGACGACACATGTTTATTTTTATTTTGCAAAGACATCGAGCAGATCATTAAACAAGCACAGCAAGATTTGGATGCACTCTCTAGATGGTTGCAAGAAAATTTGCTTTCTGTTAACACATCTAAAACTAGTTACATCATTTTCAGTACTAAAAACAATAAAAAAAACGAAAATTCGCTTAAATCTTCGCATAAATAACGAACCCGTAACCAAAGTTAGTACAGAAAAGTATCTTGGACTCAACCTAGATAAACACTTAACGTGGCAGCCGCACCTAGATAAATTAAGATCTAAGCTATCTTCTATGAGTTCTATGAGGTAATATTCGCTGTCTTCCAAAATCGGTGAGATATATTAAATACAACTCTATGATAAAACCTCATCTAGACTACCTAATAGTGGCGGCTAAAGCAAATCTAAAGCAAATCGAAATATGTCAAAACAAAATAATCAAACTACTATTCCATTATCACTATCTAACTCCCACCGAAAAAAATTACAAAAAAACTCAATTAATGGCACTATCGCAGATTTTTAAATATAATACATGCATTAGTACATAAATTATTAAATAAAGATATACACTCTAAAATAATGTTTACAAAGAAAGAACTAACACAAAAACGTATTACTAGACGACAAAATAACATTTGCCTAAGACAACCACGAACTAACTACGGAAGAAAAAATATATTATACGAAGGAGCAGAGTCATATAATAAATTGCCTTATAACATAAAAGAGATCCAGTAGTTTATTTCATACAGAAAAACATTAAAGCACCACATCTTAAAAGATTTATCTCGATTTTAAATACCAATAACTTATTTAAAAAGCTAATGTTATTTCTTTAATTAATATGATTTTAAAATATAACCATTAATATAATAATACCATCTAAATTGCTTGCAAAATGAACAATGTGTAATTGCTATAGACTTCCTTTCAATAACGATATGTAATTCTACACCTACTTTTCTTATTCTTATTCCCACAACAAGTAAGAAGATTGTTCGTTCGTGACCTGCCGTTCTTCATAAGTTCATGTACTTAGTATCTAATGATAAACTTTTTGTTTCTCATGATAAGTGACTTGTATTCTTTTCGAGAAATAAATGTCTTAAACCGTAATATATTAATAGAGTAATTAATACCACGGACTCACGGGATCTCTCTTTACTTCTGTTTTAATTTAAATTTTATATAAAAACAAATAATGATTTGTTA